>OY294020.1:14786619-15187109 GCA_958510785.1 Exephanes ischioxanthus | reverse complement strand
GACGAAAGTCCTTCAGCCTACGATTATAATAATAACAACAATGATAATAATAATTCGGTTTATAATATAAATTGCACCGTTGGCGGTCGATGGGGTATCGCGACTCGGAAAACTCGAGCATTATGGACGAATTCTCGAAATAACATTCGGGAGATAACATCCACGAGATTTAGTCCGGGCGTACGCGTGTACATGGAGTAAAGGTGGTGAACATGGCCCGGTCCATTTATCATTGATTTACGTGCTAATGCGAGGCGTGGGCCATATTCCCCACTTTTACCCGCTTCGAAGGACTATAATGGACTACGACTATACACACACACACACACACGCGTATCCGCAAAATTGGATTTTATAGTGGTTTATAACGTACTTACGGATGAGGCTAATGTGCTTAATCCTGTACAGGGTTACGTACTAATCCCGTAAGTACTATACAGTGTCGCCACGGGATAAAACCGTTGGGGGGGGGGGGGGTCGGCCGGAGGGGGGCGGGACCGATGTAACTTCTACAGGAAATTAATGAGGCTCTCCGTGCTCTCGCTGTACTCGAAACTCTTTCGCGAAAAGAAGAAGAAAAAAAAAACAACAAAAAACAGATCCAACGATACGAGAATGGAAAATTTGCGTGCAGCGACTCTCGTAATCTCGTCGAGAGTCAATAGAGGTTTCTCTGAATAGGCGCCATCACGTTATCTTATTATCGTCGGTCGACCGATGGAGTGTTTGCATTGTTATCCAAAGGAACGAGATGAACGCCACATTAGTTTGCAGCAGAACGTTGTAAATTATTGCCCCCGTTTATTAATACTATATTAATATATACATATAGTATTTCGCAAACAGATAGGGGAGCTCAATTTTGGCGCGCTAACGGTTGAGTGAAATTGCAATATGATCGGCAACTCTCGTCGGCGCGTACGGGGTGCACATTGCATATCAATATGTCGTTGCCGCTGGATCTGCCTGGTAAATCCGGTAGTCTGTACCGTTGAAACTGCGAAAACTATAGGCCTACGGAGAAAGTTTGTGAATTTACGTTTCTTTCAACATTATGCTTCTGCGATATCCTCCTCGGGGGCGGCGGTGCACGCTTGGATTTATGCCTATCGTGGAATACACCGTATCGTTAGTGTGAAGCTCATACTTTCAGCTAGTTTTGCACTTCCCTTCATCTCGCACGGGAAACCAGGTGCTTTGCATGATTACATATGCAAGCTCGTAGAGCGTGTAATCGTAGCCGGCGGCTCGACCAGAAGAGCACCTAATCGGAAGAGTGCCACGGAGAAAAATAATTAGTTGCTTCGTGGAGCTGCGCGGTTAAATATTCCCCAGGTTTATTTGGTGGGGGGAAAATTAATTCTTGGACCGGGCATTTAATTTGTCGCGCTAACAAGTTAGTTCGTTAACAAGCGGTTGGTTTGCTGGACCAAATTTGTATGTTTTAAACATGTTATTGTAATCTTTTTTCTTTGGCCCGGGGAAATTGTTCTTCCGAAGCGTATTTGAGGGAATACGTCACATGGTTGCCGTTTCTTAAAGGTAGGAGGACACGGTGCTAGCAGTGGTTGAGGCCTAGATATCTATATCCATAGAGGTTCGAAGCTCCATCGACTGATAATATCTTCGAAAATCTATGGGCACAGCTTCATTTTATTTTTTAATGCCTTCCTAATAGTGTAAGGTTAATTTCGAAAAGAAATTCTAATAAAGTACTCTGGAAATATATATTTTGAAAAAAAAAAAGTTGCTTTTTTCGCCGCACTATACGCAGCTCATGCTAATCGATACAATCTTAAACTTATGTATCTCAGAATCCATATCGTGAAAAAATTATTAGAATATCTTTTTAAAAAAAACCTCATTCATTGCTTTATAAGACATGTGATTTTTAATTCCAAAAGTAGAAAAGTGGCTGTGTGATGTATTCCCTTAAGCAGGCAGATTGGTCAGGCGGTTATTTTTCTCCCTACAGGTGGGGCAATATGGCCCAGAGAATATTTCATTGATCCACGCGCTAATCGGGTTGGTCCATATTCACCACTTTCACTCTCTACCATCAGCCACAACCCTCAAAGGGCGAGACTTCTGTGTCTGGTTGTCTGAAGCCTCCGTATCCTCGCGATCCTCTCGAGCACCGAAACACTCGTCATCTCGAGGGCAACTGAGAGACCGCGAAAAGATTCATCCTCGAGTTGACACACTTTTCGTAATATATTTTTTACCCCTTTTTTCGGAAGATACTTCTCGTTATATAGTGCCTACATTCCCAGTTGAAATAACTGTGAAGTCTCGAGGATTTCGGAGGCAGCATTTTGCGGGATGAGAACTTAGTCGGCGTTAGAATAGCGCCCGGTCGGAGAACCGGCTCAGCCGAAACAGCAGCAGCGGCAAACTCTCGAAAACGACGAGTGAAGGAAACGAATATAGTCGCATACCGTGGGTGACGAACGAACGACCTCACCCCCGGCGGCTCCCCTCGCTCCCGAGGGTTGCATGGAACTTTCAACGCCTCTAGCCCCGAGCGCGAAGTAATCGGGACCGTAGTGCGGGAACGGAGGGGGTTCTTTCTCACTTTTGCCCCCTCGCACTTTTTTCCCATTTTTTTTTTTTTTTTTTTTTTGCTTTATATTTCACCCCTTTCCTCTTCCCTGTTCACGTTTTTCTTCCACCCCGAACTTCCTCCATTTCCCTACTCTCAAACCGAGCGTCCCGACTCCTCTCTCTCTCCTCCTCCCGACTCTTTCTCACCCTCGAATTCCCGGCCTCTTCCGTTCGCCTCGCATACAGCCACCGAGACTCGCTCTTTCTTCGCCGGCACCGGCTCTCCCGTTTCCCCGGTCTCGCATAGCCTCGGACGCGTCGCGCTCACGTTCCATCGTTCGCGGGCATTCCCGTATAAAAAAAATAATAATAATAATAATAATAATAAAAAAAGAAAGAGGAACCTCGGAAACCCGAGGCATTAACGCTGACGTCACGCGCCGGTAGCTTTTTTTAATTACCCAGAATGCCTGAGGCTCTCCTCGGGACAGCGGTGGCTTTGCCATCCTCTCGCCCGATCTCGGCGTCGTCCTCTTCATCTCGCGTCGTCTACGTCGTCGTGCGGACGTCGTCGACGCCGATTCACCGACCGCGACGTTATACTCGTCGTCGTTGAGCACTCACTCCCCTTTTTTTTTTAAATTCTTTTTCTTTTTCATTCTTTTCGTGTTTTCTCTTCAACCCCCCCCCCCCCCCCCCCCCCCCCCCCCCCTCCCCCTCTCATCCGTTGCCTATTCACTGTCTAACGTACATACTTTCTTTTCGTCCGCTTCGTCTTCGCTCCGCTGTACTCGGCACCTTCGGCCATCCAGGGCACTCGTACGATTCAGCGGCTTTTTATTCTTCAACCAGTTTTATTTCAGCGTTTCTCCGTTCTCTTCCCGAGTCTTCTTTCGATGCTTCCTTCTTCGTTCTCTCTGTGTATATATATATTTTTTATTTTATTTTATGGTATTTTTTTTATTGTTGCGGATGGCGAGCATAGCGCTGACGCACTCGAGCGAGACGTCTCTCTAATGCAACTGCCGTTTTTAACGGCACGGAAGCTTTGCCCCTCGGAATTTTGTTGTTGTTGTTGTTGTTGTTTTTTTTTTGCCCCGCAATTTCCGCTCTTTTGTTATCCGGCCGGCAATGTATGATACGCGCCGTGCGTGATATCTGTTCGTCAAACAAATTGGGATGCAAGTTTTTCGACAAAAGGGAGTACAATAACGAGATATTGATGAGAAAAATTTCGACAAAAAAGTTCCATGAAACGGGCGAGGGATATTGCCGAATCTGGCGCCGCACCACGCATCGCGTGCGCACAGTGTTTGCTTGTTTTTGAGATAGATATATATATATATATAAATATATACATTTGTTTTTTCAACGCGTACGCTGTATTTCACGCATGACCGAACATTCCGGGTTTCGATGTGTTCACCGCGACGAGAGATATGCAAAATAAATGGGGATAAAAAAATCGCGATATATTCGGCGAGAATTCGCAACAACGCCAACCATATTTCCAATAAGAATTAAACATCGCGCGCCATGAAATTCGGAGAATTTTATTCGAAAAAGCATAGCGAATTGGACCGTATATTCTGCAAGCAGCAGCAAAAAGGCTCGAATGCGTTTCATTTTTTTTTTTTTTTTAGAGAAAAATTAATAAATGGACATCAAAACAATTCGGGCGTCGCAAGTCGACTGTTCATCCGACTGTACAATACCGATTGTCGGAGCGCGTCTCGGAGGATCGACGCTGTTCGATCAAAGGAACGGGTCTGTCGGTGTGTCCGTTGACAGGAGGCAAAAAAAAGATAGCGAACAGGAAGATAAAAAATCGTTCGTGAGAGTGCGCGGGAGTCGGGCAGAGGAAGGACGATTCCCGAGCCGAGGAGAATCGTGATTCGGCACGCTGTTATATCGAGAACGCTATCTATACGGAACGAAGCTTTTTTAGTGGTGGATCCCGACTAGAATTCACCGCGGGCTGCGCCACCGCCCGCAGCGATGGGATTTCATTTTTTTCCCCCCCTCCAAAATACCTGTACTGAATAACGAATGAACAATGGAGATTCTCGACGTACCATCGGAAGTGATTAATAATTGTAGGTGAAACGGAAAAAAAGGATGATAAAAATAAATAAAATAAAATGACGACAATTTCGGATAAAAAAAAAAAAAAAAAAACATTTCGTCTATGCGCGACTAATAACGGTGGTGCGGAAGCTCTCATGTGCAGTGAGATATATTGAAATTTGCGGGTATTTCTGCAAAGTGTATCTTTCAAGCGCAGGTGGCATGGAGAGCAGGGTAATGCCGAAGTTTACTGATGCTATTATAAATTCGTATGTACTGTATGGCGAAGAGACTGCTGGGACTGCCGGTGGCGCCGGCTCTCCAAGAGCCTTTAGCGAGAGTCTCGTAAAGTATCGATATCACGATACTGCCTTCATCTCCAGCGGCCGGAGAAAGTTGGAACTTGTGTGAAAACGGGCGCGCGACCACGTTACCGGAAGTACGAGGGAAAAAAAGGGAAACTAAATTGACGTGACATACCGGGGTGTCGATAAATCGTTAGCCCCGTTGAAAGAAGTCGGCTGGCTGACGTTGGGACGGGATAATTAATACCATCGTGCACACGGCATACGGGGCAAAATGGAGTAGCTTTGAAATAAAGGGTCTCTCACTCTAAAAACAAGCGTGTTGTTTCAACACCCTTCAAACGCATTCACGCATGTAGTTACTTTTTACACACTGTAAAAATAATTCGTTTGAAAATTAATGAACGGTATTGGGAGCTTCTTTGCATAAACTGTTTCTGAAATTTCAAACATGTGCGTTGCAATTTTACAGAATTTTTTTTTATTTTTAACGAAATTTTCTGTAAATTTCAGGCAAAAGATTTATAATTTTTATATCCAAGATATTTTTATTTCACAAAAAAGTACTTTAATGTTCAATTTAAATATGTAATGTAAGTAAATTTCAAGTGTCAGTACAGTAAATTTACAATTTATTTTTATAGTGCACGGTTCCAGGTGTATTCACCTCCGCCCCCTTCCCAACACATGTTAAAGTAGACATTACAAAAAAATATTAATAGTTTGTATTAAATGAAACAATCTTTACTCTTCAAATGCGTAATCGCTCATCCCAGCTTCTTACAAATTAATTAAAAAATGATTTACCTTCCATCCGAACCTCGTCATATCTCTTCACATGAGGGATATCTGCAGCCTCTTCATTAATTTTGACTAGAGGATGCTTTCAAAAGACATGCTGCTTGTAAGACTTCCATTCGTAAACGTTGCTTCATGTCCATATTCATCGCACCGCACTTTAAACGACGCGTGACATCGGTGATATAGAACAACGTGTTTGAATAGCTTATTGCCCGATGCAACTTCAAAATAGCACATATGAAAATATTAGGCAACATACTCGAAAATATTAGGCGACCCGTGAGTGATCTTGCTGTGCGATGTACGAATCCGCCACATTGCGATTGATTTACACGCATATGTAAGTCTGTTCTTTTTCTAGTGTTTTCTTTTATTAAGTATGTAGTATATCTAGCGTATACTTAGCGTGTACCTGTTCAACAAGTGAGTTGTTCGGCCTTGCACGCCTTGAAACAACATGCATAACGTGTTTTCCGATAAGCGTGTTCCGTAGCAAAATACAAAAAAAAGTGTGTTGTACATAGAATACAGGAAAGATGCAGTGCAAGCGTGTTCTTTCAACACGCAAGATGACCAACACGTATTTTATGATTGCATTTGGTTGGCGAACCACACGTAATATGTGCGTTATCCGTTGATTCAATACACTTGACAACACGCCAGTTTTTAGTGTTCCGAAGTAATAAAATTGAACTAAATTCGTGCGCTTTGGGGCAAAATCGGATACCTCTCGACGGCAACGTTGCTGCGAGAACGGACATTTTTTAAATCGTCTCGAGTCAAAAGGTGCCTCATAGAAAGCATCGATGCGTATTTACGTTTTTTTTTTATTTTTTTTTTTTTATTTACGGTTCGTCCTCGCGTTTTCTAACGAATTCGTTCAACGGCGAGTGGCAAGCACGCCATTGAACGAGCGTGTAATGTTCGCGGACACTGAGGCTGTACGGTGCTAATTGCGAAACTCCGCGAACTACCGCTGAGGGAATGAGTAATGAAGGAAAATTTTAATAACCGAGGTTTTTACCCATATCCCTCCTGGCAGTTGCCGAGCTTCCTCGGTATATACCCCTTTCATTACATTCATTTTTTCATGTCACGTCAGAGCACGAGAGAAACTTACTGCAGCTTTCATTCACCGGACCATTTTGTCGTAATACATTCAGCGTTGATATTGCCAAGCGTGAATGGATTAACACCGAACGTGACGTTGAAAAGCAACGTCCCTATGTTATTTGCTCCGGATTAGTTTGATTTCACTGTTGGTATAAAATACCCTGCGATTTTTTATTCGGCAACCATCCTATGTTGATCTCCTCATATGTTATCATTATAACAATATCAGTAATAATAATGATAGGGGAAAAGCGATGAACATTGCCCACTTCGATTAGCTTGTAATAAAATCATATTTGGGCTGAACCATATTCATCACGTTTACCTCGATAATAATTATCCGGATCCTCCCTGAGCTAACCGTTTACACGCTCGAAGAGCCGCTTCCGCTCTTCGATCACTGCGGTACGCAATTTTAGGAGCGAAAATCCTAACGGAGATGTAACATTAATAACATCGATTCTAAATAATATTGATAGTTACTATTATTATTATTTTTATAATTATTATAATCTTAGATCTATTTTTGGAAAACTGTGGATTTGTTTGTTGCTTTGGATGTTTGCCTCCCCCTCCCCCCCCCCCCCCCTTCGGTGCAGCTGATCTCCCTCGAAAACCCGGTTTTCATAGCTGTGAACCATGCGATCAATGCGAGCACGTGAGCCAACATAACAGCTAGAATAATAATGATAATAATAGACATTATTATTCTTATTATTATTCAGAATCGATATTATTAATGTTAGATTTCCGATAGGATGTTCACTTCTCAATTTTTCTACAACGGAAATCGGAAGGCAAGAGACTCTTAGCGCGTGTAAATAATTAGCTCAGGGATGATCCGGATGTAGGAGGCTTATATAAATCGCGGTCTTATCTTCCGACTAATACGGCGTCTATCCCGAGCCGTATTTTTTTTTCTCACCCTTATCTCGCCGAAGCATGTTTTTTTTCATAAACTCTGAGGTCTCGTCTTTTGAAAATCGTTACCCGTTCTCTCACCGTACATCTCCGATGGGTCATTCGTCTCTCTTCCCGCCGGTGGGTTCGTTTATAGATGAAGAGGAACCTTTCGCGAGGGGCTGTAACTTCGTGAATCGAGGGAGGCAAGATCGATGGGGTGGCGGCCGTTTAGCAGATATTTTTTTTCGGCTTTCGCGGAAATCTCTTATCTACAACCGCGGACAGTTTCGACTCTTGTATTTTATATCCACACACACGCGCATAGACGTATAAATACATAGAGCCGTTATCCGGGCAGGCATGGCTTGACGGAGATGAGGATCGCGCAAGCCGGTATGGCTGCGGCTTCAAACCGCTGGCGGATATACGACAAGGGATGGAAGCTTGCTCGGAAGGGATTTTGAATTTGCCGGGAGGGATGTAGGGAGTTACGATGCCCCGGATGGCCCGAACCTGTGGCTCCCCGGGGATAACTAAGGATCCGCCGTGCCGTCGTGTACACAACATATACGGATATAACGTACACAGCTACACGAGTGAGTGTCTTGTAAAGGAAACCGCGAAGAGCTCCGCTGTTCCTTGCAGTCCAAAGCACGGAAAAGGCCGGAAAGCGATATCGTGTCATCGTCCTTTTGAGACAGTTAAACGCGTATCGTCTTACGCTATTTATCGTCGGATTATTCGGATATAAATATGGTTACATATATTTAAATATATGTATCGTTCCGAGGCGGAATTCGTTCGGAGAAATCTTGGCGAAGCGGATCAAAAGGGATGAAGGTTTTGTGGTACGGATAAGCCGCGTGAAATCAGACGTGCCGATGCCGGGAATGCCGTCGCCGATTATGTAACCGACGAGACGAAATACATCCGGCTTTCACGGAGCCGCCGTTACCAATAACTATCCTTATCTGCAAGTCCTCCGAGCGATTTTATCGACCGCCGATAAACGGAAGGGCGCCCGCCGTATCGTTTAGCGTGCAAGACGTTGCGGAATGCGCCCTTCTGAATCTATCGACGAGACGAGTCGTCGATGCTGCTTGGTGATTCTCGTAGGTGATATATGTATACGGTAACTGTGTAACTTATATCTGCTCGTATATATTGACTTCGGCGATGTATACAGGACGACGTCGGAGAGCTTGCAGCACTCACCGGGGATTCCCCGGTCGCAGGGGGTTGCCAAAGTAATACGTATACATTACGTCTCTCGTACTGCAGGACGAATGACTGCGAAAGAGATCTCTGACAGTCCGCGCTGTATATTATACGAAAAAATATGTATATATGGATAAATATATACTATACACGGATTACGAGGAAGGCTGAGAGCGCAAAAAGAATATTTATTGCAGATAACCATGTTTATTTATGGATTCTATGTGTACGAACGGAGAAGTAAGTTCTCCCAACGTCTGGCGGGAAGTGCGGGGCGAGACGGAACAACGGGGCATAACGATTGATTTTAATATAAATGTTGAATGCAAAAAAACAAAGTTTTTGCAACATTTGTCGTCCGTAAAAAGCCACCCTTTTTTTTATTAATTTCATTGTTCCTTTTCGGAAAAAAATGTACTGCAAGACGAATGACTGCGAAAGAGGTCTCTGACAGTCCGCATTATACGAAAAAAAAAATATATATACGGATAAATATATACTATACAGGGATTACGAGGAAGGCTGAGAACGCAAAAAGAATATTTATTGCAGTAACCATGTTTATTTATGGATTCTATGTGTACGGACGGAGAAGTAAGTTCTCCCAACGTCTGGCGGGAAGTGCGGGGCGAGACGGAACAACGGGGCATAACGATTGATTTTAATATAAATGTTGAATGCAAAAAAACAAAGTTTTTGCAACATTCGTCGTCCGTAAAAAGCCACCCTGTTTATTGTTAATTTCACTGTTCCTTTTCGGAAAAACAAAAATGTTTTATAAAAAGGAATGGTCGTTAAAAATTGATCTTCGTGGGGAATAAATGTTTGTTGAATGTACGAGTCGTTCTTAGGCGTCTAGTATAATAATTTTTCCGCTCCAGATGTTGTGCAACTGCACAGAAAAACAGAGAGGGAGAGGACGAGAGGGAAGGAACGGAAATAAGAATTATATACTCGCCTGGCCCCTCTTGTGTTACAAGGGAGGGAGCGCCAGCTGCGCGCACTGGGAGCAAACAGACATCATCGAATTTCAATTGCATCGTCTTTGCCTCGTACATATTATACCGAAGAGAATTTCTGGATCTATAAATTCATGTATCCGTTTCACCCTTTCCACCCTCGCCTCAGGGGGAGAAACTGGGAGAAACAAGACGGAACCCCGGGGCAAAACGGCCCAGCGTCCTCCGTTCGCGATGAAACTTTTACCGTTTCATCTCCCGCGATAAAACTGTTTAAAAAAAATACTCCATCTTGTCCTGATCCATCCATCTTTTTTGTACACCCGACTCTATTGGCCGCGAAGCTTCGTGTATTGTTTTTTATGCCTAGAGATCCACCAAACAGCATGCACAAAAATATAACGGTGTCTGTTTCCCCGACTGTTTATCCCCTTTCGTATCGATCACGAGTCTCTCTTTCCGTATCCGGCATTCTACCGTTTTACATTCATTTTTCTCCCGTCTACCCGCCCGCCGCCGCACCCCCCCGCTTCGTCCGTTACTACCACCGTTTCGCCGTACAGTTTTCCGAGGCCGCTGGCCGGGCGCTCCGCGTCACGTGCGCTGGTAGCAAAAAACCGAAGGGGATACTGACGATGAGAAAAAGTGTCTTACAAAAGAGTATATATATAAGGAATTCGCAGTAGAACGAGAGAGCTTTCGATGCAGGGCTTCGACTCTACTCTCGGACCGGCCGACCCTCTTCTTAGGAGAAGCAGGATTCCCTTCCGTTTCCTCTATACCGCCGTATTACGTAGAACCGTCGCTGCGACGATTTCAATAAAGCTCGTGTAGAGCTTAATCCTGCCTTGGGACGCTCGAGCGAATTTCGAGGACGTCGGGGCGTCGCGGGACACGGATCTGCCACTGTGTTTCCTTCGAACGGTACAGAGAGAAGTGAGCGATTGTGTGCCCTTGTATGTGTGTGTGTGTGCGCGCGAGTTCGGAGGTTCCTGCACCTCCCGAGAATCGGCAGCGAGAAATATCGAGGCAGAGAGACCGAGATTCGAAGGGAGAAACGCCGTCGAACAGCTACGAATAGGTACGTACTGCGCCCGAGCGTACATCTAGCTGGCCGCCTCAGAGCCACGCGATAGCGTCTGTCCGAAATCTACGAGAGAGAGCTTGCAGGTTGATTTGTGCCTTGATAATATATCGTCGGAGACGGTATCCGAGAGGGAGAGAGCGTGTTTCAGAGTGCTAGGGCTTCCTGGCCTCATTCCCACACGCTCCTCGACGGGCCGCGAAATAGAGAGAACCGCGCCACGCTCGAATTAAGTGAGACCCCTCTGGCAAGTCAATCGCATAAGCTCGCGCAACTTCGCCGAGCTTGAGATCCAATTATGCCTATCCCGGACGGAGTTATTCGGGAACGGAAGAATAAGATCTCGTTATGCTGTATTTGCATTCGAATGGAGACGGTGGAGGCTCGTTCGGTGCGAGAATGTCGGAACATCGAGTCACTGATGATTCAGCCCGCGTAGAAAAAAGTCGCATCGGTAAGACTGTGGGTTGAGTATGGGTGAGTGCATTGGAAATAGTAAGGGACGAAGGTGGGATGGACGATGGGGCGAATCTGGGGTTTCGGACCCACCGAGATTCGGTCCATACACTTTTCCAGACTCTTTCCCAGTCATCGCGTACAGCCTCGAAAATTTTCGCGTAATCAATCCCATACACTTTTCCACATGCTTTCTCAGTCATCGCGTACAGCCTCGAAAATCTTCGTGTCATCAATCCCATAGAGGATTTAAAAAAAAATTTCAGTTTCATATACCGAGCAGGAAGTTTTTATGCAAAAACTGGTACATCGAATTTCATGTACAATCGTGATGAAAAATTAATGGACTTTTTGAGTGAAATTAATGTAAATTATTGGAATTGAAGTACTTTGATAGTAAAATTAAGGTAAAATATTTTTACCTCGATAAAGTAAAGTAAAAAAGTAAAGTATTTTTAAAAGTTTTGATATACTGTGCGTTAAGTGTTCATCACAATTGTACGTGAAATTTAACATAGCGGTTTATGCTTTAAAACTTCCAGTACCAGTACACTAAATTTTTACGAACATTTTTTTACAGTGTACTCTTTTTCAGACTCTTTTCCAGCCATCGGCTACAACCTTGAAAATTTTCCTATTGCACACGGTTGCTGAGAAAGTGTGTCGAAAAGAGTATGGGATTGATTACACCAACATTTTCGAGGCTGTAAGCGACGGCTGAGAAAGAGTGTGGAAAAGTGTATGGAACGGATCTGGGCGGGTCCCAAATTCCAGATTCGCCTCATCTGCCCCACGTTCGTCCCATACTATTTCCCATACACTCGTCCATAGTCTACCCATAGTCTTGCCCATACAAATTTTTCTACGCGGGTTCAAGTTCGGCTGGCCACCGAACTTGATTTTAAAAAATTCTCACAGAATTTGCCACGAGGTCGTTTCGCGGGGCACCCTTCACCGCTCGAATGCCCGTGAGATTCACACCGAAGATTTACGGAGTATGGAGAAGCGATAAACCGCGACGAGCGATGATACGGAGTTTGATGCGAAGTACACCGCGATCGAGATTTTTATCACGATTCAGCCGCCGCACTACCAAAGGGGCGAAAGTCGTATCGGCACTTGCCGTAAAATGTCTCACAACTTTTATTTGTTTTTTTACAAACTGTAAAAATGTCTTTACAGCCATCCCGCGAAGTTGCGAAATATCGCATACCACGTGCAGCGTGTACCTATTATCAATATTAATTAAATTTTTTTTCAATAACCCGAGTTTAAGTAAAAGTTTTGGAAATGAAAAACAAAAAACCATAAAAAAAAAAAAGTTGAAACTATCGGATTCAGGGTGTCGTGTAATTCCTGATTTATGCGAATTGTCAACCGTCGGGGAACGCGTGGGCTCTCATACGAACAGCACGACGCTTAAAAGCTCCGCGTCTCGGAATACCGCCCGAGCGACAAGTTGATTTACGTTTCGCAAAATTTTACTGATTCTCACGCGGGTAATTTATCGTCGCGGTGGCGAGGTTCTACCGCCGGCCCGAGGTTTTCTCCCGGTATTTCTCTTCGTCTCGATATTTTTATTTTTTTCATCGTTCTGGTCGAATGTCGGAGAAGGCTTTGAGCTAAGGGAGAATCCACGGGGGCTGCGAAGGCGGCCATGAACGGCGAGGGGGGGGGGGGGGGGGGGGGGGGGGCGAGTTACGCTACAGTGCACACAATAAAGTTCCTATAAAGTTAATTGCTCGAATGAGTTTCTAGTGGGAACTTTCCCTCGGCTAACGTGTACGACCTGAGACTATGATAAACGCGGGTAATAGCGGTGTGTCCCACTCCGGTGCCCGATCCATCTGCCGACGGGCTCGTGCCCGGGGAAAATCAGACTCGCTCCTTATGCTCCGGTGCTCGGAAGAATTAGCAGAACGAGAACGACCGAGGATCAACCGAGGGAGAAAAACTTTAGCGAGAAACGGGAACGAAGGGCAGTCGTAAGAAAGAAGTACGTAGAAGCCGAAGGGGGGGGGGGGGGGAAGGGAGATTACGCAAAGCCTCGGAGACATTCGTCGCTATCGGAGGAGACTCGAAGATATAATAAAAACCGGAGTTTCCAGCTCATGACGAGACAAATTGACGCTTTTTTCTCTTTTTTCCTCTTCAACGTTTCGAGTCCGTTAGATCTTCGAAGGACGAAGCTAATTACTTTTGGAGGGCAAAAATCTTGAAGAATAAAAAAAAAATGAAATGTATTACAGTTTTTGTTACCGACAGAGTCCGATTCGCACGGACTCGGGAGGAAAACAAGAGGAATAATGCAGCCGGCGGTGGAAGATTGAATGGGTCGAAGGAAGAAGATCCAACCGGGGAAGAGAAAACGCTTATCCCATTGGGGATTCAACAGACGATGAAACGAAAGAAGCGCATAAGAAACACAGGCTGATTCCGCAATGTCTCCGACCGAATGTACGACCGATCGTATAATCATTAGCGTTCTCTCTCGTCCGTCCAGCCCCTTCGGAAGAAAAGAACTCGACCGCGAGTGGCGAATATACGAGATTGATGATATGAATGGCAGAACAAAAGCGGTAAAAAAAAGGCCATTGGTTAGCGCCGCGTCGGGAGATGGGAGGGTGGGAAGTGCGGAGTTCGAACCGCAGAACGGTAACTCACATATGAATACTTTTTAAAACATCGCGACCCGCCCCCGGGGAATCGTTGGGGGGGGGGGGGGCAGAAAAGGACGAAAGGCTAAAAATTGCGAGCCATTGGTCGAGCGAGCAGCTCGTAAAGTTCCGAGTTCAAGAGTCCGCGGTGCCATCACGTTGCTCTATAGACTGCAGCGGGTCAAAACGGAACATTGGGCAAAGCGGGACCATCGAAAGCCCTGGCTCTCGTCCCAAATGGAGCAAATTGGTCAATCTTGCCCCAGCACGTACATGTCCTCGCACTCCTTTCACGGAGCGAAAAGATAAAGAGAGCCTGGGTCATCGGCTCGCTGTCGAAGTGAACGAGACGGAACTCGGCGAGGACAAGTGTGGTGAAGGACCGAAGGTAAAAAGTTGGAAGGAAGGTGGCAAAGGTCGAAGTCGCGGACGCGGCCGGCGATGGGAAAAGCTGATGAGGGTGGGGGGAGAGGCCAGAGTCGGCGACAGGAAACAACCCGGTAGAAAGAAAAGAATGCCCGGAGTCGGAGAAATCGGTATAGAAATGGAAAAAGAGCGAGACGGGAGAGGAATCGAAAGGGTGAAGCGGACGTCGATTGGGGGGGGGGGGACGTCAGCCAGATAGGGAGGGACGAAGCTGGAGCGTCGCACAGAAAGAGAGGAAATTGAACGAAACGGTGTCTGGCAGACGAGCAGCAGCGGCAGCAGCAGCGACGGCGGCAGAAATGCAATTCTGATTGCAGGCATTCATGCAGATTTCCCCGAGGGTGCTGGGGGATGTGCGCGTCGTCCTTCTCTTCAGACTAGCTATCCAGAGGCTTTGGGAGGGCGAACTTGCGAGGAAGCGACTACGACGACCGTCCGCGAAGCCCTCCTCTCTCTCTGTCCTCCGTTCCCTCTGTATCCTCTTTCCCTGATTCCGAGCAAACTCTCTACTGTCCGTTGGACCCAACGCCGTGGATTATCCGCCCTTTTCATCTAAATAACCTTACGGCCGCCTAAATGGCGTAGCTCACCTACCATTGTCTCCTCCGTCCTCTCCCTAGCCTCGAAGCTTTCGCTTATTGTTGTTGTTTCTTATTGTCGCTTCGGCTTTTGTCGTGATAATATATCTAACAGCTTCTCCACCCTTGCGTACGGCAATCCGCAAGCTCGCAGGGTTATTCGTTGACCGCGCGGTAGATTACTCTTCAAAGTACCATCTTGACCGATTCCCTTCCGGCTTCTTTTTTGGGTCGGAGTGTCACGGGGCGAGAAAGCTTCCAGGGCAGTGCAATTGCCGGGATACAGATGGAAGGACGAGAATTCTGTGGTTATTATCCCCTTAACCCTCTCGGTCCTGTTGAATAGATTTTATTCTTTTTTTTCAAACGCTTCGACACTTTGGTGGAATAAAAATATGCGAAAAAAATGTAACTTCTAAAAAAATCGTTCTTTCAATTCTTACTCGAAGTACGTTCGAAAAATCTCTGGGATACGTAAAAACGAAGAGAATAGAAAGGAAACAAATCGTACGGTTATTTCCTGCAAGATTTCAATGGGCCATCGGGGCAAGAGTAGAAATATGCGAGCGTTGCGTTTTCCTTGTGTCACCGAGGGCCCGCGCGGGGATAAACACACCGCGGCGTCGTACGAGGAGCGTGTCTTTGAAAAATTGTTTTGAGGCTAAGCCGGGCCGCGGCTTTGGGAAAATATTTAAGTTTGGCAGCGGCTCAAAGGTGGGTAGGGAGGAAATGGAAGGAAGAAGAAGAAAAAAAAAATTAAATCTACGGAGGAACCGCCGGTTACGAAATGTGGGAAGGAGATTTACCGAGCAAAAATCGAATTCGGCCAAGAAGAGGATACACGGTACACCGTGTGTTCCCCGCTCGGTGCCCTCCCTCCGTGCGCCCGCCCCACCCTCATTCAGCGCCGTTCCACGGGTCTTGGCAAAGTGTCAAAGAAGTAAACGGTTTTTATCCTGCGACCGACGGGTCCACCCGGTATATTTTCGTCCGCGGCGAGAAGCCTCTCCTCACCAGTCACTCGCTTCCCGGCAAAACTGCGAGCAAAAGAACGAGGAAACAACGAACGAACGTTCGCCCGTCCGGCGGGCTCTGCGCGATGAAGGATTTAGATTAATTCGCGCGCACTTCGTACGATGTGCGGGCGCTCCCGCCTCGCCGACCTCCGACGTATTCTGGCTCGCCTGCGGTGCTCATTCCCGAAGCAACACACGACCGGCAGGCGGCCAGTTGATATTTAATCCCGCGGTTTGAATTATTAAGAGCCCGAGAGGTGTCCGAGTGAGAGATCTGCGGTCCCGCTCGCTGCTCGACGAACTTGGCTACCCGATTAACTTTTAACCGAGCACCGGAACAGACTCGCCAAATTCTACGTGAAAGTTACTGTAAGAGAGGTAAATCAGAAACTGATGCACCCTTAAAGGCTGTTCGGCCCTCACACCAGGAAGAGCGGGGCAAAATGAACCACAGTCTAATGAATTTGGGTTGATGGTTTCCGTCCCGTTAAAAAATTTGTAAAGACAGTCCATTTTGCCCCTGCTGCCGTTTTGCCCCTCTGCACCCAATCGTGTGAAACGGATCTCTGGCCGTTCTTAATCACCGCCCGTAAAATGTTGATCAGTGACTACGACAGATAGAGACTCTAATGACAGACACTCAAATCATCGACGATAAATGCCATTTAAATAGCGATCGAGTGTGCAATCTTTGAAACGGAATCAAGCGATAAACCGATTAAACGCTGTGCTAGAAATTGCTCCGGGCTTTTCGATCATATACCTAACAACAATAGGTGCATGATATATGGCTCTATAATTCCTGAGTATTACGACAATGATTATCGGAGCAATTTTAATCGATCGTACGTGTATGTACCTACGCGGGGCGAGAGTGGGGCAAAACGGTAACGGGCGTGAAAATGGACTACCGTTCCAGATTGTTCGCGGGAGAAGACGGGTCCGTTTTGCCCCACTCCACCCCACCTCCTTGGCGCCATCTACCGCGCATAAACCATTTTGCCTCGGCATGCTCTCAGCGTTAAATAACTTATGACTAAATTGATTTCGACGGGCTCTCTGTTAATTAACAAGCGGGGTGACTTCGCTAAGATCCGAACGACGACCGGGAGAAACGGTATAGGGGCTGCAGGGGATTACGGGGTGGTACCAAGTTTAACTCGCATAGTGCGACGGGAAAACGCGAGAGAGATCCCAGGTCGGCGGTGTATTCTGAAATTGGGACGAGAACGTGCCCCGCTCCCTTAATTCGCCACCCTCTTTTCTGTTTTAGCCCCCTCGGCTTCCCTCGTCCTCCCCAATTCGAGAGAAGCCCGCCGAGCGCCAGATGCCCCAGCCCCGCTCGGCTCGCAACGTCGACTCTGTACCGTGACTTCTCGCGGGCTTCTTCCCTCCGATTTTCTCTCTCGGCTTCGAGACCGCCGAGCTCGAGGAGATCCGGGAGGGAAACAGAGGAGCCACGGAGAAGGACGAACAAACGGGCCACCAGGAGTTCGGGAAAGACCAGAGGGAATCCCGTCCCTTTTCTTCTCGGCTTCTCCTTTGGGCTCGCACCTGCTACATCTTCGCACTAGTGTAGTGCAGAAATCGTCGGAGACTCGATCCAACCGACGTATATGGTATATACTACCACGGGAAGCACATAACCGTCGGGAAGTAAAATAGACTTGTGTTACTTTCTCGGAACCGAAAAGCATCCTCGAGGATATGAGAATAAAAAATGAACATAAGATAGATGGAGGCAAGAGAGATTCTCGTAATACTCGGAAGTTTTTTTGATCGGGGAAGAGTGAGGCAAGTAGTGCAAGTTCTTTTTTTTCTGAGTGGGACATTCTCGTCCTGAAATTTTAAACATAATTTCGGACGAAAAGAATTTAATCTATTATTTTTTATTATTTTGTTACTCAATTTGGTACTTATTAATTTGCCAAATCTTTGCCTCGGGCTTTTCGCCTGTGACCTTATGACAAATGACAACACATCACAAAGTAATTTAAAAAAACGAGTTGAAATATTGCGCTCCACAGCATTGTTAGTTCTTTTTTTTCGTTGCACCAAACTTCATGTTTGCTCGTGAACCTTATATAAAAGAAAACTGCACGGAAAACAAAGTACA
This sequence comes from Exephanes ischioxanthus, assembly GCA_958510785.1. NCBI lineage: Eukaryota > Metazoa > Arthropoda > Insecta > Hymenoptera > Ichneumonidae > Exephanes > Exephanes ischioxanthus. Next base: position 15,168,866 of record OY294020.1, on the reverse strand, counting down.
ATTGAATCAACTAAGATTCGGGCAGGGACGTTCAAATAAATATTTAGTTGGTCGAACAAAATATTTTAATGATTCAAAAATATTTTGGTGAAATGAGCCAATAAATTGTTGAACTAATCAATTTTTTAGCTGTACCAACAAAATATTTAGTTGAACGTCCCTGCCCGAATTTTAGTTGATTCAACCGTATTTTTTTATCAGTGTGAGGGTCTCAAATTGTGTTTAACTTTTTTTTTCTCGCACGACAGAATGGACTTGTGTTACTTCCTCGAGACCGAAATGTATCCTCGAGGATTTAAAAATAACATGTAAAAAAAAATGGATACACGCAAAGATTCTCGTAATACGTGGAAGTTTTTGGACCGGGAGAAAAGCGGGACACGGAGTACAAGTTCCTTTTGTTATAAGTGGAACATTCTGTTTCTGAAATTTAACATAATTTCGGATGAAAAGGTTTTTATTATTTGTTACTGAATTTGTTATTTTCTTATTTTGTGAAATTTTTTCTTCATGCTTTTCGCCTGTGTCCTTATAATAAAACATCACAAATTAACAAAAAAATAAAACACAACAGTTGAAATATTCTGCTCCGAAGCATTATTAATGCTGTTTTTTTTTCATCAAACCAAACACCATGTTTGCTTGTGAACCTTTTATAAAAGAATCTGAGTGTCCGAAATTTGGATTAATTTTAGTTTCTCGCACAGCAGAGTTGGCTCCAAATCGCAACTGAACCGTGCGCCGCAACTGCCCCTAACTGCTGCGAGAATTAAAAAAAAAGAAGCGCGAAAGTAAAGACAGACCACGTTGCAGGGTCGCTTTGCGTTTGGATAAATGACGCGAGCTTACGGTAGATAAAATAGCATACGCTCGAGCGTTCGCAGCTTTCCTTAAACCCTCCCTTCTCTCCACCAGTGCAACGCAAGCATTTAATTCTTAATTTTTTATTCATCAACGCTCTCTCGGGCTCCACGACCGTACAGACAAATTCTAATTGCTCGTGGAAGTGTTCCACCCGTTTTACTTTATTTTAATTTTACTTTTTTTCCCCACCAAAGCATCCACCTACATGTTTTCTCTCGAATGCCGTTGTTTCTGTTTCCTCAGCGCACTGTGTACGCATTTGTTTCCTTCATTTCGTTCTATTTTTTTTTTTTTCTCTCATCCAATTTTTTTCACCCTCCTCGCGGTCTCTTTCCCGCGCCATTATCCCACACACGACTTTTTCCATCGGCGCGCTTGGAGGATGCCGGGGTAAAAAAAGAATATGATGGCTCGAGGGTTCGAGCGGTACGGCAGAGCGGTCCGAAAATGAAGGGAAAAAAAATCGATCCTTTTTTTTCTTTCCTTTCTCCGGCGAGCAAGTCGGTTAATCAGCGGAAGTATCTTAATTACGGGTGAACGGGTTTTGAGTCCAAACCTCGGATCCCTTCGTGCTATATAGAGCGGAGAGGAAACGTGAGCGGGTCTCACAATTTCTACGCTCGTTTCAGAAATTCGGGACGAGGATTCGGTCGCAGGGTCCGTTACATCGGAACTGCACTGTTAGTCGGGGCGCTTCTCTGCCGCCGACAGCCCGAAGACGGCCTGCGTCGAACCATCCACTTTGTCAGACACAGTACGGTGTAATGATAACGTACTCCGAATATCTGAATTTATATTGGACACCGTAGCGATGAGAATATGTGTTTGAGAGCATTATCCAAACTGCCGGCGAATCCTCCAGTGGATCCGGCAGTTATTGGTCAGACTCCTCCGCTGCTGCTTTGAATTTCTATATCTCCGGGCGGTACCCGATGCTGCTACTCGCCACGGCTTCCGTACAGTGTTTCCGAACACTGTTCCGCAGCGTTACAACGTTTTCCGCTCGCATCGCCTCCCCGCAGCGCGGCGGCTATTAAATATCGCGCACGAAAATCCCCGCACATCGCGACGCGGACGGGACGAAGGATATTTATTGATTTAGAGCATCGAATATCCGGGAGATAACGCTAACGGACGATGAACGAAACAAATTTCAAGATCGGAAACTAATTAATGCATCTGCGATATCGATTAGATTAATTCCAATATGAAATATTAATTTTCGTCGGTGTTTTACTTTTTTTTTTTTGTAATCAATAAAACTAATATTGTATAAATCAATATCGTACGATTAATTATTCGTAATAGCGTTTTGATCATGTAAAGAAAAATCCAGTTTCGAATATAATCAATTGTGGGAGACACTTTTTTTTCAATATCAGTACTTTTTAAATACTTTCTATTTTTTAAATAAATTACTGTACACGTTTAATTTTTTGTACGATCTTCGTTTTCACCGATAAAAATTAATTAAGCATATGCTTCTGGGGCAAAAAAATGTTTATACAAAAAAAAGTTCTGACACCGAAACAGCGACTGAATGAATTTAAAAAAGTTTTAAAAAACAACAGCAAAACTAAAAAAAAACTTACAAAAAGATTGAAACACTTAACGACAAAATATTGATTTTCGCGGAAGCTAATAACAATAATAGATTTTTTTTATCATTTATATGAGTCTTTTTCTGATTAGTGTGAGTTTGCAGCACGAGCCGAAGGCGAGTGTTTATTTATTTATTTATTTATTTATTTATTTATTTATTGAAATAAAAACGTGCTAGGCCCAATTACATGTTGATGAATGTTGCAATCACACGCGTTCAGAAAATGTTTCTCGCACGAGTATCGAACAAAATTTTATTTCACAAAGTGTGAAAATGGGGTATTTACAAAACCGGAATTTTCCTAATGCGTGATATAAAGTACAATGCGATACTTATCCGAAAAAGCGGTCTCCCGACGTCGATTGGGAAGTAGGCAACACTCGCCTTCACCTCGGACCACAAACAGCACTCGTATTCGGCTCGTGTTGCTGTGGTACTCGCTTCCGGGCTCGGGTGGCCAACTTCACGCGTGTGGCCAACGTCAGGCCCGTGTGGCCAACTTCAGGGTCATGTGGCCAACTTCAGGGTCGTGTTACCAACTTCTTCTTCGAAAGACCGCATTTTCGCAGTAGTATCACACTAGTGCATTACGATACTAGTGCGAAAAAACTTCCTTTGGCGAGTGTGAGTTTACAGCACGAGCCGAAGGCGACTGTTGCAATCGAATTACGAAAACGTTGTTCGCACGAGTATCGTACAAAATATTATTACGGTGCGAAAGTGCGCAAAATCGCCAGTTTCGCACCGAGTGACATAAAGCACTATTTTGTCGATTCGGAGAACACTGGATACCAATTCCTATCCTATCCTGATAGGATCCTATTCCTGATAGGATGTTCGTTATAGCGAAAGTTATAGCGAAGCAATCGAGAGTTCGTCGCTCTATCGGATTTGATTGAAACTGGGTGAAACTACGGAGGTCCGAAGACTTCACCGTCGACTAACGTCGGAACAATTATTTCTAATAGCCACGGCTTGGTAACTCGAGGTCCCCGGTGCCGCCCGACTATACAGTTACGGAACGCGTGGGTGAGAAAGCGGACGACAGAGGAGAGATAGTTTCGGATCGAACGTTGTTAGGGGATACGGTCGCTGTTGGACGGACACGGTTAGCACGTGGCAATCTCGCCACTGGCCGTTGCCGGTGCAGCTGATCACCTCGACGGGGAAGCGAGCAGCCGCGGCGATCTCGAGCCAGTGGATACGCCCGACACTGGTCAGACGGAACTAGTGATTACTGCGGTCGATCCTTGATTAGGCGGGATCACCCTCGCGAGCAACCCACGGTTAACCCTCCGAATTGGCTTGTTCGGACAACCATCCCCCCTCCCCCATTTGCCGTGTCATAAGTGATTGTTAAGCCTGCTTAAATTGTTATCATTCTTCTAATCATCCTCATACCCAAATCTACCTTGGGGATGCTATTTAGGGGAAAATACATCAATAAAATTTGGATAGGGAAATTGTTATCATTCTTCTAATCATCCTCATACCCAAATCTACCTTGGGGATGCTATTTAGGGGAAAATACATCAATAAAATTCGGATAGGGACTTTGAAGGCATCACGAATTCCGTAACCCGTCGTTTATCCGAGATCGCCCTTTTGTTATAAAAAATAAAAACCAATCCGACAGCGAGGGGTGCGCGGTCGGTATGCGGCTCTGGCGGTTTCCAAAGTCACGCAGTACTTGGCTGGATGACCGCCTAGCCGTGCACTCGCTGGCGCATCGAAGCGTGGAGCGGGAGGCAATTTTGTCGGTGATTGGTGATTACCCTGCAGGAACACCAATCTCTGGGGAAAGAGCCGTCTGCGGCTAGGTTTTCCGCAGTTTCCCTGTGCCCTTGTGCGAATGCGACACAGTTGGGGGAGGGGGAGGGGGGGGGGGGGGGGAGAGGCAGCAGACGCAATCCGGGAGGGGGGAGATGGAATGTATAAAAAACGGACGAATCCTGTACCGATGGAACACATGTCGTTTTCTTTCTTGAGGCAAAAAAAAACTTAAAATTAGTTCTCGACCGCGCGCCCACGGAAAGGTGTGTGGGGCGGCTGAACGCACGACCGCAGCTACTCTCCAATTAACATGACCATTCTGTAGGATATCATACTTGAAACGAGAACCATGATTCACATGCGACCATTCTCATTAACAGTAAAAAGAAAATCCCTAACACAGCCATTTACCAAGTTTCAAATCCGTGCGTCGAATCGCTTCGCGCGGTGTTGTGGTTTTACTTGCACGGGAATTCGGAAACTATGTTTGTTACAGCGTAAACGTCAACGGAACTATTCACTAACGGTATACATAAACTGTATACATATTCGAGATGTATGTGTATATTGCACAGCGTTCAGAGCACAATGCCGAGGTCTGTCATGTCCCCACTCCTTCGAGAAGAGAGTTATTAGCCTATCCCCCCGGCGCACGTATCTGACGCGGAGGGTGCAACAAACCCTGACTCACCTGATTCCGGGCAGACCTTTCAAGGTGGCTTCGCAAACTTCCCGGGTTCCGCGAGTTCGCCGTTACGACGACGACGGCGAGGAAGAGGAAGGAGCGAGCGGCTGTGGGCCAACTGGCGGTCCTTCCTGGGTGTTGAGTTTTGCAACCCCCTCCCCCCCCCCCACCCAAAGTCTACCGGAAGCATCATCCCCCCCCCCCCCCGCTACTTGTATCATTTCTCTAAACTTCATTCGGGTCCTCGCATCCTGTACAAGTCGATGCGCATCCGTGCAATTCTCGAAGTACCAATATATTCATATATATATATACATATATATCTGGATAGTTCCGAGAGCTCGATTGAGAAAGTCAAAAGAGAGGAGAAATAAGCTCCCGAAATGGCGGAAAGGGTGCGAAATGGAGAACGTGAGATGGTTGCGAGATTCTCGGTAAGGGGCTTTCTACGCGAGGCATTACTTTGCAGTCGGTGGTTATAGACATGGTATTACGGAAACTTTGCAGAGATTGCGGTACGAGTTTCATACGGATTGACGTAGATCAAAGGCCATCGGTTCGAATTCACAGGTTACATTGCAGATGTTATTTTTTTCTGTTGAGTCCTTCGATATCAGCAACGACGGTATTTGAATTAAAACATCGTAACTGTACTAGTGAAATTCAATTAAACAAGCCTCGATGTACCGGCAAACAACGGGATGCCATTAGCTTTGTGTATTCGCGGTTAACCTGCATGTATTGTCCACGAACGTGGATCAGCTGCGACCCGACATACGGAAATGCATTCGCACCCGCAGACAGGTGGACACACACAGAAGCGCGCGTGTGTCCGACGCATGTTCCCGCGGGTAAATCCAAACCCAACGAAGATAAACACTCGGGAATACTATAAGGGAAACATTGAGTTTGCTAATCGGGTCATTGGCAATCCGTCATCGATTAAATTAAATATTTAACGAGGTTCGGACGAGCCAAATCATTCAATGGAGCAATGAATCATTGAATTAAACTTTCGCCCCCGTGCGCTGATCGAATCGAAAGTGGACTCTTTGAACAATGGATTTGAGGAATTAATTTGACTTTAACGGCATTCGATAAAGTGACGATCTATATAATGAAATACCTAAATTTAGGGAATTAATGACGATACCAATGCGTTTGCCTGCGTCTCGTGGATGGCAAAAGGATTTTAAAAATGTCATAAAAAATAAATTAACGAATGGTATCAAGGATGGAATAGTGTAGCATATAATTGTCAGATACTGACGGAAACTATCACAAGTGCGCAAACCAAAGGAAACCCCTCGGTATAATAAGATGAATAGTATTTAATAAATAACCAGCACTAAGGAATAAGAAATCCTGAAATGATACGTATTTCAACGACGAAAATTTTAGTACCATTCCGCCTAAAAGCGTCATCCAAAGTGGACTTGGAATTGAGGAATTAATTTGACTTTACCGGAATCTATAATGGCATACCAAATTGTGGGCAATTAATGACGATACCAATGAGCTTGCCTGCGTCCAATGGATGATAAAAGGATTTAAAACATTGAATGAAAAATAAATTAACAAATTGCATATAATAGTCAGATATTGACAGAAACTGAAACGCGCGCGCCAGCCAAAAAGAAAAACCACTTGGCATAATAGGATGTAAATAGTATATAATAAATAACCAAAAAGCCAGGAGCAAGAAATCCTGAAATAATACGTATTTCAACGAAGAAAATTTTAGTACCATTCCGCGTAAAAGCGGGGAAGAGGAGTCGAAGGAGTTTCGGAATAACTCAGGATAAATCTCCGGAGCGAACGTCGGGGTTCCCGAGGTAGGACCGTCCTGAGCTCGCGATGAATATTCATCGTGGATCCGCGCACAGCGTACAGTTATAGAACTGTCACACCTTCCACTTACTGTATGCTCTATAATAACGTTCCCAGAATCCTTTGAACCACCCGAACACGGTAACGCTTTTTAATTGAGTGCGAGAAAACGGTTGCCGGTCACAGACAACGCCGGGGGATAAGGGAGAAAGCACAGGGCGGAGAGGCGAGAATGAGGAAGCGCGGACGAGCGCACAACGTAGTAGACGAATAGCCTGGGCTCAAGCCGACCCAGGATTTCACCGGCGTGGCAGTGACAGGCGGCGAGAGAAAAAAAAAAAAAAAAATTCCCCGGCACGGCCACGCTGGAAAGCTCCGAGCTCGAGCTCGAAGCCTTTCCAGCCAGGTGCATCTCACCCTCTAATTTTTCGACGTGCTCCACTCAACTTCGTACTCTCTTTCGCATCCCTGACTCATTCCTTCGCTCATATTCTTTTTTCTTTGCTTTTTTTTTTTTTTTTTATTTCTTTCGTTTTATCTCACTACTATAACTTCGTCCAAGGACTCGCCGACTCTCGACTGAAACTGTTCACTATATATATTGCTATTCGACCTTTCCCCCGTTCCCGAGCCCCCTCCAGAATAGATCCTCGCTACTTCCGCCTCTCGGGCTTTGTGTCTCGCGCTTCTGTTGCCTCAAGCACGATTCTTTATTTTTATTTTTTGTTGCTCGATCGCTCTCACTTCTCTTTGCGGTACGATCTTCGTGCGGTAATTTTTGTTGAAAGACTTTCCAAAACGTGCCAAAGGAAGGCAATTGATTAATGTAAAAAAATACTTTACTATTAAAAAAAAATTTTAAGTTCCCTTATGAATAAATGAATTCAAGTAACTCTTTGAATCTATTTTTTGATTAAAGAGAGAGGTGTTTTCACTATTCATTAATTATTCGCCGGTTACCCATTCCCGAGTCTCGCAGGAGCGAGAAAAAGTATCTCCCATCTTTTCGCAATCTCTCCGGACTGCCAAGGCCGAAGGCGAGCTACGATGCTCCTGAAAAATCTTCATCTTCGCCGAAAGGGAACAGCGGGTGGAAGGAAAAAGAGAACTGGAGGTAAAAATAAATTGCAAAAAGAAGAAAAAAAAACCGTAAAAACGTGAAAGAAAGTCGGTTGACTCGGCGCAGCGGGAGGTCGAGCGAGCCGAGGTGTAAATCTGAAACATTTCCTCCATGACTCGCGGGCTGTGAAACGCGTGTGATACCGGGGCATCCGCTCCGAAACCCCCTTCGTGTTTGAGTCATACATATTTTTTTTTTCATCATTTTTTAAAAATATTTTTTACTTTTACGCAAATGCGAGAACGAGGAAACGGGACAGAGGGCGAGAGAGCGTGAAAGGTTAATGATAAAAAAAAAAAAAAAAACTGGAGAAAAATAAGGATGTGTATGTGAACCGGGTGGTACGGTGACTCCCGTGAGACTCTTTATCCGGAGTCGCGGCACGGTGTTCCTTCAGCGAGCGACAGGAATGAAACAGACCGCGCGCAGCGGGTAAGCAAAACAGCACCGCGACATCAGTTCCAGCGATGGGAGGTTCTTTTCAAAAGTCATTCTATGGAACGTCACGGGAACGGGCAAAAAGTACGAGAACAAACGACACGAGTCGCATCGTCATTATGCACGGGCCCAAGCCGGTGCGACGCGTTGGTGTGTGTGTGTGCAGCACTTTGTCGTCAGAGGTACGGGTTCGTTGACTCATAGCGCCAGTGTGTCTGGGCATCCGGGCGAACTTATGAAATGTATACGTACAAAGTCTATAGAATTCACTGTTTCCGCGCACAGTGCATGCCGGCTCAGGGCATATAAACGAGTGCATACCGCTGTGTCGCTATGAAGTCGGACTATGGGACTTTGGCATCGGAGTCTGAAGTCCTCGTATCATATTCCTCACGGACGGGACACGATTGAGCCTGGAAAGAGTACGCGATGTATCGGTGCCTCTGTACGGTCAGGCAACGTTCGCGATGTGTACTGTCGTTTCGTGCAACTGAGAAAAAGGATAGTATTTCCTACTACAGTGAATAGTTCCCATGGGGAACGTCTATATAGATAGTTTCTTATAGTATATTGAATATATTCTTATAGTATATATTCAATTGGTTAAACTATAATTTTGGTGGCAATCATGATTTTTTGTCATTGTCATAACTATAAAATGTGGACGTTCCCCTCGGGAAATGTTTTTTATGGTAAAAATTCAGTATTGTTGCTTTTGCTATGTAATTTTTTCTCATTGTGCACTCTCAAAAGCAGAGATTAATAAGATGACAACGAATGAAAATATAATTAATTAATTAAAAAATATGAGCTTATTAAATGTATACGTAGAAAGTCTGTAGAATTCACTGTTTCCGCGCACAGTGCACGCCGGCTCAGGGTATATAAACTTGTGCATGCCGCTGTGTCGCGGACTATGGGATTTTAGCATCGGGTGTGAAGTCCTCGTATAATATTCCTCACGGACACGATTGAGCCTGGAAAGAGTACGCGATGTATCGGTGCCTCTTGTTCCGTGTTCCGTGTACTCTCGAGAGTGGAGATTAATTCCCTTCGTGATGAACGTGCCAGCCTCTCGAACCTCTCTGCGATGGAAATGTGCTTCCCGAGCAAAGTTTTACGTGGCAACATGGAATATCTAAAGGTCTTCCGAATACCGGAAATTTAATTGGAGTAGTTGTAGAAGATACTGTGGTAGAATCGCAAATTTGAAAGTAATGCTTGTACTGGGGCGTAATGGAATAATTGTCCAAGTTGTGTTAATTAAAAACATAATGTAATGAAAGGTAATTTTATGATCGCACTTTATGCACGCTGGCTGTACAGCGACACAATCAGCAGACACGGAATAGCACTTCTCCTGCGTTCGTTAAAGAAAATATGATGCGATACTAGTGCAGTGTAGCGAACATCATATGCGGACTGTGAAGTAAGTCGCACTCGGCACTCGTACCACAGGGCTCTCCTTCGCCTCGTGCGATTCACTTCACAGCGGGCGTATAAAGTTCGCTTTACTGCACCTCTGTCGCAAAGTACTATTTCTGGATGCTCGGTATAATTATTACGAATGTAATTTTTTATGAAATAACAAATGTAATTTTTTAAGAATTAACAAATGTAATTTTTTAAGAATTAACAAATGTAATTTTTTAAGAATTAACAAATGTAATTTTTTAAGAATTAACAAATGTAATTTTTTAAGAATTAACAAATGTAATTTTTTAAGAATTAACAAATGTAATTTTTTAACAATTAACAAATGTAATTTTCATTAGTTTTGAATTTTTTTTTTTTTGTAACGGGAAACGGATCAACTCGTAACTAACGGAATTGTCCGAAGGGGGTTTGTTTCTACGTTAGACAAAAATCCTTTATTGTGAGTGGCACGTATTTGTGGAACGGACTACCCTCCGCCGTGTCGGAAGCCCCCACGCTTGAGGGTTCTAAGGCGCGACTCCCGGCGCACCTTATTACCCTCGAACGTGAGCGAGCGGGGGAGTGAGCTTGCCTTTGAGCGCGCAGGTTGTCTGCATCCGATCAATTTTTATTTAATCAATTCCTATCCTACCTACACGCTTAGTTATACATTATCTCGGTCTACTATATTGTTTCTGCCTACCGTAGTAATATTACCCTTAAGATTGTATCTAATATATATTTTGAAAAATTGTGAATTTGTTTGTTGGTTTGGATGTTTGTCCCCCCTCCCCCAGCTGAGCCCCCTTTTGGTGAAGCAGAGACACCTTGCCCCCGCCCAGCCCCTTTTTATAGCATATAGAATAGATTTCGAAATTCCATTCAATATAGAATGCCTTTCGAAAGTCCATTCTATATGCTATCATTTCAGAATTTCACTTTTTACAGCATATAGTGTCCATTTCGAAATTCCGAAATTTCATTCTGTATGGAATGGATATTCCTACATGTTACGAAACCATGCGATCCATGCGAGTGCGCGACCCAAGATTACCAGTGCATACTATTTTAATTGATTGTACTGCTTGGCCCTTAGGGGCTTGTATCTCAGGTCTCAATAAACTATCTATCTATCTAGACCGTTTTATCCGTAGCTCCCCTACTTCGGTGACACGGTTCGGGCTTTACCTGTCGGGAGTGTGTTTAGTGGTAAAACAGTGGTTAGCGGTAAAATTCACGCCCGAACAATCAATGCAGTCTTGGGAACGAATCCCCGCCTCCGTTGCCGCTCGCATTGCATTAGTTTGCTCGTGGTTGGAGCTTCGCGCTGTTGAGAGCAACTGCATACAGCGTCGATCCTTTGAATATTCACGGGTTTCCTGATGGAATTCTATTGTGACATGGAGTGAGACTGTAAGAGGGAGAATTCGGGGGACCAAGGGGAGGGGGGGTTTGGTTGGATGTGATGTGATTGGTTTTCCAGGGGATGAGTATATTCCTGGCTATATATATACACGGCTTACCATTCTATTCCCCCGTTAACATTGTTCGACGTGAATGATAATGCTGATCTTGCCGATACTACTTGTTACGTTGATGCTGCGGTAGATTACAACTCTCGTAGGATTCGATAACCACAGCGGCTTAATGCACACCCCCTTCCATGCGTGCCGCGCTGTGTCATTTGATATGTGACAAATCTGTCGTTACATGCGGCTAGAACCGAATATCTGATCGAGGGAATGCCGAGTGCTATCGACGGAACGAGATAAAATAATAATTTCATATACTAACGGGCCGATATTAACAGCTAATAGACGAGGGTAAAAGTGGGTGAATATGGACCGGTACATGGCTTATATAATACAATACCAGGCAATGGTACTGGGTAAGATTGTGGGGAGAGCGAGGAGAAACGAGCCATTTTTTTTACCATTTTAACAAAAAATTGTAAATATGGAAAAATGGTAAATGAAAAAGAAAAATCTCATCTGGAATGGAGGACTTCTTTTTGCACCACAGTGACAAGCCAATTTAAATGAACATTCTGCCAGATCATCCCGAACACAACCCCCCTCCCATAATTAATCCCAAGGTCCCCTTTTGTCACTATCGAAACAAAAAATTCTAAACCCAGGGCAAAGAGAAAACCGTACAAAGATAATACAAACGAGGGAAGAAAACGCCAGTCGATCTTCGACAGGGACGTGCCGGAGAGTTACGAGATAAAGGGGCCGGAAATAGAGAATGGAGAGAAAGCCACAAGTAAGACTGGCTTCGACGGCAACTGCCCTCCACAAATCTCGTCCTCGCCCACCTTGCGCCGTTTCCCTCCGGACCGAGTCTCGATCCTCGAAGGTAAAAAAGAAACAATACAAAAAATTGCGAAGCAACGGAAAAGAAGATTTGCGGTTTGACCCGCTTTCCAGCCTGGTTTTGTTTAGTTTTTTTTTTTTTTTTTTTTTTTCTTTTTTATTCTTTTGCCCCGACGCGATATAGTCGAGGAGAAACCCGACAGAAACGGGACTTCCGTCGCCACAGCCGCACTGGCACTCGACTGCCGGTGGAATTCGCGCGGCGCATTGCCACCAGCAACCCCCTGGTACCGAACCGCCTTTACACCCCATTCCTCGCGTGCCCCTCTTTGCTCTGTAATAACCTCGTGCTCTCTCGACTGCCGGAGCCTCTCCAGAGCCCCCTTTCGTTCCCGCCACCCGTCCCCTCTATAACTCTATTACACGAGATTCCAGAAAATTACCTTCCAACCCTTGCCAACCTACTGAGGATGAAAGCCAAAGGAGGCAAGCCACGCCGGTGGGACAGGGTGAATGAGTCGAGTGATAAAAAAAAAAGATAAAAGAAAGGGACAAAAAAGTGCGACGATTTCCATTAATGGTCCCCTCGCGACTAGCGCGGACGACGACGAGCCCTCGAGTTGAATCAACACGCCCTTGTCCTGGTACAGAGTGCCCGTAGCAAGTCGCGAGCTTCCGATAAAAAATGGGACTACAATTGCTAACGCTCGAGCTTCATAACAGATATCAAGTGGCCCAAAGCGGTTCCGGGCTTTCGAATGTTATCCGCTCCGTGCATAAGTGCCACCAAACTGTGTTTTTCACTATCCGGATTTCGCGTCAGCATTAAATCCGGAAAACAATGGACTGCGCGAACTATCTGTCTATCGGTCTGATCACTCGAGCGGCGCGGAACGCGCGAGTGAGTCCAGTAAGTGGTCTGAGACGATTCCGAACAACTTAATAAATTACAATGAACTTGGTTAACAATTCCGTTATTGAAAGAATTCACGACTTTCATGTATTTTTTTATTTTTATTCTTTCCTTGGTTTCATATTTCCCTGAATCTGCGTAGAGTCCGGCACACGAACTCTTTGCTGTACGAGTAACTTGCCAAGATCCTAGTTTCTCGTCGAATAATTAAATTTTGCACGATATTTGAAAGAGACTGCAGAATCTCGTCTCTTCAGGTCAACCTCGGCTGTCGCGACTTGCCTCGCAATTATTGAAACCTTTCAGTATATTAAGGGAATACGTCACAGATCGTCATTTCTTAATCGTGGGGGGTGGGGGTTGCTAACAATGGTTGAGGTCTAGACATGTATTGATATACAGGTTCGAAGTTCCTTCGACTCGTAATATATTCGAAAATCTATGGGCGCAGCTCGATATTATTTTTTTAATGCGTCCCTTATAAAGTTGTAATGTTATTTTAGAAAAAAAAAATCGTATTACACTAGTCTGGAAATATATAATATATAATTTTAAATAATGTTGTTTTTCACGCGGCGCCGTATGCAGCTCGTGCTAATTGACACACTTTCAAGCTCATGTATCTCGGAATCCATGTGGAGAAATAATTATTAGAAATTCTTTTAAAAAAACCTTATTCATTGCTTTACAACCCTTGTGCTTTTTAGTTGCAAAGGTAGTAAAGTCGTTGTGTGGCGTAGTCCCTTAAATCGTGCAATGGAATTTGCACGGGGCTGCAGCCCAACGGTGGTTCGGGCGAGTTTTCCCAGGCAGGTATATTTACGAGTGCATGGGTTGTGTACGGCCTCGAGAACGGACTGGAACCAGCACAGTTTCGTGAACTGTGGATTACTCGGCATGTGCGCGCCGAGACTCGACTGAGGGAACTCGAGTCGACTTTCTCGTGACTGTATACCACATATGCTCGGATAATTTTATGTACCTCCGGACTAGCGCGCGGCCCAACAACGCAAAGGACATTCCGCGCACCTGCCTAAGCTGCGGGGGTTACCGCGAGGTCTGCATGCGTGTGTTGCAGTTCCGGGTCATTCCGACGTGGATACGGCAAACCCCGGTGCTGCGTTATCCTATTTGTTTAGAGTCGCACGTTCGCGGCTATCTATCGCAGCGTTTCATTAAACTTTATTGTTATTTTGGCTTTTATTTTATTTTTGTTATTTACGGTGAGATAAAAAATTGTAATGGTCCGGAGCACGGCTAGTCGTGTGGAAAGGGGAGTAGATCGCTGTGCGAGCGGACAACTGAAAAATTGTTTCGGACCGGGCATGGACGATTTTTTTTTTTTTGTGTTAAAAAGCGAGGGTTTTCTTTAAATGCATGATAAGAGGGAAAAAGGGTTGAGGTGAAGCATAACGATGCAATATTTTTTTTTCGTTAAATCGAAACATCCCGGAAATAAATATTTCGGGCCGGTATGCGGCAATTCTTGTTTCTTTTTTGGGTTCAAAAGCGATTAGAAATTTTGTTCAAATGCATGATAAGAGACAAAAAGAGTAACGTAGAAGCGTAACGATGCAATCGTTTTTTTCGTTGAATCAGAGGATCCCGAAAAATCTTCTACTCTGAATATCTCGATGTATTTTTTTGCACCGAATACGAAGCAATCTTCACCGTCTTAAATTTCGCGATAAAATTGGTTACCAAATCGACGGCAATATCCTCCGCGATTTCAAGATATTTCTTAACATTGATGTAAAAAGAGGAAAATTTATGGAATCGGGTAATCAGTTTTTTATATTTATGTGTGTATTTTTTTTTTTAGTTCTCCATGTACAGCCGACGAAAATGTGCCGAGCGAGTTCCCACTCGGATATTTCACCTACTTCTCGGCTCTCAAAAACTCTAGTTTTATGTACTGGGCTGCGTCGAGAGTGAGCGAGTGCGGTGAGTGAGTCACGGAAATGAAACTTCTTTATTTTCTCGGTGGTGAATTGCACATGAGAGGTTTACTGGGCGATGTATTTACCGTGGAGTACACACGTAGTGGCGAGGCGTGTGTGAAAACACGAAGCGTGTAACTATGGTGCTAGACGGAATTTCGACGGTAAACCCGGAAGAGGGCCGGAGCGAGAGACGCGAACTCGTACTTGATGGATTGAAAATTTGGCCCGGGCAGTGACGGAACGGGAGAGCAAGAATTCGGATATTTAATTTTTCCTAACATTTTTTCCTATCCCATTTTGCCCCGTTATACCCTGCTTCATGTTTGCACGACAAAGTCATGCTCGTTTTTTCAGCAAAATTGCATGTCAGCTTCCACTATAGATCGGGACTATTTTTAAGTAAAATCTCGAAAGTCGATCGGACTCAGTGTAAAACTTTTGAGTACTGTAGAACGCGCGCCGTATAATGTGTGCTCGAAGGGAAATTTTATGACGGACAATTATTTACGAGACGGGAAGATGAGATAGCGTGACAAAGTGGCGCGAGGGAAACACATTGACGAGGTTGTAAATGCGTTTAGGCAACCGGACGGTACATAGAGTTAGGCAGATAATTGCCTCGGTACTTAGTCACCGGCCTTTGAATAGGAAACTCCTATGAAATGCGAGGCGCTCGAATTGCACGAAGTCGCCGGCGAGGATAGGGAATATAGGGAAGGTCCTAGCTCAGCGAGCTACATCAAAGACCGCGTTCTCCGAACCCTGTGAATATTCGAACATGCCTCTATAACTCTCTTAGCCAGCCTCGGGCGCATCAATCCCCCTCGCTGGATACCCTCGAATATGCGGGAAGTTCCCTCGACCGAGACTCCCGAATTCCAATGTACTGTTAATAACCACCATGGAACAATCGTTCCATAGTTCCGACTGTTACTCAGCAGGATCCCAATTTGGATTCGTGCTAATTAGCGCGCTCCCAAAAACTCGTTATCGCGATCTCGCGTTGAAACAGTGGATCTAATAGAGCCTCAACTATCCATTACAGTGAGGCACGTCGACAGCGATATTCTGAAATGGTTAGTCGAGCAGACTCGAGCTTTATAATCTGTCCTCGAACCATTTGACAAATCGATTTTCACGATGCAAAGGCCACTTAACGAAAATTTTCTTTACCACGAACGTCCGCAATTTTTGTTCACATTAATTTTTTTGCAAACTTGTTCTAGTTAAAATTAAAATATGATTTTTTTTTTCCAAAACAACGATACTAAAATTAACGAGAAATAGTAACTTACAATACTAGGGCGACAAAATTTTTTTCTGTCCAGTCGGAGGCGAGTAAAACTGCCACTTTCGCCTCGAGTGTAATAAAGAAAATTGTGAATCTCCATGGACGAGTAATGTACGTTGAATGCGTAAACCCTTTTCTGCCGTGCATTTGCAACAAATTCAATCCTCGTGCAGCGAATGGCTTTTACTCATTGTGTCAGCTACTCTGCTAAATTGTATTGTCGATGCTGAAATTATCAAGTCTCGAGAAAAAAAAAAAGAAGAAGAATAATTCGTAGTAAGCTGAGAACTGAATGAACAATAAATATTCATATCTATACGAACGGTTGGCAAATTGCGTTAACGCAAATACGTATATAAATCTTCATAACCGAGTACAATATCGTGAATCTGCTAACGTCGTACCGTCGCGGGTACAATTTCCTCGGAATACGCATATTATTCCCGGGGTTTCGAGTGGAATGAAGAAACAGAGCAAGAGAGGTAAAGGGTAGTGTGCGGGCGGGTGAAGGTGAGCAACGATCCTCGTCTCGTTTCGAGAAAACCGCGGCCTGGCGATGGCACGACGGAGGACCCGGTGGCTCGGTTCCCGATTGTCTCGCTCTCTCGTGTTCCTTGTACCGGGCGCGAGGGTGGCAAAACGTGTACCACCGCGACGTTCGGCCAGGACGCCAGGAGAGAAACGTGTGTGCGGAAGCAAAACGGAGCGAGAGAGGGGAGAGAGAGTGTACCAGTAAACCCGAGATGGGGGTTGAAATGCAAGCCGCGGGACATCGTGACGCCGTACAGCGGGCGTCGTGGCGCCGCGCCGCCTCTGCTCGGCCCAGCATCCGGGCGTCGCTCCGTTATTCGAGCGTCTCCTCGCCCTCCACCTCGATATATCGATTGGCCACTCTCTCGCATCTTCCACCCTTGCCTCCCCCACTTCACTTGATTTCTCGAGGTTATTCTCCTTCGCTTCCTCGTTGTGTACATCCCTTTGGTACCCTTTGCTGGACAAACTGAAAAAAAGACGCTAAGATTTTAGCGATCTAATATTCTTTTTCTTCATATTTTTATGATAACTTTTTTTTCTTTCGATAAAAAATGCAATAATATCGCGTACTAGAAGGATTATCGAATTTACGGCGCGCATTGTCTATCGTAATAAAATTTACCATAGTAATAATGAATATTAATATATATACTTATATATTTTTTAATAACAATATTTCATTATTGCAATACTAGCGTCTCCTCTCCACCTACCTCGATCTATCGATTGGCCACTCTCTCGCATCTTCCACCCTTACCTCCCCCACTCCTCTCGAGTCCACGAGGTTATTCTCCTCTTGGCTTCGTCATTGTGTACATCTCTTCAGTAGGGGAGAGCGGGGCAAAATGGGACAGAGGGGCAAAACGGGACAGCGGCGGTAAAACTCAATTTTCCAATAATTATTGGCTGTCTCATTTTGTCCTAACGATACATCCGGATTTTCAACACCGTTTTGCCCCACTCACCATCACCGCCACCATCCAAAAGTTATTGGAAAGTTACGTTTTTCCTCATTATCCCATTTTGCCCCGCTATGCCATTTTGTCCCGCTCTCCCCTACACTTTGCTAGACAAACTGAATAAAAAATGGTAAGGTTTTTCGCGATCTAATATTTTTCATTTCTTATAATAACTTTTTTTTGTTTGTATCGAAAATTCAATAATACCGCGTACTACGAGGATCATCGAATTTACTGCGCGCATTGTCTATTGTAATAAGATACACCATTGTAATGATTAATAAGCGTTATACAGCTTCCATGCCGCCTTAGTTCCAGCGAACAATTTGACTCGGAATATGTATTCAAAGGCGAAACTTCAGTCGAAAAGCAGAGCGATCCGTGTATTCGGTTATTTGAAAATTTCTCACCGCATCGCCTCTGTTTTTCCACGCGAAAATACGCGACCAACAAAAATCGATGAATTACGATAGTCATCGACGAAAATTTTTCCCCACCCGTGTGGCTCATGAGAGATTACACAATCGTTTTTAATTGGTTCGTTATCCCTGCCTGCAAATTCGACGTGTCCTCGATCGGCTCTTTGTTTCGTGTCTATACGATCTCGATATATCGATACAATGCCATAGGAGCGCATTGTCGATAGCCGGATAAATAAATTAATTTTTTCTTTTTTTTTGTTTGTATTTCCAACTATATCGTCACCTGTTTGACCGAGGAGAATAATTATTTAGTTAGGAAAGCGTGGAAGCTCAAATACGATTAACAAAATGTAATTACCATGCTGCGTTGCTCAGTGGCTGGAATTGGCTTAACGAGAAGTTAATTAACTTAAAATTCGTTAATTCCTTTCTATACCGCGAATGGCGATTTTCAGCAATCCACGAACCGTGAAAATATACGCGAGGCACGTGAAACATAGTTTATAATAAACATGGTTGAAGGACCGTCGGAACCCCCCCCCCCCCCATCGCCGTGCCGATGAAATGTTTCGGAGACTGCGGTAAAGTTTGTTTTAATTAACTAGTACGGGGTACTCCGCGATTGCAATTAACCCGAAAGCTACTCAGAGACCTCATAGCGGCGGGAAGGAAGCCACTGCATCGTCTATGAACTGCACGGCCACTAACGGCAAAGGTTGTACCCTCGGCGTTGGCTAATTTCGCCCAAGCGGCAGCACGCCTCGATGCTAAATCCTATTTTAAAATCAAAGTAAACCGGAGAGCCACCGGCACGGGGCTCTAACCGTGGGCGGCTGTGTGATTAGGAAACTTCGCGCTCGGAGGGGGTTACGCGAACGAAAATATTTTTTGACCCCCCGAACCGACAGATCCGTGACCCGTGAAACGAGGTGGCTAAAAAAAAATAAACAAAAAATGTCTTTAGCGTTTGATGGAGAGAGAGATTCACTTTTTTTTCTCCGTGGTGGGAGAAAAACTGCCATGAATCTACGAGGCACCGACATCGCTCGTCATCGCTCATGGACACTGACAAATTGCTTCACGAGCCCGAGTATCTCTCGCAAGCTCGCGTTACGAGCTCCCACTTCGTACGATTCCTCAGTTACGAATATAAAGCATAATTCATTCGACGTGGGCCTTCGATGCAAATTATCGAAGCAACGTCGATATAATTTGTATGGTGAACGTACCAATGGCCGTACATTTAAGGCGATATCTATCTCTGAACCCAATTTTCGATGTCATGCGTCGATAATTTTCGCAAATAGCGGTGGGCAATCTCAAGGTTGGAGTTTCTAGTTTTCAAAACACAACGATTGAATGCTTTTGCAATATATTGAAAAATATTTATTCACGATAACGCTGGGAAATGTAAATGTAGCAGTAACTGGATAGCCATTTATGGGTGTGTCCCGATTTTCGGACGAGACATGTCCCAATGTTTCAGACAGTTCGAAATTCTCAGAGCGATGATGCACGAACTCAGCCAGTTCGTGGCAACACGAATACGAACAGGGTATTCTATTAATTCCTCCAATAAAACATATGCATTGATAAATTAATACATGAGATATGTTACATGGAAGCCCAGCTTAACGTAACCCCTTTCGGGTCTTGCCCTATGTCCAGATACTCGGTCTGTTCATTTACGATTCCGCGTACCAGTGCCCGGACACAAAATCGACTACATACACTGACAAAAAAGATAGTAATTCCTACGATAACGAATAGTTCCCAGGGGGAAGCGTATAGGTAGTTTCATATGTATATATTCAATTGGTTAAATTATAATCACGGTTACAACCATGATTGTTTGTCATTGTCGTAACTATAAAATGCATACTTTCCCCTTGGGACCTGTTTTTTTGTGGTACAAAACCAATATTATAGCTTTTACTATGTAATTTTTTCTCAGTGTACCGTTCAAGCAAATGTAAGAATTAAATTATTATTGTCGCATGGTCTACGCCGATCTTTTACATACATATCAATTGTTAATTGTAGATACTATCTTAACAATAACTGCTATTTTTGAACTATTCGTAATAAATTCAAGTCTGCGGGTCAACTGGGACGTGTTCAGTCATTGGTGCGTTTATCTTACTCCCAGATAGAAAAATGTGCCGTCAAACGGGCATCGTACCATTGGTACCGCCACCGTTCCGTTGCTGTGCCGTCATTTTTCTATCTGGGCTCTTTGTAAATTACAAGGTCATCGATGTCACGAAAAAAGAAACAACGCTCTGATCCTACACATATAATTTGCGTTGGAATAGCTGTGAACGAATGGGCTGTGGGTGTTCTTTCTTTAAAGAAAAGTGTTCCGATCACGTCGCGGGTATTATATCGATAGCCCGTTAAATTCCTGACACGCGATAAATCATCAGGATATGTGTTTGCCTATCATTAAAAAAAAGGAAGTCTCGCCGAGCGCAAAAACCCGATAGTTATACTTTTATCACGCTAATAGAACAGCCAATGCCATCCCTCGGTAGGCCGACACAACTCGCCGTAGCGAGTGCTAGCCCGAGTGAGAGGAGTATTCTTTGCACCTACCTTGCGTTGCCTCGCGACGACTTTGCGATCCATAATAACATTCATCGATCAGCCGGTCGGCCTCGCGCTCGGTTCTCTCGGGATCGAACACGTTAAACGACAAGGGGCGCTAATGGGAAGAACGAAAACAAGGATTAAACATTTGGGCAAAAAATATCGAGACATCGTCTGTTTTGGTCAACGATGATTCTCGCGCTGCAGATTTACTTTGGTACTTCGGTACTTCGATACCCCATCCAAATGTCACGAACGCGCCGAGCCCGAGCACGGAATGAGACAGCGTAGATCAAACCTTTGAAATCAATTTCGCGCCAGTTGTACGGAGAGACACACGACGTCAGAACGGAGAGAAACGGAGAAATAACGCGCGTGTGCATGGCGTTTAGTGGAGAGACAGAACGCCCGTGCCAACCTTCTGCGCATGCCTCGACAGGACTGAACACAGTCCATCTCCGATCGTGTTTGTTAGTTACGCAACGGTTTGTGTCAGTCACGTGACTGGCTCCGCAGTGGCGTACGCAGCGAAAAACTGTACGATTCGATCGCCATCAATCCCATGGTCTATGCAGTAATCAAATATTTGTCTATAACTATTCCCATCCAAGAAATCGTCCAAAGCTCCTTATGGCTTATTCGCACGTAGAATCATTCCTTTTGCATCGATTGCGTGAGAACTGTCTCTGATCGATAACCTCCTCCCCGCATTAATTAGAAGTCCCAAAGCCTCGCCATCTTCTCCACGCTATTGTTCGAATTATAAAACGAACAAATTTACGTGCCAAGCGGCAAAAATTGTTTCCCCGAATATTCGCGCAGAGCGCGAAGGGGCTCTTCGGGAACCCCTTTAGTTACGGCCCTTGGCGACTTGCGCGGCCAGTCCCGTCTCGCCGTCTCTGCGAGGCAGGATAGGAGCGCGCGAGTGAGACTGCGTTACGGCAAATCGTCGCGGTCGGGAGGGAGACGGAAGCCGAGTGGCGCATGCCAGAGTCGAGCAGAAGACGACGGCCATTTTAACGTGGTTATTGCCGTTACCCCCGTAGTGCGACGATTGTGAAAAGACGAGTGTTTGTATCTCATCGGGACATCGGCGAGCACGTAGATCGACGGTTGGCAGTGGGGCGAAGAGGAAAAACGCGAATAAAAAACATAGGGAACAGCGAGGAGACGGTCCAGCGGCGTCGTCCGTTCCTGCGAGCCACGGCGGTCGGTACACGGGAGTTATATCGTTCTCGGTTAGGAAACAGAACGGGACGGATTCGAGACAGATAACAATCGACGGTGTGTAACCGCGTCACTCCGGCATCGACGAGATACAAAAGAATTCGGTGTCACGGGACAATAACGGGCCCGGGTGTCGTGTCCCATCTCGATCGCGTAAACAATTATCTCGAGTCGGGCGACGGGGAGGAACAGCGGGAGGGGGAAAAAGTTAACGGGAGGAGGACAGACGACAGAAACGTAACGGACTGAGCGCTGTTAGTTCGCGAGGATTTTCGAAGTCCGACGGAGAGCGAGAAAGAAACGGAGGAGAACGCAGAGAGACGAGGGAACGCGAATGACGTAGAGGATCCGCGGTGACGGTCTAGAAGGGGGGAACAGTGTCGAAGCGGCAGAGTAACAGTATAGGGCAGTGGAGGAACATCGGGAAGCCGAGGAAAGCCGAGATTCGTCGTAAAGTACGATAATCCATTCGGGCGAAAACATTTGTGTGTTCGACATATATATATATATATATATATATATATATATACATATATATACGTTATAAATCGAGAGTGAAGTTCGAACGATACCAAGGGATTTAAGAGCACACGAGAAGAAAAATTCGCGAGGGTTGAATATCCGTCCGTCGCAGCGGCGACAGAAGAAACTAAAGAGCGAGGAGAGGGAGCGAGAGGAGGACGTGCGCAAGGGAAAATAAAAAGAAGACCTTCGGGACAACGAAGCTGCCGAGATGGAGAGCCAGGCCGCTTTCGTGCTCCTCGCTTTTCTATATTTAGCGAGCCCCCTCGCCACGGTCCAGGCAGGTGAGTCTACCGACGATGGAAACTCGCGTTATTGTATCTTGGGCTATTCCCCGCAATCTCATAATTCCACATTTTGTTTCCTTCCATTCTCTCTCCTTTTTCTCTCTCCCGACGCGCTCTCGGTGCAATTAGCCTGCGGAGCTTCGCTCGACAGTGCGCGTTTTGTTTCGCATCGCGTTGAGAGTGAAAAACGAGACTCGAAATAAACTATAAAGCACCGAGAGCGCATCGGTTGCGTTTCCGCGCGCGCGAGCTTACTAACGATGTTTTCAATGGTATTTTAAAGATCTCGTCGAATTCGTTCACGCTCTGAGACACTAGCCATTGTGCGTTAGATTAATTGGATCGATTAATTAAAAAATCTGCTCTCCGGTCGATGCAGCTCTCGAAAACGTGGCGAGCTCGGGCTTCCGAGAACGAGCTGGGCACGTCTGAGCATGCTCGACGATAACGCAACTCGCGTTAATTCATTTTCATTTCGCGAATATCGATTTTTTTTTCTTAACGCGTGAATAACTCCGGCTGAAAATAATGTCGAATCGTCACCGGCCGAAGCTCGTCGAAACGCGATTTCCATTCATTCCTGCCTTCCTGCACTCACGCCCCTTAAATCCCGTTCATAAAACTCGGCATATTTGTCCCAATCTGATTACCGCCGAACGAGAACAAATTCCCCTTCCCAACCCGCTTTGATTTCGCTTAGTATTAAGAGGGTTATTATTGTTGTTATAATTTTGGTGATTGTGTGGTTTTTTTCATTATTATTATTTTTTTGCCTTTACATTGCACGATTACGTTTGTCCATCGATCCATTATTCCGTTTAATCCACTATCCATGTCCAAGAGCCTCGGCAAAAGTGGGATCGTACCTGAGGATCTGAAAGTGGGATCGTACCTGAGGATCGGAAGGGTTTTAGCATTCCGTTCGAGGCGCTCGCGTGTTATCGTATCATTTTATCAAGGAAAATTATTCTCGAGCGACGAGGAGAGGGGGGGGGGGGGGGTTCGTTCGTTCGTGCCTCTCCCTCTGCCTTCTGTGCAATTAATCCGACGGATGGAATTTTTCGTTTTAATCTAATCAACGAGCGGCAACACAATGGGGGCGTCCTTCGTTCCACAAAGTCGACGGTGTGGTAGTCGTCGCACTTTCAGCGGTCTGTTTCTGGGCGAGCGTGTGCCTCGCTATACCACGTGGTCTCCGCTAAGCTCCTCTCTCCCGCTACTATATACATGCGGAGTATGGCGTTCTGGGTCGATGCGCAACGCTGCGATTTCGAGGTCGATAATAGCCCGGCCCCGAAGCACGAGATCGACCGAGCCGAATTGTCTTTTTAATAATCACGATAACATCGTTTCCAACTAGAAAACGCTCTCATACGAGACTTGAAAAAAAATCTTTTGAAATTAAATTGAAAGAGAAAAAGGGTAGAGCTCATTTTTATTCGTGATTTGACTATTAAAAAATATGCCTCGCGCAGGCTTTACGAGCACCGCGCGACGCGAGCTTTTCACACGTTCCATATATATTCAGTACGCGAGGCACCGGAAACGACTTCTTTTTTCTCACCACGACAAAAAAGCTGAGGTTTATTTTCGTATCCGCAATGAAAAAATGTCATACCGCGACATTTTCACCGTGCCGTTCTTCGCCTCTCTCGTTTGTCTCGTTTAAATTCGTTTCTACCCTAATTTAAGGCATGAAAAAACAAACAAACAAAAACGGTCTCGCTTCTCCCCTTCAACGAATAATTTTGATCGGGCTTCGCGAACTTCAGTCCGTCCTTGTTTATTCGTTGTCTTCTCGATTTTTCCTGTTCCACTGTATGATTATAATTAATCGGCGGTTAATAATCGTTGTTGTTTCCTCTCGATGCCGATGATGGGCGGATTGGAATACTCGCTCAGCCTCGGGGAACAAAGTCGCTGGCGATGTGAGTCACGTCGACGTCGTTCGCCCGTCATCGATGGTCTCGAATCTCGCGTAGCTGTCGTGCGCTGTTCACGAGTGAATGTTCGTGTGCATGCGGGTGCGTCATGCGGCCCATTTGCTTTGTTGCGTACCGTGTATATTTGTATGGTGTTTGGTTCATACACAGCGTAGCTGAAAGTACACAAGTACATTTGCGCCGCTCTCTGCAGCGGCACCGCAGCGGATCCGCATACTGTTGGAGGACGACCCATTCAGTTTCACTCGTAACGTTTAACGAGTCTCGCTAACCGCCAATAACAATTATATCGCACCAATTCAATCCACTCGACGTTTGTTCCAATTTTCATCAAAGTCGTCGCTCAGGCCAAATATATTTTCAAATAAGTTGATATTAATGTATGATCGTGGCGTCGCGGCGATGGCGGTGCGCATGCGCAGTATATAGAACGCTACCACATTCTGTTTAATTCGCGATAGCTCGAAAACTAAACGGTAAAGAATTCTCAAATTTTTGAAGCATATTTGTCCGATGCTCTCCAAAACCTTGCTAATCGCCAATGACAATTATATCGCACTAATTCAATCCACTCGACGTTTGTTCCAATTTTCATCAAAGTCGTCGCTCAGGCCAAATATTCTTTCAACTAAGTTGATATTAATGTAGGACCGTCGGGACGCGGGGATGGCGGTGCGCGTGCGCTTGCGCATGCGCAGCATATAGGACGCTACCTTCTGTTCAATTCACGATAGCTCGAAAACTAAACGGTAAACGATTCTCAAATTTTTTTAAGTATATTCGTCCGATGCTCTCCGGAAACCTCGCTCACCGCCATTGACAAATAGATCGCTCCAATTCAAACCACTCGACGTTTGTTCCAATTTTCATCGAAGTCGTCGCTCAGGCCAAATATATTTCCAACTTCGTTGTTATTAATGTAGTTACCAGCGGGACGCGGCAATGGCGTCAGCGGGGCGGTGCGTTTGCGCCTGCGCAGGCGCGGTACATACGATGTTACCACATTCTGTTCAATTCGCGATAGCTCGAAAACTAAACGATAAACAATTCTCAAATTTTTTAAGCGTATTCGTTCTGTGCTTATCCAAAATACTCTCGTTTTTCGGTCAATCATTAAATCTTTTTCACACGGTAGAAGAAAAATTGTCTTTTGTGCGTTTTTGTTACGGCAAATGAGTACGGTGTAAGCCAACTTCGAGTTTAAATATCTCGGTTCAGAGACGGTGTAAGCCAACTTCGAGTTTAAATATCTCGGTTCAGAGACGGTGCTTTCTACCCAAATTACACTGATGCATGAACAACATGTTGAATGATGCTTATGCTAAATTTTAGTGAGTTCTTTTAAAAAATTCATTACATGACGGTTCTGCCGTAATGTCTCGCTTGTAGGTCACGCGGTAAACTTTCCTTTTCTTAACTTTACCGTTTCCAGCGATCGGAAATAAAGGTTGGAACAAAGTTTTCTCTGTAATGGCGATAAAAGTTCTCAAACTTTTAAAATTTTTAACGTATTGATGTGCGTCGTCCTCAGGGGAATTCGGATTTATACACTGTTGCTCGAGATTGTTGTACGAATGTTTGTGTGTGTATGTGTACAATACGTCATACGGCCTGCGAGACAGTACGATCGTCCGTTTATTGTCCGTTGACTCAGACCGTCGGACTGATGGCAGGAAAGAAGAATTCGGCTTATCATGGGTTGTAAAGTAAATAGAAAAACAATTGTTCGCAATTTGGATGAGCAATCGGCGGTTCTAACGCCTCGCTGGATACATTACAGATGTCAGTCATGCCGTCGTTTTTCCACACAAAAGTCGAGTCATTACAGTTAGTTCTTCGGATAAGGGTAGACGGATATTCGACATTTGCTGCGCACGGGAAAAATCTCGAAAAAAGTAGAATTTATTGGGTCGTGAAATATGTTTTTTTTTTTTTTCTTTTCGAGACCGCCAAAGTTCTCCCGACGTTTCGTCGTCGGGCGACGCCGAGGTCGAATCCTCGAGCCTCCCATGACCTCCGATCGATCGACTTATTATTCGACGAATCCTCGCATAGGCGGGGCCGCTGCCTCTCCGCTCTCCATAACATCCACTGTCGAATCCTTCGATTAGCTACATAATTCTTTTTGCTTTATTTTTACTTTTATTAAAAAAAAAAAAAAACAACAACATAAAAAAA
This sequence comes from Exephanes ischioxanthus, assembly GCA_958510785.1. Taxonomy (NCBI): domain Eukaryota; kingdom Metazoa; phylum Arthropoda; class Insecta; order Hymenoptera; family Ichneumonidae; genus Exephanes; species Exephanes ischioxanthus. Next base: position 15,142,014 of record OY294020.1, on the reverse strand, counting down.
AAACTATTCCACACTCCTTCGCCCGCCCTGTGTAATGCTGAATAAAAAATAAGCGGCTTGGTTTTACACACTTATTAAATTTGTTACTTGCGCAAACGAGGTGCTACGCTCGACTCTTGGACGACGAACGGAAAACTCATTTGCCCGTTCTGTTGGATTTTTTTCCCCGAACAATTTATTTATCACTATGAATTTATTATTATCGATTACTTTTTTTAAACATATTGATTTGGGTGGTATTTGGTGTAACGTAATGCCTGCGAGCGATCGGGAGTAATTACTGGTGATATGTAATCTAGGTTACAACTATCGAGATACGATAATTTCCTTAAAAAAATATATTTTTTATTTACTTCTTCCCTCGACATTGATGTCTCCTGTGCTTTCTATTACTCTGTATCTGGCTCGCCTAGCCCTGACCTATATACAAATCTATATCTCTCGCTCTCCAACTATTCTGTATATTTTTCATGCTTGCGTAATTTATCTCAGCGACATAAATACAGCAAAAAAAAATAAAATAAAAAATGTATTTTATAAAAATGAAAGGAAAAACAGTGAAGACGAAAAAAAAACAAAAATCTTATTCTTAATGACTAAGTGCGTTACGCGGGACCGTCAACCGTGAACGAGGGTCAGCCATGGACGATCGAGTGTACCGGTCACAAGCCCGGCGAAAAATTCAACTGGACGAGAAACGGTCAGCCCCTCGAGGAGCTTTCGTCCGGCGATCTAGCTGTACTGACGACGCTAGACAAAGGGATAAGCAATCTCACAGCCAAACACGCTACGGAGTTGCACGAGGGAAACTACAGATGCACCCCCGGCGGCAACGAGTCATTCCATCTTGCGATTAAAAGCGGTTCGTAGTAGATCCATCAATGCAACAAACACAAAAAAAAAAGTTCTATTATGAATGCGTTTAGTTTACCGTCGACGGAACAGTCGATGAGCAATTTAATTGGTTTTTCTTCTAAGAAGTATCGAACGTCGACTGTTTAACGTCGTATTGTCAGATCCTAACTAGCAAGAACTCCAGTACTACACCAGTAGCAATAAGTCGGTAGGGCGCAGAGTTGCCGGCGTCAAGGTCATTCGCAGTTATTCAGCTCGGTTCAGAAAAAAAAAAAAAACACAACAAATTCTCCGTAAAAAAGATCCTCTGGCAACTCTGCTACACTATCCCTTTCTCGCTCGCTGTTCTGCCTTCAGTTCTAGACTCTACTCGCTGAAATCATGCTAAAATGCATATAAAAAAAAACACCTAGAAAAAGAATTTATTTGAAATATTTATTTGATTAAAATAAATATTTATTTAAATTAAGTAAATAGTTACTTAAATAGTCAGTTTAAAAAGTAACAATTCTCAGTACATATTTTCTAGAACTAGTTATAAATTAGCCACTTGGTTGTAAAATATTTTTACATTTTTTTTCTCATATATATTACATGTATATATTTCTAGAAATGCATATTGCGCTGTTTCATCTCGGGAGGACTGCGCGGAGTTCGTAGTTGCGCATAACTGCGAAATGTGCAGACGTTCGACGTTACCCCATATTCTCGTTCGCCCTTCGCGTCTCTATATAGGTGCTCCAGTTTTCTGAATTGTGCAGACCTTCCCAGCTAGTTTCGTATGCGCGCGTTTCGACATACACGTACACACGGAGCCGATCGTACACGTAGGACAGGTTCGTCCCCCCGGCATTGTTGCACACCGAACAATAGTACATGCTCTGTACCGAGCAACGGATCTGCCCCCCCCCCCCCCCTCCCTCGTGCCCCTTGGCCGCGCCTATACATATCAGCAATGCGCCCGGCGCTCTCAACACTGCGAACGTGCATCCGCACGTCCAACCTACGCACATAGACAGATCCGCAGCCAATCGTGGTGCATTTCCCATGCTCGGCTCTCGCATGTTCCGAACCCCGAGGGTTATCCGCGATCGGTGGCTAAGTACACAGCCACCAGTGTGCGAGGCACAAAACTGAGATCCGCCTGTGCCGAACAACTACATATTCCGGCGGCCGCATAAGGGTGTATTTCGTAGGTCCGTAATTACTCAACTAGCCGTGCTCCGCGCCGTCGCCTATTTCAACATGCATATTCCACCGGTCATACGCCCGGGCTCAGATGCATACGCAAATAGGAAGCTACTGCACGGATGCCGACAATGTTCCTTTCTCGACGTTCTCGCGGCTTCTTCTTTTTTTCCCCTATTAAAATTTTTTTTTTCCTGACTTCCTGGTATCGTTAGTTCTTCGCCATTTTTCCTGTCGGCAGGTTTATGTATATATATATATATATATATATATATATATATATATATATATATATATAGTCGTTGTGGGGGTAGAGTGAAAATGTGGTAGAAGTGGTTGCTCGTTCGAGTGTCTCCGCGCATGAAAGACGAGCGGCGAGAGATATCTTTGTTCTTCGCGCTTTTTTTATTTATTTTCCTCTCGTTTCTTTCAGTTCCTCGGCTTTTCAACTCTTTATCGTTATTGTTTTTTTCTTCTTTTCTCGGCAAGTGAACTGAACTTTGTAACACAATTTTCGTGCCCGGACACCGAGGATTCTTTTACTCTTATGTAAAGTTTTTAGCTTTTTTTGTTTGTTTGTTCTTATCTCGGTTTTTTATTCGGGTCACTGATTTTTTTTATATTATTTTTTTTCACATAGCTCTCGCCTCTCGTCATTTATCTCAGTGGATCGTGATACGAGCATACCACAGACAGTTACGCCTCAGGTTATCGGTCATTATCGATTAGATTGCAAAGTCCCCGGTGATTTTTTTATCTCGATAAATCTTGATTTACCGAACTGTTGAAATATCAATCTCTGAGCGTGGCTGTCTTATCAACTATTTTTTTTTATGGATTTTGCACGTAGTAGCTAGAATTTAGGTGTTTCATTCAAATACACTTTTATTCAACCAAAATTTCAAAAAATTAATTACTTATTAAATTCATATAAATTTTTATGAATTTAATACATTTTTCCCCAACTTTGGTAAAATAATCACATTGCTTGTGTGCCACACGGGCGGAAAATCGCATATCGTTGACTAATGATCATTATTAACCTGTGCGCATGCGCAGTAGTGTTTCATTGCTACGATTTTTCACCTCCTCGTGCCAGAAACGGGCTTTCGTCAGTGGGGTACAAAAATCATAATTTCCAATTATCAACCAAAATTAATAAATAAAAAAACACAAATTTAATTATTTATTAAATTCATATAAATTTATATGAATTTAATTTAAACATTCCCTTCACTAAAACAACCACATTCCCTGCGTTCCAATTGGGCGGAAAATCGCCTATTATTGACCAATGATCGTTATTAACTTGTGCGCATGCGCAGTAGTGTTTCATTACTACCGGGGGAATAATTAATGAGGGGGAATAATGGTCATTGGCAAATATGACGATTTTGCGACGCACGCAATATGGTTATTTTAAGGAAGGCGGAAATAAAGGTTCGTATGCTACACGGGAAGGAGCGGATTTTCACCTCGTGTGATTTCTGCCCTCCCTCCACGCTGGGCGTAAATCGCGGACTCTCCTCCCTTCTAGCATAACATACTACTTTTCACTTCCTCTTGCCAGAAACGGGGCATCCGTCAGCGATCTACAAAAATCATAGTTTCCAATTATTGCGATTAACATACCCCCACCCAAAACGAACGAGAATTAGCCTAAAGTTAAATTTCAACCTCCAGTTTTTCTCCCTCGAGATTTCGGCGAACAGCGAAGGGGTCGGAGGGGCACGGGGAATTGTCAGGGAAGAAGGAATGGGGCTTTTTGGGATATGCGGCGAGCGGAACGGAGGAGAGGTCGCGTTAAGCGTCTATTCCAGCCGCGCTCGTGGCTCTATCACGGATGCAGCGCATACACGCTCGCGATTCGTACCCCCTTGTACGTGTATAACCAGCCGGTCATATTTTACTCGAAAATGGAAGGATTAGAGAGATTTATGGCGGATCGGCGAAGAGAGCGTTACACTCCGCTCTATTCCTCTCGCCCTGCCTTTTGCATCCTCATTGCGGAGAACTCGGAGGCCCCCCCTCCTGCTCGCTACCTCGGGCCACACGAGGCTACGAGCTACGAGCTACCGTTCATACGTCGACGCTGAGAGGTGGAAGCGACGAGGAGGAAGCAAGAACCTGGATATTTCCCGACAGCGACGACTATTATCTCGTTATCTCGGTGGATGATGGCCCAGACTCTACTCCCCCCCCCCCCCTCCCCCCTCCCCCCTCCTTCGGCCTAGGAAGGCTTTTCGACCTCGTACTCTCCGGCAACGTTCCACTCGAGCGGAGCTCCTGTGCCGAGAGTAAATCGAACGTTCTCCCATGTGAGCCTGGGCTAGGTTGTAGACTATTATACACGTTAAACTTGAGCTCGTGATAAAATAGGCAGGCGTGCTCCGCGGATTCCGGGAGCGAGAAAGAATGGAAAGGAAATCGCTAGAGACGCGACTAAGGGTCTCCGAGATCCGAACGGGTTTTCCGGACGGCTTCGCAGCGGAGAGCGGGGCAATGTGGACCATTGTTTGAACTGAGATTTTTATTTTATTTTTTCGTGTTAAGGGATAAAATTGGTAAAAATAGGGATTCTTTTCTCGGTCCATTTTTGCCACTACGAGTCCCTAGATTGTACTTCCGGAAATGGCGTTCGCGCTCGCTCGGAATAGATGTTTACATGGATTTAGCGAAGAACGAGGCAAAATCGTTTTGTCTATGTGAGATGAAACGTTTTTGTTCCTCTGATTTTTTCTCAAATGTTTTGCGTATTCCAGACGTCCATTTTGCCCCGCGCTCCCCTGCTATTACAAAACGGAGAAAATTTCACCTGGATTTAGCGAAGAACGAGGCAAAATCGTTTTGTCTGTGCGAGATGAAACGTTTTTGTTACTCTGAATTTTTCTCAAATGTTTTGCCTATTCCAGAGGTCCATTTTGTCCCGCGCCCCCCCTGCTATTACAAAGCGGAGAAAATTTTACATGGATTTAGCGAAGAGCGAGGCAAAATCGTTTTGTCTATGCGAGATGAAACGTTTTTGTTCCTCTGATTTTTTCTCAAATGTTTTGCGTATTCCAGACGTCCATTTTGCCCCGCGCCCCCCTGTTATTACAAAGCGGAGAAAATTTTACATGGATTTAGCGAAGAACGAGGCAAAATCGTTTTGTCTATGCGAGATGAAACGTTTTTGTTCCTCTGAATTTTTCTCAAATGTTTTGCCTATTCCAGAGGTCCATTTTGCCCCGCGCTCCCCTGCTATTACAATGCGGAGAAAACTGTGCACTATAGCGTTACCGCCAGGTCGAAAGCACCTCGGGATCTAGTGTCCACTGGAATCCACTATCGCGAGTTTGCGAAATATACGTTAAGTTACGAGTACATACATATAACGTCGCCTAGTCGGAGTCTACTGTTGCCCGTACGGAGTCTAGTTCGTACGATATCCGCACGGAGCCGCGTCAGAGATAACTGCGGAGGCTCGAGAGCGAGAGTTGGGAAAATGTAATCTCGTCTCTAGCGATTACAATATTTTCTCACTAGCGCGCACGGACGAGAGTTCCAGTCGCCTCGCAGCCATAACCAGTTAACTCAACTGAACGAAAGTAATGACGTTGATATTGTCGAATGAAATTGTCAAATCGTTTTTCCTACGCGCGTCCGATGCAGCGGGACAGAACGTTTTTGCATAATGCAGTCCGAATTTCGCATGGAAATTGATACCCGTGGGAATTCCTGCTTTATTTTTTTTTTTTAGCGTAGCTTTTTCGACTCGTTGTGCGAAATCGATAACGATTGGAAGGGCCGTCTCGGCTCGACAAGCGACCCGTCGATGCGTCAGAGTGAAATTTTTAACGACTTTTCCCGATAGTCGACGAGAACTTGACCGGGTAACTTTTTAATTTTTTTGTTTTCTCGACTATCAGCGCCGCTATCATTATTTACCCGAAAGTAACGAAACACGTCGACGTCCCGTTGCGAGGCAGGTGTCCAACGGAAAAGTTTAGCAAAATATGAAAAAAAAAAAAAAAAAAAAAATCGGGAGAGAAACATGGAGACGGGGAGACGTAAAAACAAAGGGAAAATATTGTCGGAGGTAAAGGGCTGGTAGTTCGAAGTTTGGCAACTGCTGCGCCAGCCGGAGCCCGTGAACTGTTCACCCGCCGTGTCCAGCCGAGGCGCCGCCGCTTCGGCTGCGCCTCGTACACGGACGCCTATAAATTAACTGTGGAAAATTAAAACCGTTAAATTAATCCTCGACCGAGGGCATTCCGTCTGCCAGTTCCGGTTTACAGCGCGACGGCGCGTCCATAACGGCCGGCCGCACGGGGATAAAGGACAGATCAAATGAATTTTTAGTTTAACAAACTGTGATTGACGTAAAAATGTTTGAAAAATGAGCGCTGCGAAGGACTCGCGCAAAAGTCCGTTGCACACAACAATTCGCAGCGATATTGAATCCGTTGCAAAGTCACGGTTTCAAAGCACCGTGAAGTTAATCCTTTGTCTAGGGGGAGAGGGAGGGAAGGGAGGGGGGGGGGGGGAGATATTAAATTTTTATCGCTATTATGCCGAGCTCCGGCAGCTTATTAATTTTTAGCTCGACGACAAAACGCGTGCAATTTTCGCGTACGCGACGGGGTTTACGAGGCAGTGAACTTCGTCGAAAAGGGCAACAAAGCGAAAGAGAGGTAAAAGCCGGCGCGGTCCTCTAACGTTAACTCGCCTCGGACGAGGTTCGCTGCACGGTTCATAGATGGGCCGAGTCCCCGTCGACTTTTCAAATTGCTGCGTAACATTTTTATTCATCAAGTCGCGTCGCACGCTAAAAGCCGCTCCCGCACATCGGTTATTCGGCATCAAAGTTCCCCAAGTGCGGAACACGCTCGGCAGAGAGGAAGGGCCGAGGCAAATCGTATTAGCTGCACAGAGGTCCCGACGTTGTTGTGTTGGCGCTGTTCGATCAAAGTTTCCCTTGCAGCGGGAGAGGCAGCTCTCGAGTGCGAGACAGGCTCGTAACGGTGACGGGGCAAAACGTACCGCGTGCCGTCGACGAGTAACGGGAAAACTTCATTGAAACGAGGGTAACATGTAAGTAAAAAATGTACATATACGAGTTTTAAGGGGAGGCTAAACGAGTATGAGCGCGAGAGAGACGAAGTTGAAATTCTCAATCCATTTTTCTCCAAAACGATGCTATAATATGAAAAATCGTTTCGAAGAAAAATGGATTAGAAATTAATTATTAGAGTACAAGCGCAAATTACGCTTGTACTCTTTTCGCATAACATACTGAACTTCGTCGAGTAAAAATTATGAACTGTGAAAATCCTTCAAAAAATTATTAATCTCGCGAAGTAGTAACCTGTTGCGATTTCAAAAAAATATACCATGCGCGGTAGTCCGCGCGACCACGGGTGCATCCGATTTACTGCCAATCACTGTATTACAACTTACATTGGTATCGAACCATAGGTAATAAATCGAGGATACTGTTTATATTACTTTAGACACCTGATGACTCGGTGATCCACGAATGCGGGGTAATCTGAGAAAACACACAAGATTAAAAGTTGACATTCTTTATTAGAGCAAAACCAAATATTATTTGGTTGTTTAAAGGCAGCAGTCGAGTTTCACGCAATCAAATTGGTCATAACAAAAATAGCATTTCCTATCTTTTGCAAAGCAAAAATCAAATAAATGTTAAGTGCTTAATTTACAAAACGGAATTTTTACGGGCATTCTTTAAACGACATAATGCATTTCATATAAAAATTAAGAATTGAGTTTTAAACTATCGCTCGAGCTGCGAAATCATGGATTATATTTCTGCACGCTTAAATTACGGTCATTTTTGCGGCTACACGTATTCCCAAGCGCGACTCGTAACGGCTCTCGGACAGGGAAAGTTGCCTACGGAAAGTATTCAACTCACGCGGTAGTGTCTAACTTGCTTTGTTCCCGAGGTTTGCAAAACGCGGTCGTCTACTGTAACTAATTACATATACATATTTTAAAAAAGAATGACCCGAGAGAGATAGTGTTAAAGCTAAAACTTCACGACTTGTGTTGGTGTATTACGACGCGAGCGGACAGTTCACACACAGTGAACGCAGCCGTCGAAGAGCGGACAGCGAGTAACATGGTTTTCACGCTCGACGGTTGGCCAAACTGTTTTCAACCGCCAGTGCCTAGGCAACCGCTCGTCTGTGTCCATCCGCGATGTGCGCGGCGTCCCGAAAGTCCTCCCGCGTTACTCGTAAATTACCGTGGCAAAATTAAATTCCGTGGGAGGAAGTTTCGCTTAAATAGCCGAGGTAAGCGGAGAACGAGAACGATGAGAGAAGGAGGTGAAAAAAAACAAGGACGAGGAGGAGGAGGAGGAGGAGAAACGCTCGGCGTCGGTAGATCGCAACGAACGAAGCTCTCATCCACAGTGCACGGGCGTTAGTACGTGTTTGTTTACTCGGGTTATGGCTCTTCCCTCGGTGTTTTTTTCCCGTGTGCAGTCCACCCAGCTCGCCGTCCGGATATCCGGAAAGAACGGACCGAACCTGCCAACAGCAATGAGGGTAAAAAAAAATGCATCGAGCTACGGTTTTTCCGCCATTTCGCATTTCGCAGCGTTAAAACTACGCGCGGTTCGTTTTCGCGACTCGTGAATACTGTATGTCCTTCGGGAATTCTCTTGACTCGCCGAGTTTCACTCGAGGCTCCCTACGGTCTTTCGCCTGCCTCCTTGATTAATAACACTCGACCGATTTCTCGCGTACCCGCGAATGAACGGTGATTAGTGGATCAGGCTAAATTGCCACGAGCCATGAAAACCCCTCCCCTGAGGTCAGAGCGAACGAGATTAAGCGATCGCGCGAGTACAGCCGACCGCGGGGCGGGACGAGGGGGCCGGGTACACGAATCAAAGACTATCACGGGCACTCTGCTGTGAATTAATTGACGAGCTAGGAACTACGATATTAGTTTAACTGGAATTAATCGAATGGCCGCGCTAATTGGAACCAAGGGAAAATACTCGAAAATGTTACACTCCGCGTTCTTGTCGACGATGCGACCCCATCGACATCCTGACGAGATCGTTTGAGTCAAAACATAATCACGTAGCTCCGGATAAACGGTGATACTGCAATTATAAACGGAGATACTGCAACGCAGGAACGTTCAGAGTGTCGCGATTTCTCCGACAGCGTCACTTGGTTTAAAAAAATATATCTATAAATATAAAAAATATCTTTATAAATGTTGAAAAAATGTCGTTATAAATATTGTAAAAAGTATATACAAGTATACAATTTCGACTTAAATGAAAACTGCCCAATGTGTAACACACAGGAAGCATGTGCGGTAAAACATTTCGTAATGAAATGCCCAATTCTCGAGCCCCTAAGAAAGCATGTCTTAGCCCGCTCAGGCCCGGTAAATCACACAATGTCAGACTTTTCGCAGAGCTGCCACAGTAACTCGGTAAATACAATTTTCCTCTGCGTTATCAACGGATGTTAAATTCTTTTTAAAAGTGAAGAAAAAAAATCTTTTTACATTATAAAAAAATATCTTGAAAATATTTTTTTATTAGATTATCATTTTTGATGAACTTCTTGGGCATATCCACCGCATTATCTTCCGCTAATCCGTCTCTCGGCTTCTCGCGTACGTCCTCTCTATTCGTCTTGGGAGTAGAGGAAAACTATATGACCTGTCTCGCGTGCCAAAAATAACTAGACAGTTGATATACCCGTGACACGGGGAGCGTGACCGGAGAATGGAAATTCGCGCGAAGCACACGTAGAAGTCAACTCTCGCGGCGAAAGATATTTCGATGTTAGTGGCGCCGGATCGTGTACGTAGCGGTGCCATGAAAATGCCACAGCTCTCCTACCATACTTCAGCACGAAGTAAAGGTCGTGCATCACTGTCGTTCGATGGAGCGACGCTACCGGGCCGCATGCTATCCGCCCGACAGAAAATGGCGATTCCCGCGACCTGTTTATCTTCCTCCTCGAGGTGAAGCACCTTTACACTACCTTCCCCTTTTTCACTTCGCTCGAGGACGATGCAGGACCTCAAATAAAACACATGTGATTTACGCCGCATAAACCACTCTGGTGAAATAACTTGCATACATTTTTTATTTTCTCGAATCATTATTCACGACTATTTCCCCGACACTTTCCTTACATAACTATTTTAGTGACCTAAATTGCAGGTTCGTAACGATCAAGTTAAAATGTTCTCTTCTCTCGTCCGAGTAACCAGCACCATATAGGACCCGGTAGTCGAAGCTCGGAGAAGGGCGAGCCGACCTTGCACAAATGTTTGTTTTATTTCCTTCTTTTTAACCCTTTGAAGCACGGTGTATCACAGATGATACCCCTCTTTGAATTCAGAAAAAATGCATCAATAACCAACCGATGTATTTGAAACTTCATACCAGTAAAAAAAAAATAAAATAAAAAAATGTATTCTTCAAAGGGTTAAATAATTAGTCACGACTATTTCTGTACGGAAGATTCAGGAAAAGAGGCAATGGATAGAAGATATATGAGTGTTCGGCATGAATCATTACATTATTTTTCGTGGCTCTTATCCACTAAAGAATGGACTAGCGTCGTCCCTAGTCTACGAGAAAGATTCGCTTTTATCGGTCGAATAACCAGCACCATTCAGGACTCTGTAGTAGAAGCTCTGAGAAGGGCAGGCTGAGCTCGCGTAAATGTTTATTTATTTGTTTCTTTTTAACCCTTTTTCTATCACGGTGTATCACATGTTGTACACCTCTTTGAATTCAGAAAAAAGGCTCAGGGAAAGAGGCAATGAATAGGAAACACATGAATTGTTCGGCATGAATCAGTACATTATTTTTCGTGGCTCTTATCTACTGAAGAATGGACTAGCGTCGTCCCTAGTCTACGAGAAAGATTCGCTTTTATCGGTCGAATAACCAGCACCATTCAGGACTCTGTAGCAGAAGCTCTGAGAAGGGCAGGCTGAGCTTGCGTAAATGTTTATTTGTTTGTTTCTTTTTAACCCTTTTTCTATCACGGTGTATCACATGTTGTACACCTCTTTGAATTCAGAAAAAAGGCTCAGGGAAAGAGACAATGAATAGGAAACACATGAATTGTTCGGCATGAATCAGTACATTATTTTTCGTGGCTCTTATCTACTGAAGAATGGTCTCTCTGGTGCTGGAAACACGACTAGCGTCGTTACTCGGCTACGAGAGAGGTTGGCTTCTCTCGGGCGAGTAACCAGCACCATCCACGACTCGGTAGTCGAAGCTCGGAGAAGGGCGAGCTGACCCGGTGCCAGATCCCGATAGCCGAGGAACGGCGGGCAGGCAGCAACCTCCTCGACCGCACCGAGATCGATAGTCACGTTGTACGTGCGGTCGGAGGTCAAATCCGGCACTCTCCCGCCTTCTCTACATCCAACTCCGCGAAACATTGCGTTACGGATATGCGATCAGCTCACGCCCTCGCGATTTCTTACGCTGATCGGCAAACCCCCTCGATTCCCAGAGGGTATTGATATTTCAACTTGCGCAAACGATACTCTCGTGGGTTTATCCAGAAAACATAATCAGCGTCAGGTAAATACAGTCGGCGCTGAGACGATTGCCGACGGATTTCAACAATCACGATCGATCGGGTTAAGGTGAAGTGAAAATCACGCTACGGAGCCAGGATTGTGAGAGAGATAGCTGCATTCGTCTTACATCTGCGGATAGCTGCATTGGAAAGAAAACATTCGTACGTACTCAGAATAAACGAATAATAAACGAATAATAAACGAATAATAAACGAATAATAAACGAATAATAAACGAATAATAAACGAATAATAAACGAATAATAAACGAATAATAAACGAATAATAAACGAATAATAAACGAATAATAAACGAATAATAAACGAATAATAAACGAATAATAAACGAATAATAAACGAATTATTGTCATGAAGAAAAATAGTTAAGTTGCCGGGTCATTTGTTGAATAATAATTATCTTCGATTTGCTAATGACAAATTGGAATTATTATTTCACAAAAACAATCTTTGTAGCACCTCCCATACACTTGATTTTTTTTCAGATTTTTATCCCATCGAGAAGTGTTCAATAGTTTCTCGGAAACTCACGTTTGGCGGGACTAAACACTTTATTCTTGGGTGAAATCCACACGAGAAAATGTATTTTTATTATTAAAAATATCATACGTACTTTTTAATTTATAATTATTATAAGTAGTAGTGAAAGAAAATGTATTGACAACATTTTTACGGCTATCTTATACTTATTTTGTTACCTATAGATAATTATATCCATTGACAAAGGGCCATCGACTTGAGTCCTCCAGCTCTTACCATTATAGTTCTTATATATTTCGCAGATAAATTGCTACTCCTGTCTAAAAAAGAAAAGATATTTCATAACGAAAAAATATTTTAAGTGGCAATACCATGGGGCAAAAAAAAAAACTGCAAAAGTTTATGCACCTTCATCTCATTTCAATAACTCGTGCACGGTCTCGCTGCTACTCGACAAATTCTCATTCTCCAAAGCCGTTGTGTTTACGCGTACGTACACGCGCACTCATTTCTCGCAGCCAGAGTGTTCCCGTATACTTATGAGATTGTACCAAGAGCTTCAAAGCCCTCGGATACAAAAGTTCATGTACTCGACGAGGTGGATGTGCGAATGTACCTCCACACCGTTTGAGCGAAAAAAAAAAACAAAGAAAAAACAAATGAAACGGCAACCCGAGTCTCGGGAGGAACATACGGCGAAGCGAGTTTTGCATTATTTCACTAGAAGGGATTCCGGCATTAGTCTCACTCCCTCTCCCTTTAACGTCTCTCTCTCATTTGCTGACTTCACTTTTCCATGCACTTGTCTTGTTTTCTCAATGGGCTTATGTTTTCTCTTTTCGTTTTTCTTCTTTTAACCATTACCACCGATGGAAAAATTCGCTCGAGGGCTCCGGGGCGAAAGAGAGAGTTTACTTGCACCCGGTTCAAAGTTTTTCATCCCCTTAGCTTGAGCCGCAACCTCTTCATCCAGAAATCCTCGTGAGTTCTCTTCTCTTCTTCGCGCCCTTTCGTATTCTTTACCTACTATTTTTCCGCGCTACCTCTCCCACTCTCCCCCCTCTACTTCTCTCCGTCTAGTTTCTCGGGAGTCCGGGTGTTCCGAGAAACCAGGGAAAAGCCATATGTATAGGTATGAGTACCACCGGCTCCGGCCGGAATCGAGTTGTTTTCCTCCTCGTATCTCTCAGCGTCGTAATTGCCGATTCAGAAAAGTTTCGCGGCTTGAGAGCCGGTCGTGTTCACGGTATTCCTTGCCATAACTCTCGTCTTTCTTCTCCCACCGCGAGAACCTTCTTGCTTGATTTTTTTTTTATTGCCCTCGCTCTTGTTCCGACTTGAAATTTTTTTTTTTCAATTTTTTTGCATTTTTATTCGGAGCTTAAGAATGGAACGTCCAAAGTTTCTCAGACTCTCCGGTCCGAATGGTATAAGTTGGTACCTCGGAGCGTTCCTACGGTTATTTCCATTTTCTTATTTTTGTTTATTTTTTATCTCCTTCCCCGTGCGATGGCTTTCAATGAGATTCAACGGTAGATTTATTTTCATACCCGAAACGCAGATTCGGTTAAACGGGCGGGAGAAGCGTTAGGGAACTTTTATCGTTCCACGGCACTTGGATGTAACTAGATGCTTTCTGGAGATTCGTGACATTTTTCGATGTGCCGTTCGGCCTCGAGCCCGGCCGAGCGGACTCGGGTCTCCGCGGAGTGGGGGATCGTCGGCGTCGTAGACTCGTTTCTCGCTCGACTGCGGACGCAACCGACTTGTTTACCTCGGTGTCCTCTCCGCGTCCTTCCACTACTCGTATATCGCCTTGCTTGATTGCCGATTCAGTAAACTTTCCCAATGCACTTATACACAGTCCACTGTGCGCGATATACACTCGGGGAACTGTGTAGGGCCATAGACTTCGTGGAAAACTTTGACTTTTGCCACTACTTCCTCGCTGCCTTCGCCTCACCCCCCCCCCCCCCCCCCCCCCCTTTCTTGAACAGCGACCCTCTGAACTTTGTGAGTGAAATCGGAAATGGGAATCAAGCGAATTACGCACACGGACTTCTTGTTTTTTTATGAGGAAAGTAAAAAAGTTGGGACGCAATCGTAAATATAATATTTACGATTGAACAGAAGTGTCGTGTAGCGAGGTTTTATAAGGTCGTGGAGCGCGAGAGAAGCTCCGCTGACCGCCGTTAGTCACTGTGCGAGTGCGAAGACAAAGCAAGCGCTTAGACAGACAGTCTTTGCGTTTATTGAATTTAGCTCAAAAACGAAACCGTGAATCTTCTTGAAATTTGGACACAATCTGTCCGATAGTATGCTCTTCGCTGTGGTGGGTTTTTTGAATTCGAATCTAACAGAAATCGGCGGAGAAAATCGCTACGTTCTGTCGTTATCAACCGATTTCTGAAACTTTTACACGGTATCTTATTACGAAATTACATGGTCAAAAAATCTGAAAAAATTGCAAACGATTAAGTGTGGCTTTGCCTGCAAAGTAGCAAAGTTTTATAGCGATGGAACAGAAACCCGTTTTGGCCCAACCATCTTTATAACATGAATTAAACGGGACGGAATGGAAGGCGCACGGTACAAGTAAGCGATTGTCGACGGTAACAGACGATTATATTGCAGCTCCATAAACACTTCAGCACCGAATCTTGAAACGTTAATCAGACTCTGTGGGCAAGAAAAATTGTAATAAACTTTTTTTCAAGGGTTTTTAAACATTGGGAGCGTTGCAATAAAAACTAATCCATTTACTCCAATGCCGCTAATAATTAATAACCCTTGATAAAAAAATCTTTATCAAGGGTCTCTGTGTTTAACAAAAACGGCTCTACATTTTGCCCAAAGGAAAGTTCATGGTCGATCGCTCTGGGTTAATTTGACCCCACGCGCACTTTAAAGCAATCTAACCTCGCTTCCCGATACCCAAGCTCGGTCGGTAACGAAAACTGTAATCCATTTATTGGATTATATTTCTTGGATTGGATAAATGGATTACAGTTTTTGTTACAAACCGAGCTCACGTATCAGGGGAGGGAGATTTCGGATTGCTTTAAAGTGCACATCGTCTCAAATTTATCCAGAGCGATTATCCATGAACTTTCTTTTGTAAAGAATGTTGAGTCGTTTTTGTAGAACGCAGAGAGGAACTTAACCCCCCCCCCCGTATCGCTGCGACGTGCTCTATCCACTCGCGTTTGTTATCTGGGAAGTGGATATCGAAAATCCGTTGTACAAATGCCATAACTCAAACGTTGAACCCGTGGCCGAGTCACGTGGTAAAGGGTAAACGCGAAACGGCCGACGGAAATTTACATTTATATATTTTAGGCGGGATGAAGAATAATACGTGTTGGGCGGACGGTGCGGTTTTTTGCGGCCAGCTGGGGTATTTTCCTAGCTGGGTCTGCCAGGAAAAGCTGCCCCCCCCCCCCTCCCGCCCCCTCCCCTCATGCTCCGGACCGAGAGATTCTCGGCAACCCGGATATAATAATATATATGGAAATGTTCCTGGCGTTTCCACGTATAACCCCCCCCTGCCCTCCCCCCCACACACATATCGTATTCACCTCCACGTTAGATGAAATACTTTCGCGAACTCTCACAGAGTACATGACGCCCGGATATTCATATGTATTACATAGCTGGATATATTTTTTGATTTCTCGATTATTCGCACGTGTATGCGAGGTCGGGGTCGCGTTACATGCATCACGTAACAATTCGGCACTGTAAAATCGCAACCTCGTACTTCGAGCATTTGCGACTATTTCGCGTGAAAACTGTCTCTACGCTGGTGGAAACGCGTTTTTGGAATTGACTACGTTTAACATTTTTAAACGGAACGAAATTTTTTTGCAATTCAATCGTGTTTTATGAAATGAAAATGTTCCTCGCTGACTGCCCAGTAATTCATTCGGCGGTCCTGAAGGTAAGCGAATCCACAGAATTTAATCGAACCTAACAAGCACCCTTCACGGACGCAATTAACGAAAATACACAAATTCATTTTTTTTTTTTTTTTTTTGTATCGAAATGTCCTTCGATGCCGACACGGAGAACAAAAAATTGAAAGCCCGTTCATCGCGCCGATAAATGCATAGCAAAGAACATGCTAAGGAACCATTTCGGGTTATTCGGTTGCCGGCATCACGTCCAGAAGTTGCAGACGCTTGCCCGCTGCAGTTTCCACTAACCGGTATCTCCCGGTCCCGCGATATCGTAAGTACGTGTATAACACCGAGCTGTTTGCCGGAGCCAGCGTTTGTAACTGATGGTCGGAACAGTAGTCTATCCGTGAATATTCCAGTGCTATGTACGTAACGCGTATAATACATACCGGTGCGGGACACATTTATGGATAATATGGGAGAGACGAAGCAGCACCGGTGGAGAGTTCGGGCTCTCGGTGTACGGTGTGGCTGCGGGACGTTTTCGAGTCAGGCGAGGTTACCGGTGTCGAGCGAGTGGCAAATGGCCTGTGAACCGTGAGACCGTTGGGCGGAACGCCCGACGCGGGGCAAACTCGCTTGGCTGATGCTACTCCGTTCTCGTCCGACGTGCTGGTTAGCGGAGCTACTGCTTCTGCCAGTAAACGCGGCGAATGGCGGGGCGGGAGGGAGGGGGGAGACTGGCCTGCCTAGCAGCAGCAGCGTCCCGACTCGACCTGGAACCAGTTGAGTTATACTCGCTGAATGCAAATTGCGTCGTACGTCCGTGCATGCGGGGATGCTGTACGTGGATATAGGCGCACGGTTAGGTGGCTACGTACTATGCCACGGACGCGTCAACGCCCCCGAATATTCATTAGCAAAGGTCATCCTCGCTCGCTTCCCCCTCTCCGCCACGTTTTCTGCATACCCTTCGCCCCCCCCCCCCCTCCCTTTCGCGCCTCTCGGTCCAGTCGAATCCTCGCTCCGCTGCGATTAACGAACGAGGGGAGCGCAAGAAGTTCGCGGCGAGTTTCCAACGAGAATGTGCGAACTTTTGATTATGGATAAAAATTGTCACTTATGCGAGGGTGATTTTACGGGATATGGTTTTTTTTTTTTTTTTTTTAATGAAATTTGAGATTTGAATGGAGAATGTTATTTCAAGGGGCTGATTGCGAGAGATTCATCACACTCGGGCTGTAGAGGCGATGTGAAACTGGGATGCCTCGGTCGGTAATGAAAACTGTAATCAATTTTTTTTACATTTATTTATTTTTTGTAAAGCGCAATAAACTTACTTTGGGAAAGATTAAATTGTTAGCGACCGCTCGACGGCTGCATGAAGCACAATAAACTTACTTTGGGAAAGATTAAATTATTAGCGACCGCTCGACGGCTGCATCAAGATTCTAATAATTCACGCCCCTCGCTCCCTCGCGATTGAGGAACGCTAGGGAAGCGCAGGAAGTTCGCGGCGAATTTCCGACGAGAACGTGCGAACTTTTCATTACAAAAAAAAAAAAATGTTACTTATGCGAGGGAGATTTTTGTTTTTTATTTTTTTTTTAAAGAACAAACTTTTTTGAGAAATATGAAATTATTAGCGTCCGCTCGATTGCTCCATGAAGATGCTAATAACTCACGTTTGCCGCGAAATGCTGAAAACCTTTAAAGCGAGTTGAAACATGTACCACGTGACGCACGAGTGCAAGAGAGATAGTTACATTTTACGAATCAATGCCATGTGAAAGTTGTTCACATTCGGGGTTAAAGCGAAGTATCATCGGACGCGGTACTGAATTCTACATCAGCCGATGCTTGGCATTTTCTCGAAATGTCCACCATCGCCGAATGCCATTCATCGCAGTTTTGTTACCGACTGAGTACCGCAAGTTCAACCGCATCTCCCGACCGCGCAAATAGTTTTCTTTTCTTTGTTTTTTTTTTTATCTACCTCAACCTCCCCTATTCCATTTCAATCCCACCGTTAACGACGAACTCGAATTTACGGTACGATCGTAAAAGCCCGCGTGCTCGGGAATTCGATATTCCGCCGGCCTCGTCCCGGATTGCCGATTCCATCGGCTCCGTGCCGTTGATGCGCAACGCCGCGCAATGTCCACGCGTGCTTTCGGCCCTTCGAGATTTCCGGTATTCGCAACGATCCTACCGGAGCAGCAGCCTCCGCGGCGCATCCGAGAGCATTTTGGTTCTCCGATTCTCTATGTATCGTTACCGACGCCCGGACTACAGGTTGAGCCCTCTAAGTCGCGGCTATCAGAGCCCTCCGAAGGCTTCCGTCCTGTTTACGAGGCTGAACGGTAACGCTCGGCTCCAAAATCTCCAATCCGAATCGCAGTAAAACATTTTTTTTTATTTACTTTTTATTTTTATTTTTTATTTCTCCTATCCGAAACTCCCACGGCTCGGGTGAGTGCACAGTGGATGTGCCTCTCGCACGTACCCTTCGCTCTACCGTCGATGGTACCTCCGGGACGATCCGGGTTTATCGACACAGACCCCCGGCTCACCCCATCTGCTCCCCGTGTGTATACAAACCGCCATGTGCGAGGGATGGACCACGGGCGTTATCGCCACTGTCCATCGAGTTCTCTCCTCGTATCGAGACCCCGCGACCTATATCGCCGGCGAGTTATCGCTGGGCAAACGCGCGCGACCTCCTCGATAGCCATGCAATGTACATCGAACCGATTACGCTGATCGAGGGAGCGCGGCGATCTGGAGACGGTTTATTCTGTGATACTGCTTTTTTTTTTTTATATACGGATTCAGAAAAATATATATGTCATAGAAATAAAAAAGATGGTCTCTTTAGACTGTTTTGCAAATGGCCTTAAGGCCATGTGAAAGATGTACCACGTGACATACGAGTGCGAGAGAGATTGATGCATTTTTTTCGAATCAATGCCATTTAAAACCGGTTGACGTTTCGGATAAAACGGAAGCATCATCGGACGCGGTATTAAATTGTACATCCGCTGATGCTTTGCTTTTTCCCGAAAAGTCTACGGGCTCTGAATCGCATTCGTTACAGACTTGGGTTACCGACTGAGTCATTTCACATGGTCTTAAGGCGAGGTGAAGCATGTAGCACGCGACGTATGGGTGCAAGAGAGATGATTGCATTTTTTTTTTTGAATGAATGCCATGTAAAAATGATTGACATTTGGAGTAAAAGCGAATTATCATTGGAGACGGTATTGAATTCTACATCAGCTAATACTGTGCTTTTTCGCGAAATGTCTACCATCTCCGAGTGCCATTCATTACAGTTTTTGTTACCGACTGAGTCTGTTTCACCTCGTCTTAAGGTGATGTGGTGTAACGAGCGCCCACCTGTTCCGCGCAGAGTTAGTAACGAATAGTGTACTGAGTGCCGTTTTGAGACGGCAGACCGCCGAGGAAAAAGAAAATTGTCTATAGCTGGAGAATCGGCAGGTGTTGGGAAAGACAATTTTTCTTTTTCCTCCGCGGACTCAAAACGGCATTCAGTAGAGTTTTTGTTATCGGCGGCGATATTTCACATCAGCTTAATAGTAAAATAATCACTAGCGTGAATGTACCTTATTAAAATTTATATACGTTATACGGAGGGTTTCATCAGTAAAGTTCGATAGATTCTCGGTGGGTTTTAATCTAACTTGGGGTAAATTTAATCGATCGATACGCCAATTACTTAATTCTACCTCTCGATAGTGGAGAAACTTAATATAGTGGTTAGAGCATAAAAATTTGATATATATATATTTCATACTATTAAAATAATCATATCTTATTATCCTTAAAAAAAAAAAATCGTTTCTGCAGACTATTTCGCAAATGTTTTAATAGGAAAAATAATCACTGCACCATGAATGTCCCTTATTAAAATTTATATTCGATATGCAAATTTATCCGCAAACCTCGATAGATACAAATTTCCACAGTTATGAGTCGAAATATTAATTTCGACTCATAACTGTGGAAATTTGTATCTATCGAGGTTTATCCGAGAATTATCTCGCTTATATTTATAAATCGACCTCGCGGAAGTACTCGATAAGCCGATTAATTAATTTTACCCATCGATATTGTGTAAATTTAATATACCATCTAGAGCATAAAAATATTATAATTTTGCTTTTTTATAGAGGAAGCTATTTTCGTTAAAAAAATGAAGATTACAGAGTCAGAGTACTTAAAATAGTGTAGAACATAGAGAAAAACCATTTTTAGCTGGCGTCCGGATATGTGTGTGTGGTAAATGACTTCCATCGTTTAAAACGACTAGAAAACGGTTTGAGATAGCGAGTTGAAATTTGGCACACTAGTAAAGTGGTCACGTCTCTTCATTCATTGCAATTTTGATAAAAATTGAGGCCGAATTGGAGATTTTACGGGATTTTGATTCTTATGAAAAATCCTACTAAAATCGGTCTAATTCGAGGAAACGTGGAGATCGAGCTTAAATTTGACACGGGTATAGAACAGCTCTAGCGGCGAAGAATATATTAAAAACTACCCCAAAACGATCTCAGTCCGCAAATATCAGTTTGCGGATTCCCTACAATAAATTTTGCGGTAGATGTTCACGGTTTCAATTTTATGAGATGTAGAATTGTCTTTACGTTACAAAAAGAGGTGCAAAGTAATCTGCACATGGCTTCCTCATTTTTTACAATTGTGCGCACAGGTTCCTCTGTGAGGAAACCAAAATCGATCGACGAACTTTCTCACAGAGAAAATTATGCCCAAAATTGTAATAAATGAGGAAGCCATGTGCAAGTTTTTTTTTTTTTTTTTTGCTAAGAGTAAAACTGATGCGACATCGCTTCGAGGTCCCGTAGTCTCATCGTGCAGTTTACCCGGTGACTAATAAAATTTATCGGGCGGAATTTGCTCTCGGGATTTCGGAGAGCTCCCTCGCCCCGAGGATAAGCGGGCACCTCCGCAATCGAGTACAAACAACGGTCGAGCAGGCGGGGGAGAGACTCCGATCCGTTTCTCGATTTCGGCGGGACTGAGCGATTGGATTTACCTAAAGTCCCACGTGCGGGATAATCTCGATTGTCTCGTCCACCCCGTCGAATCGTAACTAGCGAAGCGAGAAGGAACGGCGAGAAAGGTCAGGGGACCGCAGGGACGAGGGAGCACTAACGACGAGGATTCTCGGAGACAGGGAGAGGATAGGTGTATACAAGCCCGGATAAAATCGAATGCAGAGCCCTGCTTTGAAATCGATCGCACGGCGCGACCCACCGTCATCTTCCTCGGGTTCTCTAACCCTTCCTCTGTTCCATACCCAGTTCTGCCACTCCCTGGCTTTGCAACTCGCGCGCCTTCGTAATTGCACCTGGTTGCATCTTTCTTAATTCCATGCTGATAAAAAGATGCGTTTGAATCAACTAAAGATTTGGGCACGGACGTACAAATAAATCTTTTGTAGGTCGATCAAAATATTTTAATGCCTTAAAAATATTTTCGTGATGTCATAAAAAAAATTTTTGAACTAACGAATCATTTAGATGTACCAAGAAAATATTTAGTTGAACGTTCCGGCTTAAATCTTTAGTTGGGTCAATCGTATTTTTTATCGGTGTTTTATACTCCTTAGAGTCTTTTCTTATTTTAATGAACTTCAACATACACCCGATACAGATCTATTATTGATATATATTTACGTTTTATTATGATCGATAAACTTTAAAGATATTATTAAAAGTACTTTTATGAAAACGTATATCCTACGTCCCTCGATCTTGTTTACGATCCGTTGAATGAAACGTTCTTTAGGGCTCTTATTTATTTTAATTAATAAAAATCTTGTACATACAGTCGATACAGACCTTTTATAAAATTATTTATTTATTGGTAGACGGGAAACGAAACCCTTTTACATTTTAATAACAAGATAAATCTTTGATGTTCTTAAATAAAGAAAGAAACACAAAAATGAATATTTCGAACTTTGTGCGTTAAGTAAGTAGTTACTCGAAGTAGAAAACAAACGGTAAACCGTTGACTACGTAGATAGAAGCGAAGAATTTGTTTTGCCGCCACTGTCTTGAAGTTCTGAACGGTTCTTCCAGAGAAAATTGCACGGTCCAGGTGTTTATATTTTCATGACAAATTATTTACATTAGATTTAAATTTTATTATGATAGATACACTTTGAAGAGGTATTTAAAAGTACTTATATGAAAAGGTATATCGTACACAGTAAAAAAAAAAGATTTGTACATTTAACAAAGCTTTGTTATTCACAAACTTCCACAATTATTTTGCTGTTAATTTCACAGAAAATATTCGTAAAATGACAGACATTGTTGTAAAATGGCCAAGAATTTTTTTCTTTGTAAAGTTAACATGAAAAGAATTGTGGACGTTTGTGGACGAGAAATGCTGGTACCTATTGTACTGTATAAGCCCTCCACTTTATTTACGATCCGTTGAACGTACCGTTCTTCATTGCCAGGAATGCAAAAAAATGCACTCACTTTTTACCGACCCTTTCTTCTCGCTACGAAAATCTTTCTGACGGTATATCAACGTGGAAGTGTCTCTCGTGCCTCGAGTTTTGTAGGAAAATTTTTATCGGTTCTCCTCTTCGCATTCACGGTTCGACGGACTGCTCGATATTGGATGAAAGATGACGTAGAGTGGAGCGGGGCAAAACGGACCATTCGAGATAAGACTTTTCTTATGTCCCGGGACAAAAAAAAAACTGGCAAAGATAGTCCATCTCGCCCAGGGATTAAATTTGCATTATCGGGTCGTACTTTAAATTCATTTTTCCACGACAGTCGACTCTGCATCGTTGATTGAGTCCCTTCTGTATCGTTCGACCGTCTCTTCGGCCCAGCCGCATCGCTTCCCTGCCAAGAATGAAACAAATTGACAGACACTCTCCAGCAACCCCCGCTACAAAAATCTTCCTCACAGTGTATCAACTCGAGAACTCCTCGTATCCCGGACTTTCGTGAAAATTTTATCGGTACTCCGGCGCTGCCTCTTCGTATTCACGGTTCGACGGGCCGTTCGATAATGGATGAAAGACGGCGCGGGGTCGAGTGGGGCAAAACGGACACACCTCCTCCGCTCCGAACAATACTTTTCTCCACCTCCCGCGATGAATTCGCAAGAACGGTCCGTCTTGCCCCCGCAGTCCCATTTTGCCCCACGGTCCATTATCAGGTCATACTCGAAATTCATTTTACCAGCGCAATCAACTGCGGTTCATCGGCTACGGAAAATCCACCCCGGGCAGAATAGGCCAGTATATTAAAATATCAGCGCTGTATTATCATATATTATTCCTACCCTTCGCCCCCCCCCCCTTCTTCTAACTTCTCGTTCCACCCCCGTCGCAGTGCATTCTTCTTCCCGCGCCAGCGAAGCCCGCAAACGACCTCACTGAGTTACGAGCAAGGCCCCGGCTCGGGTTTTCCACCTCGCCGAGACGAACAGCCAAGATAGCGATAAAAAACATTTTTCCCCTCCCTCCCTCCCGAGAGAAAGGAGGATGCATGACCGCTTTTTTGCACCGCGCTGCAACAACCACGGAGACTCGCGACACGGTCCTACTTTTTCTTCCGACATCGCCCGAGCGTCTCCTCTCGCTACTTCCCCAGGCCATTCACGTCCCTCCGCGATGTCTTATGCATGCGAGTTACAAGTCTCTCCATGCATCAAGAGGATCACTATAATTCCCGAGTCCCGCCGGATGCCACGGTTTTCCCCGAACTCTCTTCGCGCGAACCATATTCCCTCCCCCCGACCCACCCTCGCTTTACCCGGGGGAGAGGGAGTGTTGCTCCCGCAGTGATGTACGGCCAAAGTTCACTTTCTTCGGTCGATCAGGTGGCGGCAATGTAGCACGTAATAGTATGGGGAAAACAGAGGACACGTACAGAAGCTCAGAACCGGAAGGGCGTAACTCGGAGCCTTTGACGCTGGAGTTACGCCCTTCCGGCTCTCGGCTCTTGAGGGTGGGTGTGTGTATAGATCGTAACACTGAAGGCTTTCGAGACTGTGCCGCGGAATCCACTCACGAATTCCTCGCTCGCATCGAACGAACCACCGTTCATCCCCCTGCAGCCCCCGCAGCGAAGACCTCGATGGCCGTACGAGCGGCCCTACGAGCCTCCCTCTCGCTAATACACCCACCGACATTGCCCGGCGATTCCTCCACCTACCGCCGATTTATCACAATTTCTGCGAAGCCATATCCACGCGAAATTCATTCCATTCTCGGACGGCTCTCGAGCACGGGTGTATGCTGAGGAGAGTCGCCGGAGGGTTCGGATCGACGTACGCTCTCCCGGCACTCTAATAGACTCATCTATAATGCAAACGACCCGGTAACCAACCCTGCTTCTTCGCAAAGCTACCGTCTTCGCTTTGAGGAAGTTTCGAACGTTTCTACACGTGAAAATTTTATCGCCACGACCGACAGGCGGAAGTGGTTGGATTATTAGGCTGGGAGTGGGGCAAAATGGTTCGCCGTTCGGGGTGAGATTCTTCTTTGCGGGAAACATTTGTTCTAACCGTCTTCGTTTTGAGGAATCCGCTGTAAGAAAAACTCGTAAATTTAATGTACCGAAGTGAAAGTTTTTATGCAAAAACGAGTACGTTAAATTTAATGTACAATCGTGATGAAAAATTAATATACTTTTTCATTGAAATTAAATTAAATTATTAAAGTTAAAGTACTTTTATAGTAAAATTAAGAACAATTATTGAAAACAAAGTATTCCTACTGTTTTTCAATACACTGAACATTAATTTTTCATCACAATTGTACGTGACATTTAATGTACCAGTTTTTTCTGCATACAAACTTCAAGTCCGGTACATTAAATTTCATACGATTTTTTTTTTACAGTGAAGCTTCGAACGTTCACGACTCGCCACGACTGACCCACGGTAGTGGTCCTATTATTAGGCTGGGATTGGGGCAAAATGGTTCTCCGTTTGTACACGTGAAAATTTTATCGCCGCGACCGACAGGCGGAAGTGGTTCGATTATTAGGCTGGGAGTGGGGCAAAATGGTTCTCCGTTCGTGGTGAGACCTTTTTCTGTGAGAGAAATGCATGCGAACGGTCCGTTTTGCCCCACCCTTCCTGGCTGTTCCAAGAAAATTCGGGAAAACGTTCCTGGTCTCCGTCCGGACTTCGACACGACTTGAAATACATGTGACAAACTTTTTTTTTTCTTGTTTTTTCGTCTCAATCGCGAGCTTGCAGGAAAATGTATTTCACCCGAGAATCGACCACACAATGTTGATGCTCACCGGTCTAACGTGCAATGTTTTTTCCCCCGAGAAATTTCGTCGCTACAAACTTTCCTCGCCAGTTTACGGAAGCGAAGACGTAAACGGGAGCCAAGAAAAAGCGCGACACACAATCTTTTTAACGTTTCCCGCCGCCCTCGTACAGGCGCGCTTCCGGCAAAGTCAACGAATTGAATAAACACAAGAAACAAATTGGTGCTCCAGTCATCCCGCCGACGCCGCTCCGCGCGCCTCCCAATCGTCCCACCTTCCCCGCTCCGAGTTGCTAAGTCCGAAGTTTAATTAAAAAACAAAAACAAAAATAAAGAAAAAAGGAGAAAGTTCGCTCGAAGAAGAACGGAGAAACCTACGAAGAGGGAGAAGGAGAGATCTCGCCAGTGTTTATATTTTCGTAGATGAAAGGATTAATCTAGTACGCTTTGGAGTGAAAATTCGCGGTTCAACTCTCTCGCCTTTAAAGAAATTTTATTAATTTTTTTTTTCTTCTTTTTTTTTTTGCTTTGTATAGAGCAAACTTTTCGATGATAGCGTCGTTATATTCGTTCCGTCACGAAGAAAAAAAAAAAACAAAACCCTCGAGCGAAGCTCGGCTTCCACACAAAACTACGCTCATTTTATTATTTTAGTTTTTTTTTTTCTTGGTTTCAAGTTCTTTCCGGCCTCGAAAAATGTATGCTCAGCTGGATGGAAGAGTTGCGTTTCGCTGTCGTGAATAAATTCCGCGTCCGGTGGAACATCGTCACCGGATGCGGAACAACATTCTGCCTCTCGAAGCTTCAACAATATTTTTCGTACCCGTCCTCGATCGTTTGGCGAGAGCTCGCGAGAGTCTCTCGCACTCGCACTCTGTTATGAAGTGGCACGTTGAAGCCCCCTCCGAGTGCACAGACCGTGCAGGAGCTCGTATTCATTTTTCCCCTCTCAAAAACTCGACTTCACTTTGAAAACAAAAAAAAAAAAAAAAAAAAAAAAAACGAACCAACGTCTCTCGCAGTTGCCGAAGTCTCGTTTATATCCGTCAATAGCGCGCGCACTCTGTTGATAATGAGAGAAGGAAGGTGTAAAATGTGCGAGAAAAAGTTGGACTCAATGAGAATAGGTGTAAAGAAGATACGTGCTCGCTTGAGCGGGAAAAACGTCCAGCGTTTACCGAGCTGCGCTGCGAAAAGTGCAAGCTTCACTCTTCTACTCTATTCCTTTTTTTTTATTTTTTTTTTTTAATACACTTTCTCAACCTCCGAGTCTCAGCGACTTGGGCAGTTCCTCCGCGGGACTCGTTCCATCCCTCGCTCTTTTTGCCTCCACTTCCGCTTTCCTGTCTTCCCATCGCTTGAAAAAAAAAAAATCTGGTCCATCCTCCGCTGGCTAAATGCGCCCGGTAATTACTAGCCGTAATTTACCGGGAGTTTTCGTTTAATTACCGGGAGTAAGCCGCTTGCATCGTCTCCAGAGTCGAAATGCCCGGGGGGCAGACAACGACAACGACGATGAGGCTGGAGTCTCGAGTGCCGCGCGAGAAGAGTCTGAGCTCCGCGCCAGACTCCTCTCTCCGGCATAGAAAAGGAGGGATGAGAGTTACGGAGATAGATAGGGAACGAATAAAAAAAAAAATGTTAAGAAAGGAAAAAAAAAAAAAATTCAAAGAGGGCGAACGAGAGGTCTCGCGAGAGATGCGGGTCTCGAAGTTTTGAGTATAAAAAGAGAGAAAAAAAAATTGAGGAGACACCTCGGTTGCTCATCCTCTCGACGGCCCTCTGTTTCTTTTGTCCTCGCCAGGTGTCTCTTCGGTAGCAAAAAAAAGAAAAGAAAGAAAAAAGAAACCATAAAAAAACATTGATTTCCTCCTGACTGCAGGCCCCGCTCCGTCCCTCGTCAGCCGACGTTCCGCCCGACGAGAATAATTAAATGAAAAATTGCACTCGCAGGATGGGAACGCTCGAGACGTCGTGTCAGTCTGAGCGCGGATGCTCCTCTACCGATTGTTGTGTTTTTTTATTTTTTTTTGCAATCTCGTTTGCGCAACTGAGCATGAAACAATTTTCATCCGAATAATCATGTTACCGAGAGCCTGTTAAAATAAATTACCATTAGTTATGTGTATTATTTTTAATTACGTAGGAATTTGATCTATGTATAGTTAGGGATCGATCGTAGGATCGTCGATCGTCTATTGATTGAGATTGATTAATTTTTTTGTTTGTTTGTCATCCACAGTTACGAAAATCAAGGTCCTCACCGCCGCGGACACTCCGATGACTCTCGAGTGCGACAATCGTACGGCGAGCGACAAGACCGTCGACTGGCAGAAGGAGGGCGTCGACGTTCGCGTAGCCTTCGCCGGCAAGGAGGAAATCGTAAAGTTTAACAGCGAGAATGGTACCCTCGTAATCCTCAAGGACCACGAGTCCGCCTTCGGCAATTACACCTGCAACACGACATCCCTGGGAAATGCCTCGGCTCTCTACAGAATCGTTCGTAAGTTATCCGGCCTCATAATCCCTCAGTGCCGCCGCTTCACGGTTACGTCTCGACGTTTATTTCGTCCGGTTAAGTACACCGATCCGGCGAACGAGAAATTTTCGCCATCGACGACAATTTGTAGGCAACTATTTTTTTTATTCTTGTCGGAGATCAAGAAAATTAAATTGGTATATTGTGCTGCAAGGAAGTGAATTGGGCGATTTTCGCCGGGTGCGAGGCTTGAAATCGCACGAGAAAAATCATCCGCTCCCTCCCGTGTACACTGAAAGAAAAAAAAATATCAATGATTTCAAGTAAAATTTGCTTGCGGACTGCCAAAGAAAACAAAATGTTGTTTCAATTCTACTTTCAATTTGTGCAATTGCATACCGGATTGAAACAATAACATGTTACCTTTACAGTCTTGCCGTCGTTGCTTGCAATATCATATGGAATCGTAAGAATTGAAAGTAGAATTGGAACAAACATTTTTTTCTTCGGCAGCCGGCAAGGGAATTTTACTTCAATCATTGATATTTTTCTTTCAGTGTACACTCGCTTTGCACGCAAGCAATTTCGTTACATTAGCGAATTCGAGAAAAAAAAATCTTTCTTGTTTTTATCATTTTTGTTATTCGGATACGGTCGGTCCATTAATGCCGATGTTTTATAATTACAGCGAAGCCGACTGCAATCCTACTAGAATCGGTCAGTGTCGTGGAGGGCGAAAAGCTTCATCTCGTCTGCGCTGGCAGACAGACAGCGGGAGTTAAAATAAGCTGGACGTTCGCCGGCAAAAGTTACAACACCAGCGAGGGTCGCGTCAGATTGAGCCGGGACGAGGACAGGGGAATCAATCGTGCTGTACTGAACGTCGACAATATCGAGATGAACGATCGTGGCAACGTAACGTGTCACGTCTCGTACGACTGGTCGGACACCACCGAAGGCCATTTCGCCAAGGCCGACGCCCTCCTCAGGGTGAAAGACAAGCTCGCGGCTCTGTGGCCGTTCCTCGGTATCTGCGCCGAGGTCGTCGTACTGTGCGCCATCATTCTCATCTACGAGAAGAAACGCAACAAGGCCGAGCTCGAGGAATCCGACACCGATCAGAGTCCCGATACGTGAGTCGGATATCACATTCACTCTCTTTAACTTTTTCTTCACTTTTTTTGTTTGTTTGTTTATTTTCCGTGCATCTTCTCCGATGCTCACATGTATGCTTCAAACCTTACCACTCCGAACGCTTGGAAACTACCGAAAACACTTTTACCTTTATAATTTTCACCTCGTGAATCGGATACAAAAGTCTCTCTTTATCTTTTTCTTCATTTTTTAAATTTTTTCATACGTCTCCTGCGATGCTCATACTCATACCTTAAACATTAACACTCCGAACACTTGAACAGTCCCGAAAACACTTTTACCTTAATAATTTTCACCTCCTGAGTCGGATACAAAATTCTCTCTTCATCTTTTTCTTCATTTTTTGTTTTTTTTTTTTAATTCTCTATACCTACATCTCCTGCGATGCCCACACGCATGATTTAAACATTAACACTCCGAACGCTTGAACGATCCCGAAAACAATTTTACCATTATAATTTGTCCTGTATTCAAGGGGGGGGGGGGGGGGGGGGGGGGGGGATTTCGATTGAAAGACCGCAAGCCTGTCGCGACAGCAGTGGTTAACGAACAAGATAATCGATCGATAAATTATCCTCGCAACATCGGTTTACAGAAGTTGAACGCTTGACGCGCCATCTGCTAACGAGAAATTCTCTCGCGGAGCACTTCTCGCTCGAGGAAAAACGCGCGTGAAATTTAAAGAATCGATCAACATCGCGGCCTTAATTATCTGAAAAACGTTGGCGGAGCGCCTAGCACGCTGTCCTCGATTGTTTTCCAGTTCGAAACTGTACACGCCTTCCCTCGCAACAATTTCGCCTCGCAGCGCGGTAATTTAATTCCACGTCCAAAAAGTTTTTTTTTCTCGATGTGGAATTTATTTTATTCAATTTTATCCTGGTATTCTATTTTATCTTTATATTCTATTTTATCTTTATATTCTATTTTATCCTTGTACACGGCTTAACGAATTTCGAATGATAGAAACTAAATTCTATTTTACCGGTTTCTAAAAAAAAAAAAAGTAGAACGGATTTAATTTGGGGAGAAGACTCTGATTCGTCATATCTGCCGCTCCGTGGTCCGCTGCCACCCTCGGACCTTCCCGTTCGTCCGCCGGTGACGCCTCCCAGGCCCTCAAGTCCCGTTTACAAGACCGTACAATTCCGTTCACCCTCGAGGGAGCCGAGACGCGATTCTCCTCTCAGATCGGCACCAGCTTCGCCGACCAGCAACGAGACAAGTCGATAAGATAACGAACGTATAGGTATTATTCTACCCATGTGCTATAGCGTATAGACCTTGCTATACTGCCCATAGCGCACGAGTACTACTATACGTATATTATACATCCTATCGCATTGTCTTACGTCGAAGGTTGGCCATTCGCGAAACAGAATTCCCAATCGACCGTGCGACTCTAAGATCTCATCGTTGCTGCCTGCAAGAAGCCCGGAAACCCATCCAACCCTATCGAGAAGCTCCGTCCAGTGGGCGATACGCGAAGATTTTCGTTATCGACGCCTGCGAATAGCATCGTCGGGTCGTGCTCCAAAATCGGATCTGCCAGAAAACTCGAAAAGCTCGGAATCGTCGTTACCGGTGGAGTTCAGCGCATATCGAACATAAAAATTCGAACATAGTTAAAAAAAAAAACATTCTTACTATATGAGAAACGAAAAGTGTATAAATATATTCCGCGTTAGACGATATCACCAGCGCATGTGTCGAAGGGTCGCTAAAACTGGAATAGGATACGAAAACGGGCAAAAAAAAAAATTGGAAAAAAAAGAAAACAAAAATCGTAACCGTTGTAGCCGAAGTTATAGCGGAAGTCATATACGTCGAACATTGGCCATTCTCGAAGCAGAATTCCCAATCGACCGTGCGACTCTAAAACCTCATCGTTGCTACCTGCGGGAAGCCCGGAAACCCACCCAACGGTACCGAGAAGTTCTCTCCAATGCACGATACGCAGAGATTTTCTGTATCAGCACCTGCGAATAGCATCGTCGGGTCGTGCTCCAAAATCGGATCTCCCAGAAAACTCGAAAAGCTCTGAATCGTCGTTACCGTCAGAGTTCAGCGCATATCGAAAATAAAAATTCGAACACGGTTCAAAGCAACATTCTTCTTGTTCTTACCATATGAGAAACGAAAATTATTAAAATATTCCGCGTTACACGATATCACGAGCGCGAATGTCAAAGGATCGCCGAAACTGGAATAGGATAACGAAAACGATAAAAAAAAAAAAAAGTTATCCTTATGGCAGAAGTCATATCGCGACACGCAGGCGGGGCAGCGCGTATTCATGCGGATCCCGAGCCTGACTCGAAAGGCAATTAGATGAAAAGAGGTACTTTTATCCTTTCCATCCCTCATTATCTCTCGAGTTCGTTTTTCCCATTCGTCCGGCTACTCGTCCGGGGTTGGGGGAGGGGGAGGGGGTTCGGTATGAAGAAAATAACGCTCGGCACTGAATATTGATGAGTCCCGGTGAGCGGTCGGACAACGACGGCGACGTTGGCCTGAAATGCCATCCGCACGTTGCCGAGTGACGAGAGACTAGAGAGCCGGGCGAGTCCTCGTAGGATAATAATGCTCGGGTCGTTTACGCGAAAGTGGGGTATAGAGACGACGACGACTACGACGAATGACGTCGAAGCTCGTGTTTTGCGCCAAGTCGGCACGGCGGTATAGGAGAAAACGGAAAGGGTACGGAATGAGGGTTTCGAAACACAGGCATTCGCGAACCTTCGGGGTCCTCCAACGGTTCTCTCACCCCGAGACCGATTTTCTCTGTCCCAGTTGCGGCAGACTTCCCTTGATTCCCAGCACGATCGAGCCAATTTTCTTCGATCATCGTACCCTCAAGATTATTGGTTTTTTTTTTCCCCCCTCGTTCCTCGCATTATCCACGTGCTCTCATTCGTGCACCTATCACGACTCACGCTTGGTGGAATAACATTATTATTTTTTATCACATTTATCCTGCGTACGTCCTGCGAGGTTTTCTCTATCCGACACGGAGAAAAAAAATTGTTGGGACAACAAGAATTTTGTTACCATAACTCATTTATCTGCTTAACATAGGGATAAGAAAATATTTTGTTGTGACAGCAAATATTTTGCTGTAGCAGCCAGATATTTTTACTGCCACAACAATAAATCATTAACGATCTACATTTTGTTAGAGAAACAGAACTATCTTTCTCCGTGCACTGGTGTGGCATTCCCTTTGATTCCCCGCATGATCGAGCGAATTTTCTCCGATCCCCGATCACTAAAATATTGATATTTGGTTATTTTTTTGCCTCGAAAAGGCTTTTTTTCCAAAGAAATAATAATATTTAATATTTTTGTAAACCACATTTATCCTGCGCGTGTCCTGCGAAGTTTTCTCTATCTGACCACTGTGGGATGCCTCTTGATTCCCCGCATGAAAGAGCGAATTTTCTCCGGTCACGGTACGCACAAGATTATTAGGTTTTCTTTTTATTTCCTCGAAAAGGTTTTATTTAAAAAATAATCATAACATTTAATATTTTATTAAGTCACATTTATCCAGCTTGTGTCCTTCAAAGTCTTGTCTATCCCACTACTGTGTGATAGATTACTTACATGGTCGATTGAATTTCCTAGGATCACGAATATGCTTACTATTATGAGATTTTTTTATTTCTCGTTCCTCGCATTATCCATGCTCTCATCCGTTTGCTCATCATGACTTACGCTTTTTGGATACAAGATTTTTTTTTAATCACGTTTATGCTGCGTGTGTCCTGCCAGTGCATTTAATTCCGTCAAACGAATCCTCCAAAGCCTCGTCCGTTTGGACACGAGCCTTTCTTTTTACATTTATAACGAGGGGATTTGGAGGCACAAATTAACGGAATTAAATGGATCGCGACATCCTGCTTGAATGATTTCATCATTATCCTGCATATAGAAGAACCTGGTGATCCCTAAAAAAAATCCAACCTTTTTGTGTGTGTGGTCTTTTGAGTTTGATAATAACGTACCTGCATCGACATAATCCGCTCCACTGCATCCATCGCTCATGCACGTATCATCGCATCCAGACAAGGTAGATGAAGTCATAAAGGAATAATAATTAAAAATATAATAAAAATACGATTGAGTAAAAAGAAATATGGAGATAATGTGACGAATATTTACTTATGATCCAATTATAGCAAGCCAACGCCCAACAAGGACTCGGACGTGAGGCAGAGAAAGTGAGTCGTCGATGACGATTAAATTGGAGGATGAGGTGTGAGTCGCGAGGTGCAGCGGTCGGTGAATCAGCATCACGCGAGGCACAGCATGTAACACCATATTCCGCGGAGTCGACGATGGATTGGACTCTGAAAAGAAGGAAAAACTAAAAAAATTAAAAAAACATAAGAACGCTGTTTCTCGTCGCATGCCCGGTTGCTTCTCTCTGTACGTCGTCAGCGAAATTTGTCGAGGCGTCCGGCCACTCGTGTATAATCCCTCCCGCAACAAGCCAGTCTATACCGAGCGAAATTAAAAGAACGAATAAACAAATAAAATAATAAAAAATTAATATTTACGAACTATGAAGGAGACGCCGAAGAGAAGGAAGAACAAAAGTAAGAAGGGGAAGGAGAAAAAAAAATTATTGAGAATCCCTCGAGTGGTCGAAGCAGGGCGTGCCTTCTCGCGCGTCAACCCATCAATTCGTCGCGCGACGGTTGGTTCACTTTCGATTTTCACGGAACGCGCAACGCAACGGTTCACACGCCGGAAACAACAACTAAACAAAAAACAAATAATAATACGAAGTAAATAAAATATGAAAATAAATAATGACTGTACGATTAAAAGAGGATGTTCGAGCGGGGTTTTTTCTCGCACCGATCCACGCCCCGGTTCGTCGCGAGACCGAGACGCGCACGAGCCTCAGGAAGATCTCCCGGCGACGAAGATCGACACTAAAATTACGCCCTCGAGTGGGCATCGTTGTCGTTATTAATTAAATATCGTCATCAATAACTATAAACTAATACCATCGTTAATATTTCTGTCACCGTTATTATTATTATACTATTATTAATATTATTATTATATGACTACAACTCGCGTTATTATTATGACTATTATTAATATTAATTATTGACCACCCATTATCGTTTCGATTATTTACTCGTGGTAAAGTGATTATTGATTTAATTCGAAAAAATTCGATTAATCTAAAATTTACAGGATAGCAGCGCGGAGAGCTTTCCCGATGAGATATAATTGTAGAGTTAAGAATGTTTCACCGTGTTCCGGACACGATCGACGATAAAAAAAAAAAAAAAAAATCGCCGTTCCGTCAGCGGAACGACCGGGGACGAACGAACAGCGTCGAGCCGCGAGGAACTGCATTTACACCAACGCCGATCGCCTTGTCAGTGGTGCCTCATTAATATCGCGATCTAATTAATTCGAAAGGAGACCACCGCCCGAAATCGTTGCGTAAAAAAAAAAAAAAAATGAGAGATACGAATTAATTAGAGGAACATTCTTCGTCCCCGATAATACCGGTGACTGCGCGCGACATAACAAAGTTTCGCTATAGTCGTCGGGTCTAAAACACCCGGCGATTCGTCAGCCTTTTCTATCTCGCAATTCCGGTACGGACGGATCGTCCGTGATTTATTATTATTATTATTATTATTATTATTATTATTATTATTATTATTATTATTATTTACTATATTACAAAAGATTTAAAAAAACAAAGCCGTATTCGTAGGCTATCACGTTATAAAGCTAGAGTTAAGATAGCACTTAGTTCGTTATTCGCGTGAGAACGAGGAAACTACGAGGAACGAGCGACAATCGCTCGAGCAACAAGAATACAAAAAAAATTGAGAACAATTTATAACTATAAAAAAAAATGAAAAGTACAACACAGTTACCGAGTATCGCTCGCTGTGGTGTCTATGAATAAGGCTGTTTGCGCTGCCACAATTTATTGGGATATTCGTAACGAGAAACAATATTAATTCAGTATATTAAAAAAATGAAACGAAAATAATGATTAACAAAAAAAAAAAATCGAAAAAAAATACACAAAGTTATTGAAGGAAGTTGAGAGGGGATGGAAAATGTGAATGAATAAAAAAGATTAATGAAAAGTATATAGGAAGCTGCGCACGGAGAGACGGAGGAAACGAGGACGTGGGTAACGAATGACTGTCGGTAAACTCTGAGATTTAAATGAATTAATCGATAGAGATGCGACCGAAGGTGGGAGTACGTTATTTGTTGCGCGTGTCGCTGAACACGCGCGCTTCTCCCAACACACATACACACACAGAAACAATTAAACATTTCGCTTACATAATACATAAAAAATACATACATATATAATGTAAATTATATGTGATTAAGAAATACACACACACACATACACAGAGAGACGTTCGTTTAAAGAGCGTTTTGAGCGTTGACGATCTATCGACGACGGTAGTTGGAGATTCTGAGAAGCCCGCATGCCTTCAAGATCGGTACTTAAGAATAAACGATATTGACACGTTAATAGATGGTATATTCTTACTGAAGGTTCCCTCCGTCACGTAGTCGTTGAAATACTCGAAACTCCTTCCTCCTATGATTTTTTAAATATTTTTTGTAAAAAAAAAGTTTTATAGATAAATAGCGGAAGTCCTTCGAAATGACGAGAAGGAAAATCTTCTTGGGGAGATTTTCAGTTCGCCCGTGAATCGATCATATTTATGGACGGGGCTTATGGGAATAAAAGCGTACGTGGGAAAGCAACTTTCCGAAGATTCGCTGTTTAAGAGTAAACTATATTGACGAGTTGACGAGAATTTCTGGCCATCCCATCTCGCCCGCTGCCGAGGCTAGGCAGCCTCGCCCCGTAGTCACGTATCCATTATCTCCTCGGGGAAATCCACGTCACTCATTTCGGACATTACTCACGATCGACGGATCTGGGCCAAACCCTTTTCTTTCTTCTCCATCGGGGAGCGCCCGGTGCATCCACGCTCGTGGCTATGAGAGGAAAACTAAAGATAACATTTTGGCATTTTTTTTTCGATTAAAATGTACAGTTTTGTACAAACTTTTTAAAAAATTTCATTGCACGCGCTAGTTCGCAGGATTTTATTTTTCGACCAACCTTTTTTCTGTCCCCGTCACCGGACGGCTCGTGGATCACGTCCGGTACATCCACGCCGGTGGCTATGAGAGGAAAACTAAAGATAACATTTTGGAATTTTTTTTGTCGTTTAGAACGTACAGTTTTGTACAAACTTTTTTTAAAATTCCATTGCACGCGTGAGTTTGCAGGATTTTATTCTTCGAAATGTAAAAATAAGGCAAAATACGTTGTCACTTCCGAATCGTCGTAACTTTTGTTCCATTTAATCGTACGACTCTTGAAGGTTTTCTTTTTTTTCTTTTTAATCTCTTATCTATATATAAAACCATCGACAAGTTTACATATATATATAAAAAGGTAACTTACATAAATAGCACTGTTCGAGAACAACAATATTCGATATATCTTAGAGCATATAAGGTTCTAGGTACTTGGTACGGAAGTTGGCGAAGGGCGTGAAATTTTGAGAGACGAGCGAACGCTGTTAAAAAAAAAATTTTACAGCGCTCGAAATAGTGCGAGCGTAAAAGAAGCATTTGCTTCACTCGATGCGAAAATGGTAGTTTTGGGTACGCTTCGCGTGTGTAAAATCCTCATTTTCGCACCTTGCGAAATAACATTTTTTACGATACTTTTTTCGATACGTGCGAAAAATGGTTTCTGAACTTGTGCGATCGCAACACTCGTCTTCGGCTCGTGATGCAAACTCACACTCGTCAGAAAAAGTTTTTTCGCACTAGTATCGTAAAGTACTATTGTAAAATATATATATATATATATTTATATATTTTGTCACGTATCCTCGAGCCCGGAAGGGAAGAAAAAAAAGCAGCATTATCTTTGGTCGTGAGCGCGATCAGCGCGACTTGAATCGGTGTGGAGAAAGAGAACAAAAAAAAAAAAAAAACACAATATATTAATAAAATAAAAAAAAATGCATTTACAAAAAAGCCTATGAAAAAGAAACTTGAGGAGTTTATTGCAATTCGTTCGGAGTTTTGGGCACGGGGAAGCGCGACGCATTGTCGGTCGTTCGATAATCTCTGCGACAACAATATTAATAATTATAGATCACGCCCATACTGGTAGATCGCCCGTTGTGATATTATTAATTCTTTCATTATTTACAACTAACCAAACAGCTAACGATTCTTG
Organism: Exephanes ischioxanthus; assembly: GCA_958510785.1. Taxonomy (NCBI): domain Eukaryota; kingdom Metazoa; phylum Arthropoda; class Insecta; order Hymenoptera; family Ichneumonidae; genus Exephanes; species Exephanes ischioxanthus. The sequence goes on along the minus strand of OY294020.1, from coordinate 15,104,766 downwards.
GCCGCGGGCAGTGATGTCCGGACCCCGTCCGAGCAGCGACGCGATTTGTTACTCAAACTTTTATTTTGGTGTTCGATAACGGAGTGAGCAACGCAGTGAACCTTTTTTTCTCTCCCGCACGAAAGCTTCCTCGAAACGTTGAATAAAAAAAAAAAAAAAAAAAAAAACAACAATGAAAATAAAAACATCTCGACGAAGTTTAGCACCTAGGATTTCACCCTCTTCGGTTTCCATCGCGCCGTTGCTCACCGTCGCCATCCTCACCGATATCAAATTCCACGTCGTCGTAGATCTCGCGAGACCCGACGCTTTGATTATAAACAACGGAGTAAATCAGCCCCGACACGACGTAAAAAATAATAATAATAATAAAAATACAAAGTAAACGACACCCCATTATTTACAAAATTTCGGCATCGGTAATTGGCCACGGGTGCCGTTTACTCCCGCGTTCCGTCGAACACGTGCATCGAGCATCGAATTTCCGACGATGGCGAGCATAAAATTGGCATCAATTTTTTTTTTTTTTTTTTTAATCTTTCGTTTGTCGCTCAACTTAACGATGTCCTCAATTTTTATTATTTTTGCTTCTGATTGCCATAGTCGACGTAAACGCGAACGACCTCCCCGCTGTATTTTCTCTGACTGGGCATGAAGTAGAAATCCGGCTGTTGCGAGGGCGATTGTCCGCCGTTGCTCGTATTACCGTTACCGGGCGATTTGAATCGATTGTTGCGACGATCTTGAGTGTAGTAGCTCGGTTGCGGTGGCGGCGGTGGTTGCCTGGAGCCCGGTGCGCGCGGCAGACTGTACGTCGCTCGCGGGGACGTCATCTGGTGATGCTGCGGATGATGACCGTTGCCCGTGTGCTGCTGCAGCCTGTGCGACTCGACGGGATGGGCGGCGAGGGCTGCGACAGCACCGGCCGACGAGCGTGGCGCGGCTACGCTGTCGGTCGTGTCCCTCGAGCGCGGGAGACTCGACACCGGCGGTGGAGGCGCCTTCTCCTCTGTCTCGAATGCCTCGAATGCGAAATTCGTATTCGCGCCGGAGGAATAGTCACGCCAGGCGTTGTTCGCTATGAGCCGGTCCTGCTACGATACAAATAAAGACATTTTTTTTTAAATTGCTTAAAAAAATGTTTGAAGTTTAAGAATGGAAAAATTTGTATTTCCACTCAAATTTTAACTCTTCGATAGCAAAACTTTTCTTGTCATAAAAATCACCTGTCAAATATATGGTGTGGGCCGTTTAGAAAATTAAATAAAAAAGCATTTTAAACACTTTCACTATAAGAAATATTGATAAAATTTTTTAAAGAATTTAAAAATGGAAAGATACGTATTTCCACTCAAATTTGAACTCTTCGATAGCAAAACTTTTCTCGTCATAAAAATCACCTGTCAAATATATGGTGTGGGCCGTTTAGAAAATTAAATAAAAAAGCATTTTAAACACTTTCACTATAAGAAATATTGAAAAAAAAAAAAATTTTAAGAGTTTAAAATGAAAAAATATGTATTTCCACTCAAATTTGAACTCTTCGATGGCAAAACTTTTGTCGTCATAAAAATCACCTGCAAAGTATATGCCATGGGATGTTTAGAAAAGAAAAATTAAATAAAAAATCATTCTAAAAACTTTCACGATAAGAGATGTCGATAAAATTGCCCAAAAAGGTTTAAGGCAGAAAAGCTTTAAGCCATGCGTATGGTGTTAGTCACGCCAGGTGTTGTTCGCTATGAGGGTTCATGCTGCAATAAAAATAAATAAGTTAATGCAAAAAAAAAAAAAAAATTAAACAAAAAATGCATTTCCAGTCGGATTTGAGCTCTTCGTAACCAACACTTCTCTCGTCACAAAATTCACCTGCCAAGTATACGGCGCGACGTTTTGGTAAAAAAAAAAAAAAAAAAAATTAATGAAATAAAAAGTTTCACGCTGAGAGATATCGATAAAAATGTCAGGAAAGGGTTAAGATAGAAAAAAAAACTCGCGATAGGTGATACGAAAAAAAAATTCTAGAAAGCCTTAAGCCATGCATAGGGTGTTAGACACGAAAATAAAAGAGTTGAGGAGGGATACTGAGATGGATTCGAGTACCTCGAAGAGCTCGCGCGAACGTCCGTCGAGTGCATATAGGCGCCGATTGATTCGAGGGAAGTCGAACGCGTCTACCAATTGGGTGAGGAACGGTGGATATTGGATGGAAGGTGTTGGTGATGAGGTCGATGATGTCGCTGCTGGGTTTGGTACTGCAGCTGGTGATGGTGACGCTGCCGCTGCCGCTACCAATTGGGTGAGGGACGGTGCATATTGGGGGGAAGGTGTTGATGATGAGGTCGATGATGTTGCTGCTGGGTTTGGTACTGCAGCTGGTGTTGGTGATGCTGCGGTTGCTGCAACTGCTGCTGGAACTGTTGCGGCTGATGATGATGTTTTTGATGATCGTTTTGACGATGATAGCGGGTAGCGTTCGTGCGATGAATCGGGTTGGCCGAGGCGGGAGAAGATACCAAAGGCAGCGAGTATACCCTCTGTACGCGCACAGACCATTGGGCAGTGTAGTCGAGGAGAGGCGCGCGGGTCATGCAACAACAAGCAAAGCAATAAAAGGTAGCTTCGACGTATCGACGTTATTAATTATACTCGTAACTCCGTTAATTGCTTCGGGACTCTACGGATACCAGGCAAGATTTTGTTTTCTCTCAATCACTGATTTTTTTTTTTTTTTTTTTAGTTGGCTGATAATTTTTTGCACGATTTTCGGAAAAAAAGGGGGGGGGGGGGGAAATTAAGACAAAAGAAAAGTGGTTTAGAGGAGTGCGGGTGCGAATGCGGATGAAAAAACACAAAAATAACAACATACACACAAACACACACGGAAAGAACAAAGTGAGATAGAGTGAGTCACAGCAAAGTTATGCGGCGAAGAGAAGTGGAAGAGTTGGAGAACAATTTTATCGAATTATCTCGTGTACGTTGAGACAAGAAGATATATTTCTTTTTTTTTTTTTTTTCGAATCGACTGAAATGAACGCCGTCGGCTGGTGAAAAGAATATTTGGCTGACCGATAATTCGGTCGAAGCGAATTTTTTAATTATTTGGTACGATAATTAATTGCCTCGATCAATCAAATATTCTTTTCGTCACTCGCGAGCGCCAACTCAGTCGAGTCGAAACTGGAAACTACGTTTTTTTTTATATACTTTTTTTTCTTAGTGTACGACTGCACAGCTAGGCCCTCGATCGACGATTTTATCGACGAAGATCATAAATCTACGAGATATAAATATTAATTAATTAACTCGACCGGTTTACCTTCGTCGTTCGTTTCCGGGTGGCTTTGTACAGCGTGCAGCTGGCCTGGAGAAGAACGAGAGCCACGAGAGCGGCGACGATACCGATTACGACGTAGAGCTTCATCGAGCCCGAGAATATGTCCATGGTGCTTTGAGCGTTCACATCGTACTCGTCGGTTATTATATCGTTAGCTGGAAACATGAGTATAAAATCAAAATTAATATAAAAATACGTCGTTCAAATTATATAGGTAATCGATTGGATACCGGTAAAAGATTCTCGAAAAAAATACCCCTTGCAGAAAATACCCCATAGAAAAAAATTCCAATTGGAGAAAGTACTAATTAGAGAAAATACCAATTGGAGAAAATACCCCTTGGAAAAAATACCAATTGGAGAAAATACCCCTTTTTTATCGATCGATTCTTACACAGAGGAGCTCTGACGACGAGGTACTGAGGATCGACGGTCAAGGAGCCAACTCTGCCGGTGAGGAGGGCCTCCTTTAGGGCCCCCTCGGCAACGGCGACGGTGTCGGCGGGTTTCAGGGCCCTGCTCTTCCCCTCGTTCTTGTCAAGTATCAACTTCATCTTGGCGATAACCCCATCGTCCCCGTTTTTTTGCAGCTCGTTCAATTTTATTTTGTAGTAACCCGGCAATTTTTCCAATGTCGGACCAAAGTTGTCCGATATCGTGTTGGATATGTCCTCGAAGTCTGGAGTACCGGGCTCGGGAGCCTCGAATCCGTCGCCCAGGTTCACCAATTTCACCTCGACGTCGTAATAGAGCCTCGGCGGTGCCGGAGTCACCGGACCCTCCTCGTCTTCCTCTGTGGATCGTTTAATAAATTTTAAAAAGTTGAAAATTAACATTTTCACAACGCTTCTCATAGAAGTTGAACATTGGAATTTTCATATCGTTTCTCACAAAAGTTGACAATTGAAATTATTATATCACATTCTCATAAAATTTGAAAATTGAAATTTTCATATCGCTTTCTCATAATGTCCCTTTATTCGCGAAGCTTCCTCTACGAGGAAGCCAAAAGTACAGACCAGCTTCCTCATAGAAGAAGCTTCACGAATAAAGGAACATTATGTGAAAGCGATATGAAAATTTCAATTTTTAACTTTTATTATTATTAATAATAATAATAATAATAATAATAATAATAATAATAATAATAATAATAATAATAATAATAATAAACCTCGTCGCTGTCAGAGAGATGTATCTCCTCGTACCTTTTTGCCCCACATATGTCACTGACAGTGGTTATTATTATATTAATAATTATTAATATTAATTAGATCTAGTTAAAAAATAAATAAATAACGTAGATGGTCCGTCAAACCTTCGTCGCCGCACGACCGAATGCATATCCTCTCGGACGAGACTATAGGGGTAGCTCGATGCTTGCGAATCTTCTTGTTGACCGCATTGAAGTTTCCCCCTTTGATGGGAAACATCATGTAAAGACAATGATCGTCGGTGAAAGAAAAATCTCTGTTGTCCTTGGTGACGCGTTTCCTCGAGAATCTCAACGTCGTGACGCCATCCGCGATCCTGCCGCTGACGTTGTAGATGTCCTGGGAGGGATCGAGCAGAGGCGAGTTGTAACCGCTCATCCAAGTGTCCATGAGAAAGGCTCTTCCGCTGTTCTGGTCGACCCAGCCGAGGACCGCGTCGGTTTGAGTCTGAAGAAACAAACCCAATTCGACAAATAATTTTTATTCACCGCGAGTCGCCGATAATCGGCCTCGCTCAATACCGTTCGTGAGAACGGTAATTCGAATAATTTTGTATAATCGCGGCTTGCCATTTTCTCATCGTCGGAGAATCCCACGCCGGTCCAGGTGGACGTGTTGTTCGTGACGATTTCGAAGGACATCTGATCCTGAGAAACAAAATTTAAACCGTCTTTAACAATCGGTTAATTTCTTTTAACCCCGCACCGAGAGCCGGCACGAGAATACTCTCGCGTGGCTCCCTTCGATTCGCTCCTTTTCGCGAATGAAAGTTTGCCCGGAGGTGAACACATTCGTCGTCGCGTCGCGCTAATCGAGCGAAGAGAAAGCGGAGAGGGACGCCGAGCCGTGGCTTACTCGTACGCGGTATAAAAAAAAAAAGACGTTTTTACATTTTCATAACATCTCGTGTAGGTAAACGTCCACAATTATATTTTTTTTTTCTTGTCCATTTTACCACTTTTAGAAAAATGTTAAGTGCTAGAAACATGTCACAACGCACGAGAAAAAGTGCTACTTTGTGGACAAAAAAATGTTTCTCGAATGGACAAAACTTTTTTTTTTTTATTTCAATAGCCGTAGAGAGATCTGTGATATTTCATTTTTGTTTTACCTTCTTCGTCTTGTAAGTCCACTTGATGTAGTACTCGCAGGTGCCGTTTTCGGTCGAGCAGTGTCGGGGATGTCTCCACTCGCCGCCGCATCCGCCACCCTCGAGGATCGTGTGACCGCCGAACTCTTCCTTGTTCTTCTCGTCTGCCAAAGTCGTAATCGGTCGTTTTACATCGTTGCATATTTTTTTGTATATATTTTTTTTTTAATTTTTTCCTTAACGGGAATGATTGCATAACGGGGAAAGTCGAGGGAGTTCTTACCGAAGAAATTGAACGAGGCAACGCCTCTCTGAGATCGGTGTCCGTGATACTTGAGCTCGTCGACTTTGTAGAAGTCTTTGACGCCGACTTTGCTCTTCTCGATGCCGCTCGGTGGTTCGTGAACGTACTTGCCCGGCTCCTGTCCCTTGGCCCAGATGACTTGCATCTCGCCGTCCATTATCTCGTGATCGGTGAGCTCGTTGGACGATAATTTTTTCCTGAAGACAATCGTCGTGACGCCGTCCTTCTCGAAGCCCATCGCTGCTGTGAGGCTGTCCTTTCCGCCCCAGAACGTGTCGACCCGCGGGGTCGAGCGATCCCTCGTGTAATAATCCCCGATCCTGTGGGTGTTGCCCCTCGCCATGCCGATAACCATGTCCGTGCAGTCCATCGGATTGAAGTCGTGCTTCGGCGTGTACTTGTGAACGACCGGTCTCGCTGGTGCTGCATTTCGTTCGTTGGATTTTCATTTTTTTTTTCATTTTTTTTTGTTTTCGCAATCGCGAAAATTATTGGTAAGAGAAAAAAAAAAATTAGTTTCGTTGACGATTTGTAGGGATGACGAGAAACGAAAAAGAAGTAATGTATGATGGAACGACCGGAATGTAATGCCTCGCGCGTCTATGTAAGTGTTAATGTATTCCCGTATTAGGAAAGTTGTTTCTTTATTTTTTTTTTTGTGCGTTGATTCGTTTTCTGTGCCACGATGATGAACTACTTTCGTGTGTTACAATTACGTTTTATGGTAGTGAGAGTAATTGTACATGATACTATGATACACTCTACGCCAGCTTTGATGGTGCTAATGGTTCGTGAAGATACATTGGGAGAGCGGGGTGAAACGGAACACGGGGGCAAAACGGACCGTCTTTTTTTTTTTACCGATTTTTCCGCGAGGCGTGAATGTAGCGCGGACCATTTTTTCCCCACGGCGTTCCGTCTCGCCCCGCTCTTCCCTGAAGTCTACGGCGGAATAATAATGTTACAGCTACGACAGTATATGCCACGCTGGTAGCAAATTCTGTGCTTCGTACGATAGCTATAGCTATTATGTCTACCGACAACTACTTTCAGCTACTTGATTGTCATGCACTTTCTAATGAAGAACAGTACTACACGCGGACACACTGTTCATCCACATTTTCTCTACTTTTATTAAATTGTTACCTTTCGTAGCTCCCGACTTGGTGCTAGGCTCCGCTTCCCCGATTGCGTGGATTGAGGTAGGTTCCGGTTCTGATTTTGGATCGGAATTTGTATGTGGTTCGGGTTCGGATGATGGCTCGGGCTCACTGGACGGTTCTGGATGGGATTTTGGTTCCGGTTCGCTGGAAGGTTCTGGATGAGATTTTGGTTCAGGTTCGCTGGAAGGTTCTGGATGAGACTTTGGCCCAGGTTCGCTGGAAGGTTCTGGATGAGATTTTGCCTCAGGTTCGCTGGAAGGTTCTGGAAGAGATTTTGGCTCAGGTTCGCTGGAAGGTTCTGGATGTGATTTTGGTTCAGGCTCACTGGAAGGTTCTGCATGTGATTTTGGTTCAGGTTCGGTGGAAGGTTCTGGATGTGATTTTGGCTCAGGTTCACTAGAAGGTTCCGGATGTGATTTTGGCTCAGGTTCACTGGAAGGTTCTGGATTTGATTTTGGCTCTGGCTCGGAAGAAGGTTCCGGAGGCGATTTAGGCTCTGGCTCGGAGGAAGGTTCCGGATGTGATTTTGGCTCTGGCTCGGAGGAAGGTTCCGGATGCGAGTTAGGTTCAGGTTCCGCAGAGGGTTCTGGATGGGACGTAGGTTCGGGTTCGCTAGCGGGTTCTGGATGTGATTTCGGCTCCGGCTCGCTGACGGGCTCTCCTGTGCAACAAAGCAACAACGACATGCAACTATTTTTTTTTTTTTTTAACCAACACCTTGTGCGCATTATTACCTTTGGGGCTTAATTACGATTATTGTCAATCACTCTCTGCGGCACCGACGATCGGGTAATTACACTCTGCGTTTGCTTCATACTTGGGTATACTTCAAAGTTAAGCAAAAAAAAAAAAAAAAATAACCTTACTGCATGTTGGGAGAGGCAAGTAGGTATGACCAAATTATATTACACTACTTCCGTTCCGCAGAGGACATCCAAGGGAACTTTTCCATTTCTAACTTTACAAACTCCAGGGGATCGTTACTATACACTACTTACAATAAATTTCTACATATTTATGGATATATATATGTGCATATATATATATGCTATCTGTACACAATCGGAATATTAATCTTTTGCACGAGGTGTCAAGACCTCGACGAGGGAATAATCGAATAGCACGGAGAACGTGGAAAATGCAGCGCGTGGACGGAGGGAAGAGCGAAGAAACGTTCGCTATCGCGTTTAACGATGCGCACGGCACTCGACGATTAATTGACGCGCGAGCGACGAGGGGGTGGGGGAAGGGGCTTCAATTAAAATCCCGTCTATGGAAAATAGGCACGGGAAGCCTTGCAAAGTGGTAAAATAATAATAGACGCGCGTACGTGCGAAAACGTTCGACGATCATATGTGTAGTATCTTTCGTACGTTAAGAATCGCCGATGAAACACGAACCTGTGGGATATAACGATGGACAAAGAGCAATTACGCCGCAAGAAACTGTTCAGGAATTCACGAACGGCTCTGCCATGAGATACAGTCATTTCTATCTTGATTTTTTTTTTTTTTTTTTTTTTTTTTTTTTGCTATTATTATTTACAGTCTCACTTTACGTATTCCGCGCGAGGAATATCAACGGTGCAACCGCGAAGTCAGCGCGCACGCGGCCGGCACAAGTGAGAGGGAATCTCGCGAATGTACAGACAGTAACAAAAACAAATCTCTCACGAGTGAGATTACATCGACATTGCCGCGGGAAGGTCGGAGCGATGTTTATATCGAAATTTGGTTCAAACGTTTTTTTTTTTTTATCTAACTATACAAGCGAGTTGAGAAATTGACGAGCGAGTTGGCTGACTTACCCGTGGGCTTGGGCGCTGCTGGTTCGGGTGATCTCCGCTTACGACCTGCGCACACGGACACGAGGTTACGCAAATTAATTTCAATCATTTTCATAGTTTTCTCTCGTACTTGCTTATCGGGATTTTTTTTTTTTTTTTTTTTTTTTATTAACCCTAGGTCGTCGCTCATGGTCCGTTAGACCGCGATGTTCATAGCTCCGTAACTTTCGAACGGGTACACTGAGAGAAGGACCTCGGAAAAACTACCAAGTCACATGGTAAGGTTCGACCAGGCAACATGGTACGCCAGCGCCACCACTAGCGATGCGTGAAATTTTTACAAGGGTCATGTATAAGCATTTTTACCCAACCCATATAGTCATTTTTTTTCAGAAGGTGTATTGGCAAAATTTCGCGGATTAAAACTGAGAATTCCGTGAATAAAATTGAGAATTTCGTCGATGAAATATATTTTTTTTAAATGTATTTATACATAGAAAAAAATTTGTTCGACATAATATGCCGATGTAAGCTACAAACCTAAAACAAACGGTTCGCGATTGCAACACAACCGATTACTGTATTTTCTAGTAAGAAGAACTTGCATTCTAGCAAAAATTACAGGATATTCGGGCAACATCTGCGGTAGCAAAAATTACGATATTTTCTAGCAGAATCTGTCAAGTTTGATACGAATTTTTGCCAGGATGTCGGTGTAGTTCCTATAAGGTAAACGGCCCAGTTTTCGTCACTGTCAGTTACTGTTACGAAACACCATTTACATTACTAATAAATACAGTTTTTGTTTGATAGAAAAATATATTGACGACATATTGAAGAGCGGATTTCATTCTTGATTATTGCCGCAACACGTATATTGTTATGAACTTATTAATTTAACAATTTAATCGTGATATGGTGCAACTCGCGTTTCGGTACTTCCGAGTCACAATTTCTATCAGAGCATTCTAGCCGAAGCACATCGCGATTTCTCCGAATGCATTAATTTTCAAGTATTAAAAAACATGAAAGCTATACCAACGGTAATAATTAGATTCGTAATAATTCCTTTTTTGATTACGTCCTTTATTAAATTTCTCATGACGGAAAGTGTGTCAGCCAAATGGACAAAGTTTTGCTGTAATTTAAATGTAAATAGGTTATGTAAATAACTAATGTAAATAGGTTATGCTGTACTTTTCGTCACTTATTGCATCGCGGTTATCATAAATTAAAGTTAATGTTGTCGTATCATTTTGACCCGTAAAATTATTGAAGAATAATAATATCTGTACCATTGAGCCATACAGTCCGACATGAACATAGAAACTTGGTACTCGGTGATGTGACATATTGCGTCGCGAGTGACAGAAATGAGCTACATGATAATGACGAAAACTGCGACATAAGTGACGGAAACTGGGTACGCGATGTGACGCAAACTACGGCTTGAGGTCTAAAAAGTCACGGAAACCCCGGCAATAGAGAGGCACTATTAAAACGATAATTTGACCATTAGATCCTACTAAATTCGCTTCAATAATGGCTGAGGCGCATTCAGAAGGCTTCAATGTCTACATTAAAGCAGTTTTCTTTTCGAACCGATAATACAACCCGTGTACAAAAAATGGAACAACTCGTTCACTGCCCTAAAGATGACGGAAACCGGGCCGCTCACCTTATACCTGAAATTTCTGTCGGTTTTTAACAGGTTTATGGTAATTTCTATCAGATCCTTCTCTCAGTGTACCTGTTCAATTCAATGATAGTGAAATCGAAACGACAGAACTTGCCCGACAACACTGAACCATGTTGCAATGCAAAAAAAAAAAAAAAAAAAAAAATCAAAAAATATAAAATCATTAACAAAACGGGTTTTCCTGAAACCAGGAAGGATACAGGTTTGTCCGTCGCACCGCGGTATGGCGCACTGCTGTTAAATCATGCAAATTGTTGGTATCACGCGATTACCTTGTTTGGCGCTGACTTGATAGGTGACGCTGGTCTGTACGGTCACATCCGTGCCGATTCGTTCGGTGACCGACGAATCCTCATCCGGTTTGGCCGATCGCCTTTTGGTTCCCGAGGACCTGAACGGCTCGGACTTGGGTTCCGGTTCGGGTTTGGCCGATCCTTCCGGTTCCGGCTCGGGACCGCCAGAGCCGGCCTGTTTCCTCGAGGATTGCCTGGACGCCGGCTCGGGTGCCGATCCGGCAGCTTCCGGCTCAGGCTCGGGGCTCGACTCCTTGGCGTCCGAGCGTCTCGAGGTGGCTTCCGGTGTCGGTTCCGCTTTCGGCTCGGGCCGCGGCAGCGGCTCGCCGTCCGAACGATCCTGAATGTCGGGGAACGCCCGGCACGCCGGAGTCAGACTGGTCGGCCGCCATCCCACGCCCACCCACGACGTGCCATTCACCACGATGACTCCCTCGAGCTCCTTCGTGTCCTTGATTATCCTCCAGTAGAACGTGAAGTCCTCTGAGAAACGCTTCATCGTGTAACCGTCGAAATCGATTTCCATGGTCTTCACGGTGGATCCTTTATGGAGGGAAGTTGGCAAATGAGTTATCGGTACCTCGAGAATCTCACGGCAGATGGCACGACCGATGGTGCAATTTTTATTTTTTAATATGTACTTTCAACGACTCACTTTTGTTGCAACCGGGTCCGAACCATCCGACGTTGCAGTAGCAGTGCTTGGTAGGCGCGGTGGTGCCCTTGTTGTCGACGCAGCTACCCTGATTGCCGCAGTCGGAGTCGTCGAGGCAATCTTCCCGGAACTCGCATCGCGGACCGTGATAAAATCTGTCGCATCTGCACCTGCCGAGCAGGTAACGACCATGGCCGCTGCAGTCCTCTCTGTACACCTTCCTCTCCAGTATCTTTCGTGCATTTAGAAAAAGAAGGAAACCAAAAGATTGACAAAACAGTGGATAAATTGATCGGGTCGCCCTCATTTGTTCGTCACTGACTCACGTCTATATCGGCGCAGGACCAAAACCTGTAACTCGAGCCCCACTCCTCGGCCTCGCGTAGCAAACGGACCGTGCAATCGGTACACGTGAAATTCTGCGGCAACTCGACCAGATAATTCTGCGCCCTGCGACAAGGTCGTTCATTAGAAGATTTAATTGATCGAGAAACTGTCACGGGTCAATGCTAATTGTTCAACGATAAGCGCCGGAATTAACTTGAGCCAGCTACGGGCATCAAGGACATTCCTTTATTCGCAGGAACAACGACAATAATAATCATCCTCTACATAATCACACGGATACTCACATATGCTCACTAACACTCACACCGATACTCATAGGGACAATCGCACATAAATTCACAGGTGCTCACACGCATACTGATGAATACTCACGGATACTCACACGGATACTCACACAGATACCCAAAGATGTTCACGCGGATCTTCACAGATACTCACACGGATATTCGTAGGTACTCGCACGAATATTCATAGATACTCACACGAATATTCACAGATACTTACGGATACTCACAGATAGTCACAGATACTCACAGATACTCACAGATACTCACAGATACTCACAGATACTCACAGATACTCACAGATACTCACAGATACTCACAGATACTCACAGATACTCACAGATACTCACAGATACTCACAGATACTCACAGATACTCACAGATACTCACAGATACTCACAGATACTCACAGATACTCACAGATACTCACAGATACTCACAGATACTCACAGATACTCACAGATACTCACAGATACTCACAGATACTCACAGATACTCACAGATACTCACAGATACTCACAGATACTCACAGATACTCACAGATGCTCACAGATACTCACAGATACTCACAGATACTGCGAGCGCGCGGACCGCGCGCGTCAACATAACCGCTAGTAATAATAATAAACTCACGTGGCGTCATCCTCGACAAATTCGCTCTGCTTCGTCACCGGGGTAAGATCGACGAGGGGCCTGTCCAGGGCATCCAATATTTGCAGCCTGAATCCTCCCTGTTGAGAAACGTATTTATATATCTGTGTGTGAAGTAAAATATCATCGAAGAATTACTGAGAGTGAGCCGTTAAGAATTTTCGGCTGGCGAATTCCTTGGCGTTAATACGTATCGTTGCACGGCTACAAGAGATAATATTGTATATATGCGGTTGCAAGGAAGGAGCTATGCTGCTTTCACCCGGATTCCTCGTACACCTCGGCAGTTGTACTCCGCATACCTATCGGTATTGCGAGGCTAAACTCTGGGTACTCTTGGCCGCGTATGGCTCGGCTAGTAATATAGCGCCGGATCCTCCCTGCCTCTCCACTTCCATCCATCGGACGCTCGCAAAGTCTCTTATGTTGGTATATATATATATATATAGAGATAAAAGCGCGAGGAGCCCGAAGTCCGCACGAAGCAACCTCGCATACCTTTCCCGATGCCGCGCTAAACCGCGTGCCTTCACGGGGAGGCTCGCCGACATGGAGACATTAGATCGCGCCTAGAACACGATTGGAATACAAAACTCGGGGCGAGAAGCAAAAAAAAAAGTCAATGAAATTTCGCAAAATGCACAGTAGCGCTGCTTGAGACCGCCGAGCACGAGTACATTAATCGCCGTGCTAGGAAAACTTCAATGCATCGTTGGTCGTTAATTGATCTCAAAGTCCAATATTTCGATCACTCGAAAGTCATCGCAACTCGTATCGAATGCAATTAAGGTAAACGCCCTAATGACCGGATATTTTCCAGTGGCCGGACAAAACGTGCGTTCAAGAGAGACGGAAATACGATTCTTCATGCATGTCCAGGGACTGGGGCTGCTCCCTAGTTCAATAGTTCGATCACTCGAAAGTCATCGCAACTCGTATCGAATTCAATTAAGGTAAACGCCCTAATGACCGGATATTTTCCAGTGGCCGGACAAAACGTGCGTGCAAGAGAGATGGAAATACGATTCTTCATGCATGTCCCGGGACTGGAACTACTCCTTAGTTCAATAGTTCGATCACTCGAAAGTCATCGCAACTCGTATCGAATTCAATTAGGGTAAACGTCCTAATGACCGGATATTTTCCAGTGGCCGGACAAAACGTGCGTGCAAGAGAGACGGAAATACGATTCTTCATGCATGTCCAAGGACTGGAACTACTCCTTAGTTCAATAGTTCAATCACTCGAATATCATCGCAACTCGTATCGAATTCAATTCGGGTAAACGCCCTAATGACCGGATATTTTCCAGTGGCGGGACAAAACTTGCGTTCATCGCAACTCGTATCGAATTCAATTAGGGTAAACGTCCTAATGACCGGATATTTTCCAGTGGCCGGACAAAACTTGCGTGCAAGAGAGACGGAAATACGATTCTTCATGCATGTCCAAGGACTGGAACTACTCCTTAGTTCAATAGTTCAATCACTCGAATATCATCGCAACTCGTATCGAATTCAATTCGGGTAAACGCCCTAATGACCGGATATTTTCCAGTGGCCAGACAAAACGTGCGTGCAAGAGAGACGGAAATACGATTCTTCATGCATGTTCAGGGACTGGGACTGCCTTAGGTATCCGGCCATTGCTGCTTTTACCTTACTCGGGTCGCGGGTTCATCTTATTCACGAAAAAAAAAATTCGGCCAAATGGTCCAGATCGTCTTGCCGATCGACCCACGCCATGTTGGTCGACAGGTCATCGACTCGGTTCGTTTGTCACAGAGAAATATTAAAATCTCTTTCGAACAGTCACTCACCCCATCACCGGTGAAAGTTCATTAGCCATTCACTTCTGATCTCACTGTATCACAATTCGCCCGGGACGGAATGTTTCGCCGTCACGCAAGCGCGCAACCGTTGATGCTGTGTGCACGTCTCCGGTCTGGCTCTGCATGTCGCTGAATTATTCCGCGAGCAATCCGGCGAGCAACGGGCCCGAACGAGAGATCGGGGCAACATGGACCACCGCGCCAGGTTTCCTGCGCCGCGATCCGCCGGTCCATTCGGACACGCGAATGCATTCGGGGAATCGGATCGCGGAGCTCATCGACGTCTTCGGTCCCGAGATTTTCCGGAAGTCTCGAGTTACTCCGCGGCTCCGGCTGGCCGAGTTTCGTCGTGTCTGCTCAGGGCGGGCACGGTGGACCGAGAACCCGCACCAAATATGCCGGTCGCATCGGTGTGTATGCACGACACGTACCGGCAGAGGAGAGAATTTATCTCTGGAAGTGTGCGTGCATCTTGACCGGACCGAGTGAGTTTTGCCGCTGGAGAAAGCAGCGCGAGCGAATCTTTCGTACACGGGGAATAAAACCTCCCCCCCCCCCCCCCCCCCCCCCCCCCTCGCCGCCTCAACAGCCCCGCATGTCCCGTCGTGCACACGGTTGACTGCCGAGCCGGGAACGAAGATATATCGGCTTTGTATGTAGCGTCGACGAAACAGGTGCGTCATATAAATCGTGTAAACCTCTCGACGGGACTCTCCGGCGCGAATATCGTCGTGGAGTCGAATGTGAGCCGTACACACGGACGCGCATCAGTGAGGCTCTCGAACACAGCCTCCGGGGAGCTCCTACGGCACGCCGGCGCGACGATGGGAAAGATTTTATTCACGAGGATCGCTATTGGGAATCGATAACCGTGAGCCGTAAGGTGTCGTAACTGAGATCGTACGTCGCGTCGGGGGAATATAATTTAATATAATAATGAGCGTGACGGAAGGGGGGGAGACTCCCGAAGATCCGAAACCGCTATACGACAGTGGGAAGAATGTTCGGATAACGGGGACACCGTCGATGATGATGACCGGGAGGAAATCCTTCGGTACCTGCTGCTCGTTAATGGCAGTGAGGTTCGAGGCGATTTTTTCGTTTTTTTTTTTTTTTTTTTTTTTTTACGGGACGCGTTAAGAAGTAAGGTGGACGGTCGTTCTGCGATTTAGGTACAGTGGAATCTCGGCTATCTGGGACTAGTGGAACGGTTTGTATTTTTTTTTTTTTTTTTCATTTCAGGATTAATGTTCTTGGCTCGTCTGCCAGAGGAAAATGGGTCAGGTAGTTCGGGGGAATTTTAGCGAAAAGTTCGTAAATTCAACGGGTCGATAAAACAGTTTTCTGTCATTGTTAACACTGGAACTCATGTATGGGGTGGAAAACTACACCAGACGATATTTAAAAAATACGACTTTTGCCACTTTTCGTTACGTTTTGGGCTTTAAGTGCCATTTTTGAAGCCCAACTTTTAATAAAATCAAATTTAGCGCATGTCATTCTATTCCTTATCAAAAAGCGAAGAGTATCATATGCGGAAAATCCCATTTGCTGCTCATAGGACCCTTGTACGTAGAACAAACGCATGGGGTGCATATTGACCCCCAGTAATGAATTAGACGGTAAAGAAAATTATGCAAGAGATGTAGGGTTAACCCTTCAAGTACGGGGATTTTTCGCCGAGAGTAAACGACCATGCCTTCTTTTAAGCACATAAACGATACAGATGTACGTAATAAATGTTCTCTTGTGTTATAAAAAAAAAAACAACACTTCAAGGTACGTCTGTGAATTTTCACAGATTATTTTTAGCACCTTAACTTGTTATTCGAATCGTTCGAAGGTTGCGTCTTGGCAAATTCTAGGTCCTCGTTAAACAAGGATCCCGTACGTAAAGGGTTAAAAATGAATCAGTAACATTTAAAAAATTCCCAATCTTATTTCCTCACTAATAATTTCATCGATATTAAAGTCTCGTCAGCCAAATCTGGGTGCGGTCAATTCGCGTCCGGATAATCGAGGTTCTACTGTACATCGAAAGCAGGACACTTAGTTAACGCGTCGAGGAACCTCAGCGATTTTCGCAGGTCTATGAAAAAGCCCGATAAAATTTATAGATCCAGAAGGCGTTTATACGACGCCCCTATACGAACGCCTTTTTACAGTTAACGAGAATATCGTTCGACACTTATCGCCGCACTCGAAACTCAGCGAACGTACTCCATAAAATTTTATTTTTTTATGGAAAGAAAAAAAAAACAAAAAAAAAATGAAAATTAAAAAGAAACACCCAGTACTCGAAGTAAAGACGAGGGGAGGGGTCTTTAGCTGCAAGAGATTCTCGACGGGCGGCCCGGGCTCATTTGAGGTCATAACGGATCTCGCTCGTTGGCTCGTCGAAGCATCCGAGCACGACTCGATAAGTGTCCACGTGTCATCGACGCCCGGCTTGCATATATTTTCTCACGCGGGAGCCTCACCGCGCCGAGGCACCGTTCGGATAACGACACGTGCACACGAGCGGGAACGCGAAAAATCGTAAAACATCGGAGAGCTTCGAAGATTTTTTTTTTTTTTTTTCTGCGACTCGTGAGAAGATCGTCGGACCCGCGAGATCGATTCTACATGCAACGAGAAAATCGCTTTTTTTTTTTTCTTCGTTCGTGCGACGATAAAGCACGAACGGGCCGATATCGACCGACGAGAATCAAAAGGGCGCAACTCGCATAGTTCCATGCGTTAAAACTTCTCGAGTTACGTCCTTACGTTTCCGAACTGTTGATCCAACATTTGCTCCTCGGATCATCGGCATTGAAATTCCTGAGTCGTATTCGCGAAGTGCCGCACCTGACGGCACGCACGGCGTGACGATGAACGGGAAAAAGGGTTAACGGAGAGGAGGGCGGGAGGGGGGGTGGCGAGAATCGAATGAGGCGCCGAGTTATAGAGAGATCGAAAGATAAACACGATGATGAGAGGAACGCGCTGAACTGTGCGAAGAGAAAGACTCCGAGAGGTATAGTGATTACACAGTTTCGTCATCTCGATTGCTGAATCATTATTACTCTTCGACTTTTTTTTTTCTTTTTTTTTTTTTCTTTATTCATCGCTGTAGATATAACTGGTGAAAACGACGAGAGATCTCGGAGGTGCATATTACGTGGTTTCTCGCGGATGATTAACCTCGAGTTAATTCCGAGACTAAACAGCGCCAACTATCATGTTAACGAACTCATCACTGTAACGGAAAAATGTCTTAATTCGGACGAATGGGCGACAGGAGTTTTTAAAAAATCGAGATTTTCAGGGCTTCCTCATGTAATCCAGAGCTGGGCAAATACACTAAGTATTTGAAGTACGTATTGAAGTATCGAGTACTAATCCGCGCGTACTACTCAGAACTTCAGGAACTTAGTTCTGCCAGTACTCGATACGTCAGTACTCAAGAACTACCCAGCTCTGAGTACTTCAAGTACTTCATACTTCGAGTACTTCATACTTCAATGTGTACGTCAAGTACTTCAAGTACTTAGGGTATTTGCCCAGCTCTGATCTAATCTACTTTTGTGAATAAAGCTCTTATGGAAAATAATTTTCCATTAGCTTTCTTGTAAAATAAAATAATCGCGTTTGAAAACTGGCTGTTTGAAAATACAAAAAATTACTAATTTTGGGAACATTCACTACAAAGGTTACCTATAAAAATTGTAGTTATTCGTCGTTTCGGGGCCATGTCTGGTGTATTTTTTTCCCACTGATCACTAATATGCCGCTTATTTTACTCTTAGGTGAATATTAGATACGGAAACTCGCGTCAAAAAGAAAATACAAATGTTTCGTAAAATTCCAAACATTCAAAATCTCATAAAATTTAAACGGTTCTATCGATCCTCGCTAAATTAATTGGGGATCATCGGTCGATAATAGTCTCTTTGTCTACAACTTTTGCTCGTTAGTTCAAAATTTGTAAGAGCTAGCGTGCGCTGAGATTTTTTTTTTAACAAAGATCAAAATTGCGTGATATTGTAATGTCTAACAATATTTTGCTAAAAATATTACTAGACATTGAGGATTGACCCCTCTACCTGGCTTATAAATTCCAGCTTGATGGCTCAAGTCGTTCTCCAGTTATAAGAAGTTGCATTTTTCGGGACTGAGACACACACACATCCAAACATTTTTTTCTAAATATTATTTGCCGATGTTTCGGAACGTTTCGAACACGTTCTGAACACGAAAACAATGTAATAGGAATAAATAAAATCATTACTATTTTTTATAAGGCGGAGGCCAATCGCAAAACGGCCTCGATACTCGATTTCGAAAGCCATTGGCACTTCCCGCGTCGGTGCCGGTAATCGATGCTTTACACACTCTCGGCAAACGATCTTCGGGTGAATTATTTTTTGGCTCGATTGTGTTGGTGCGATTAACACCACCGGAGGAGTTTACAATGCGCGGGAATTCGTCGGTGTGTGTGAGAGTTCGTGTAAGCACATAAACTGTGGACAGATACCGATCCTGGCCAGTGCTCGGGTCCGTCGCTCTACCTGTGCCGTATACGTTTGCTAAATACCGAAGGCTTCTTTCGTGAATAATTCAACGCGCGCTGCCTTGAGAGGAAAACGCGTGTAGGCCGTCCGGTTTGTGTGCGTGCGTTTCGCTGCCCACCGCCTTCAGGCCGTCTCTCTTCAACTCACTCGACGTACATGTACGGTCGTGTGTTCATGATCGTCGTTTCTTTTTTTTTTTTTTTTCTTTTTTGCCCCTGCCTTTTCTCGTCACTGTAAGAGTGTCGCAACCGCGGACACGAAGAATCTCCACGTAGAAAACTACGTGGGCATGTGCACGCAGCGTCACGCGTGTGTGTAAGCTCGAACTCGATTTGCTTTTCACAAAAGGTACCATTTTTTTTCCGCTAAGCTATTTTTTATTTTCCATGGAAGATTTACAAGATGCGTACGGCCCGGGAAGATTTTGAAAGTCTGGACGTATCAGGGATTCTTAAATTCGTCATTTAAGTCAGTGAAGTTTCCGAAAAGTTCATAAATTAATTTTTGAAATTAAAATTTTTATTAAAAGAATGTATGTATACATTTTTGAAATTTATATACAAATTTTTTAAATTTCATCAAGTCAATTTTATGCTTTTCGAGAAGGGAGATCGGTCGAAGCGAACGAGATGCAGCGCAAATGTTTCGATAAAAAATAATGAAAAACTCGTTAAAAATGTTTTTTTTTTGTTTTGTCATTTTTCATAATTTTCATAATTCATAATTCTGAAGATATCGCCAGAAAAACGTCGGACTTTCATATATTTTTTTTTCATCGTACTAGTCGGCCATTCTGCCCGAGGCTTAGGAGCAGAAAAAGAAGTATATAAACACGTATATAAGCGTAAATAAGAGGCAACAGGTGGACGGTCGATGAAATGTTTTTTCATTTAAAGTGGATCACCAAAATCGATCTGAGCGGCAACAGGTTGCCGGCTGCAGTTTCGATAGGTCACATACGTGGCCGTGCAGCCACGGCGTTTATTATTTAAACAAAAGTGACTCGGGTCCGGAAAAACCCGCTAAACCTCTCGCATCGCCCGCCAAGGTTCAAACCTAGGAAATGCGCCACTCACCCTGTGGGCGTAAGCCAGATGCCAGGAAACGTTGAATTTACTTCCCGATAGAAAGGACGTCTTGATGTCACCTGCAAAAAAAAAAAAGAAGAAATGAAATGAAAATAATTAATAAAAGAAAATTTAATAAAAAAACAAAAAGATGATTATCAGCTACGCAGTCACAATGCAGCATAAAGTAAGCTGATAATATCGAGCTCGAGCGGCGATTGTATAATTTTCACGAGCGCGGAGGAAAGTGCGTATCGCTCACAGTTATGAGAGTTAATCTCATTTCCTCCTATCCGATAGAGTGATTCACTTTCTTTTCCTTTTTTCTCACAAACGGCCGGAGTGCGGCGCGAATTATAATGAACGCAGCCTTTCCGGCGAGGCGTGCAGCGATTATTACCACGGAGATATTTCGAAAATTGGATAAAGTATTCCGAGTGGAATAGGGAGCATCGAGGCGAGCGAACTCAGCTTCCCGACGGAACACTGATGCAGTTTGGATGTAGTTACACGCTTCCCCATATTCTCGTTTATAATTGCTCCCAGCTCGGAAAGCCCCGACGACGAGATCTTCGGGTCTCTTGTAACTGATATCATTGAGATTTATCGCACGGGCTCCAGACCCGCCGACAGTTGCATGGAATCTATTGTGCGGCTACTCTTTTCTCTTTTCTTCCATTATTATTATTTTTTTAAATATTTATTCTTCATATATATACATTTTTAGTATCATCGGATCGAATCGGGATCACCGTTAACCAGTCACGTAAACTATGATCTGCGATCTAGTTGCATCAATTTTAATTTTTTCATTTTATTTTTTTTTTCCACTCGATCTCATTACATCGAGCAAGATCGTTACTTTTCCCCGCGAGCGGCCCGACTCTTCCCCGATCATGCCCGATCTCGATCTACGCGTGAAATCGTGTCACGGCCTCGGCGGGATGCAGCTCGCAATTCTCGACTCGCGGCTCACAGATCTCGCTCGGGCGTCAACACTCGCGCACACACTGAGAGAAGGATCTGATAGAAATTACCATAAATCTGGTAAAAACTTACAGAACTTTCAGCAGTTTTACGGTAACCACAGCGTCGTCCTCGCAAACATTCGTATTAAACTTAACGCCTTCTCCTATAAAATATGGTGATTTTCGTTATCGCAGATATTACCCGAATATCCCGTAATTTTTGCTTGAATGTAAGCGCTTCTTACTAGAAAATATAGTAATCGGTGGCGTCGCGAACCGTTTGTTTTAGGTTTGTAGGTTACAACGGCATATGTTGATAACATTTTTTTAAATTTGTTTATACGGTAAGTCAGGGGGATATGGCCATCCGTTTGTTACGTTAAAAGATATTGCCTTCATTTTTGAGGTTAAAAAATATTACATCTTTTCCCTGGCAAGTTGACGGATGGCTGCTTTTAGAGAAAAAAAACTAAAAAACGGACACGTCCGTTGGGGAACGAAACGGACCACAAAAACGGTAAAACGGACCGTACGTTTGGATTGGTCCTTTTTCGGTTGCGTAAACCGAGGAAGGACCGCACGTTTTTTATCTAAATTTTTGGCTAAGTTTTTTTAATTTTTTTGTTATTTTGCCTTTATTTATTTTTTTAATGAAAGGACAGAATAAAAATACGGTCTTGGTCCTTTTTTCGGCTGCGGGAACCGAAAACGGACCACAGCAAATTTTCCGAAAAAAAACGTTCGGTCCGTTTTCGGTTTCCGCAACGGAAAAAAGACCAAATGCCAACAAAAAATGTACAGTCCGTTTTGTCGTTTTTTACGGTCCGTTTTGTTCCCCAACGGACGTGTCCGTTTTTCGGTTCGTTTGCGGTCCATCAACTTACTAGAGTTATCGTGACAAATGAATGGTGCAATTTTCATCGTTTAAAAAATCATGGCCATTTCACCCCGACTTACTCTACATAAAAACATTCGTATCCACGAAATTCTTAGTTTTAGCCACGAAAATCTTAGCTAGATAGACAAAAGTTTGCGAGCCCGCCTTCTGGAAAAAAATACCATGTAGGTTGGGTAAAAATAGCCATGGCCCATATGAAAATTTCACATATCGCTGCTATAGCGCTGATGTTGCCTCATCGAAATTTACATGTGACTTGGTAGTTTTTCCAAAATCGGTCTCTCAGTGTATTCGTACGTCGAAAATGGGCAAAGATTAATCGATTTTTATTTATTTAAATTTTGTTTTCGTGAAAGATTTACGCGTTCGTCGGAAGAGTGACGAGCGTCGATCTCACGGTAAATATCTCTGGCGAAAATTAACGACGAGCGCTATCTTCCAGTAACGCACTTTGGCTCGCGTCGAGGGGCATAGAAAGCGAGCCGATCGTTAAGTACCTCGTGACTTAATGGGGCTCGCCGGGTCGTCGTATTTTCTGCCGCGCCGGCCTTAAGGTGTACGCAAGACGGATCGTCGAGTCTCCAAAAAAAGAGTCGCGCACGAAACTCGGCCGATACGTCTTGATTTATCGTGGAAAACCCATCGGCTCGGGAGGGCATGCAGCTTTCACGGGAGGATCGGAGGAACACGGCCCGGTTATTGTGTAGGAGGCCGCGGGTACATTGTAGGCACTAAATCCACAAAATCCGGAAGTCGGAACGCTCGGCGCACGAGAGACGATCGGCGATCGTTCCGTTCGGTTGTTCTTTACACTTTCTGCACTCGGGGCTATTCTCGTGAACTGGGCCCGGGTTTAGCTGAGCCTCTTCGTGTTGTGCTCCAGTATGCTGTATATACGATACGTATACACTGAATATATTTACAGTGTAAAAAAAATTGTAAATTTAATGTACAATTGTGATGAAAAATTAACGTACTGTTTCATTGAAATTAAAGTATAAAAATTCAAGCACTTTCACAGTAAAATTAAGGAGAATCGTTAAAAATAAAGAATTCCCAATGTTTTTAATGCACTGAACATTAATTTTTTATCACAATTGTACATTAAATTTAATGTACCAGTTTTTGCATAAAAACTTCCAGTTCGGTACATTAAATTTACAATTTTTTTTACAGTGTATATTTACCGTATAAATATATTCAGTATATACACATCGTATATACAGAATACTGGAGCACAACACGAAGAGGCTCAGCTAAACTCGGGCCCAGTTCACGAGAATTGCCCCGAGTGCAGAAAGTGTTTAACATTAAATTTATAATTTTTTTTTTACAGTTTATATATATACGCATATATAGCCCAAGCGAAGAAAATATAGGCGAGTCAGCCGGAAAGCCCACCTTCACGGTTTCCTCGCTCGTAATCGTTGCACTCTCGGTCTCGCTCCGACCGCCCCGAAAACGAATTCGTTATACCCCTTCCTCCACCGGCAGAAACGGAAAAGAGCATTCAACGTTTTTCTTTCCTTTTTTTTTTTTTTCTTTTCTTTCCAGAAACCTAAACTCTCCTGCGAAACTTTTCATTTCTTTTCCCTCCCTCCCTTCCGCGGCGACTTAACGACAGTCGGCTAATTGCGTGCGCCTTTCTCGGAACTTTGGCCGAGTCCCGTCGATCGTTTCGGGCCTGCGGGGATCCGCGGGGATCGTCACGGTCCAAAGGATCATTTCGATCGTCTCTCGTTCTCTGCCAGACACGATAGAAAAAAAAATAATAATGATAATACAAAAAAAAAAAAAAAAACCCGGTATTACTAAAGCGTGACGAAAATTTTTTGCTCGCTTCTGCCCGCGTAACAATTCATCATCTGAAATCGGTGCGGCCTCGCAGGAAAGAATGAAGAATTCGCTGAGGGCAATTAATTAAGGGGCTCTTACGTACGCCGCGGCGCTAATGAAAGCGTCATAATAAATAGAGACGGAACGATATCGCCGGGCCGAACATAATAATTTATAATAAGTATTACGTAGCGACTGTACGGAGGAGGAGGAGGACTCTTCTGCACGCAAGGAAGGATAACTAGTGCGAGAGTATCGCGGAACGCTAGCTGGAACGCGGGGCGCGACTAGAATCCCCGAGAGCCTCATTAAAAAGCGGAGCGGCCTTTTTTCCTATTCTTTATTTTTTTATTTTTCTTCTTCCATTCTCCACCCTCGGAGCGATCTCGTGTCTGAGCGTAGTACGAGGCCCAGCCAGCTCGTGCTGCTATTTCCCCACCAGCTCGCCGCTGATCGCTCGCGCTATTACCGCATCCCGTGTGTGCCCGCGGACGTAGCTCTTCGCCGGCCTATCCGAGATCCGTCGTTGCCCCCTGTGCGAAAGAACTCGACGTGAAACTTTTTTTTTTTTTTTCTTTTTTTTTTCGACCTCGGCGTGTACCCTCCGTGGAGCGTGCGGAGCCGCGAGAGAATTCCACGGAGGTACATCCTGACCTAAGACAATCATGCGAACTCGGACCAATTCTACGCCAGCCTTGATTTGCACCTTCGAGAGATAATTCCAGCTACACTCGCTACCGGTGGTCGAAAGTATTTTCTACTCCGCACGTACGATCGTGTCGGAGTCATCTCGATGCGAAAACGTTCACTCGCCCGCGAAAGCTGCTCGAATAGAAAGGACTTTTATGCTAATGTTATTGTATTTTGTTTTTTTTTTTTGGTAATCAATATTTTTATTGTTATGGGCTAAATCCGTGGTCTAAATTTTCTGATAATATTTTGTACGACCTACTCCAGTTCCTCGGCCACTCGGATTTCACGAAGTTATCACTTACTCCCTAAATCGGAGTCTCTAGTGGACGGAACTTTATTTACATACACAATAAAAACGATTTGTACTTTTAACTCACTTATTTTTGTCCAGAAATGTCCAGAAGTCTTTCGTTGTTAACTTTACAAACATTTTTTTTTTTTGTAAAGTTCCCAATATTTTTGTATAATTTGTAATATTTTTTGTAAAATTACAAATATTTCGGCGAAATTCCCAATATTTTTATAAAGTGTCCCATATTTTCATAAAATGCCCAATATTTACGTAAAATGCCCAACATTTTTGCAAAATGCCCAATATTTTTGTAAAATGCCCAAAGTTTATTTGGTAAGATTGGCAAAAGAAGAATTGCGGATGTGTGTGGAAAAAGAACGTCGGTACGACTTTAACTGTGATCGCGATATCCGAGCATCTGTGAACGCCCGCTGTTCACCCAGGCGTACGAATTTATCTCGCATAAAACAGCGTCGCTGCCGTGCGAGATTCCACAGTCAGGTGCGGCTGACCCCTCTCAAGGAAATATCAAACTGTCTGCCGGAGACTGCCCCCGCCTCGAATGGCCCCCTCCTTCTAATTCACTCGGTGATTCTGTCTCTACCCGCCGTCCGCGTGCTCGCATGCAACCACCGGGAGCGTATCTCCGTGTGCCTATCGAAACCACTTCATGCACCTCGACATATAGCTACGTACCGTGCATATAGTGCACGCAGCGCATATATCGACAGCTGAGAAACGGAAGGGCGCAAGTCACACCGTTCTCCATGTCAAATGATGTGAGTAACGCCCGTCTGCTTCCCAGCCGACGATATACATTTATGTGCCTTATGCATGGTACATGTCCGTGTATGCGTTTATGTTCTCCAGGACCCCGGAGTGGTGCACGCTACATTCGCGAGGCACATGCAGAAACCCGGGGGGAAGGGGGGGGGGGGCGACTGCGTCGGAGACTCCTGGGACTCAGGTGCATTCACCTGACGAACGCGATACCTCGGTAGATTCGTTCCGGAGCTTCGAGCTTCGGCAGCGTTCGTCATTCCATGTCGACGCATTGAATAATAATTGTTATCGGGGCTCGAATTCACTTCCGCGTATCCTTCACGCGTGCCTGTCGATCGATCATACGTATTTGTACACCGATGGAGACGGCTCATTTTTATTCCATGAATTTTTTTTTTTTTATATGGTATAGTAGCATTTTTTTGCGGGCTTGGAGGACAAGCGAGCGGAGCAAGTGATCGAATTCGACGAACATTTGTTGTCCACAAATATTAAACTTTTTTTTTCGTCACAGAATCGTATTTTTAACTATCAAAATAGCAAAATGAACAAGCATAAAAAATTATAAAAGTAATGACAACCAATGATCGTTAAATTAATGAGAAGAATATTATTTAATCGACAACAAAAATTGAGTCTCTTGTTGACAGGCAATGTTTGCTACAAGTCCAAACCTTTTTCTCACCGTGTGTGTTTACCGTTTTTATTTAATTGCTTCGGAGATGTTCGATAAAAAAAAAAAAAAAAAAAAAAAAAACACTTAAAAATGAGATATCGATGTCGAGCATTAAATTGGGACGGGTTTTGGGCTGCGGGAGGTCAAGATGCCCCACTAAGAGAGCCGCGGATTCGAGAGTCTCTCTGGGGGTTCGCGCGATTTATCTCGCCGCACTTCGTACAGTTCGTACGAACTGGGAACGGTGAAAGTCTCGTTGACTCCGTCGTGAATCGGACGGTGGCTTGCTGCTACATATCCCCCGCTATACTTGTATATAGCTATTACCGCGAGAGCACCGGCCGCACCGACGGCGAGGCGAGAGACGGAGACACCGTGTTTTAATGTCGTTTTCCCATAGT
Source organism: Exephanes ischioxanthus (assembly GCA_958510785.1). Classification (NCBI taxonomy): domain Eukaryota; kingdom Metazoa; phylum Arthropoda; class Insecta; order Hymenoptera; family Ichneumonidae; genus Exephanes; species Exephanes ischioxanthus. The sequence continues at coordinate 15,077,941 of OY294020.1, read as the reverse complement.
GTAAAGCGAGCGCTCCTCCGCCTAGGAGACTCCGGCGAGCGTTCCCTCATCTCATACACGATCGAGCGGCGAGAGCCCGAGACCGACGCTCTCTCGAAAACGACTCCCGAGCCCGCCAGCCTCCGCAGTGCATCTCGGACGCGCGAGAGATGCAAGTCGCCCCGAGAAGAAACCAATCGATTTCCGTTCTCAGGCACTGAGAAAAAAATCGATTGAGTCAACAAAATGAGCACTTACGGGTGGCGAAACGAATTTTTAGTTGATCGAACGAAATAATTGTCGTAGTAAGTAAAGAAACATTTGATTCGACGGCCTGTTAGGTCGATCAACGAGGTATTCCTTTCGATCAACCAAACATTTGTTTCGCCACCCGTAAGCGCACATTTCCTTGTCTCAATTGATTTTTTTTTTGTCTGTGGGCAAATGAAGGCATTTTTTTTGTAAACTGCCCAAAAATGCTCCCTTTTTTTCGCTCCATATCGACGTCTTTGTCATAATCGTTGCCCGAGAGGAAACTAATTAATTTCCGTTCTGAGACAAATGAGAACAAAATGTGCACTAGGACCTCGATTTTTACGCCCTCGGTTTCCTAAGCAGTTTCCACCACGGAGCGAATGTCGATCGGCGCAGCAAGCTTTGGGCCATGCTCGACGGTTAGTATGGGCGGGGCATGCGCAACCTCGGTTTTGTTAAGTGTGATGCGTAGTCAGTCGCGCCACCGTGAACGAAATCGAGGTCCTAGTGTACCAAAAAATGCCCCCTTTTTTCGCTTTATATCGCCGCCATTGCCATTTTATTCAAATATTTTTTCGTCCGATTTGAGCATAACATTTTTCGGCAAAACATTATTTCATAAAAAAGAGACATCTTTTTTTGTACATGTCGACTATACTTATTTCTATCGGTGCAGGTGCGATCGAAACTTCGACACTCTTTCTCCTCTTCATATGATGGAATTCAAATTTTATTTTATTTTACTTCTGAGTCGAAAGAATAATTTTTCCGGGCCACGAGAGACATAACAACACGCCGTAATCGAATCCTCGGATTCCCCAACCGGTCCGGATCGTCTCACGGAGTGGAATTCGGCCCCTCGAAGTATCTCCGATACGCCACAAGGATAAACGCGAACGACGCATATTCGTATAGTTACGCGATCCAATATCCCGTTCCGATGACTAGTTTCACGAGAAAAAAACTGCCTCCAGCTATAATATCGTCTGTTGCGAGGAACATGACAAAGGAGCGAAGGGGGGGGGGGGGGGATATACGAATCTGCCAAAGGCGAGGAAATAATCGATATTCAATAAAACCGATGTGCTAAATTAATTAATAACACCCTCGGGCCGCTCGAAAACAGAAAGTGAACGATCCGTCAATCTTCGCGATAGAAAAAACGCACAAAGTCGTATCCGGTAAAAAAAGGTCGCATTCGACAAATTCAGAATTTTTCTGGATGCAGCTATCGCAAGAAGCCTGAACTCAGCAAAGAATGGTTTTTGCATTTCAAAAACCATTCTTCAAAGTCAAAAAATGTACTGGTCGATTCCCCAGTCGTTTGTCTTCGTGACTTTGCAATAAAAAACAAACATAGAACATTGCAAAAAAAGGTCATGTGACACGAAAAATGGACTTTCGTGAGCCATAAATGTTCGTTAAATGCAGAAACCCTTCTTCACCGTGCGTCGGTAAAATATAAATCAGTAAAATATAAAATTTAAACGGTTCGATCGATTCTCCCCAAATGCAATAGGGATCGTCGGGCGGTCATACTCCATCTCTGTACAACCTTTTGGCCCGATAGCTAAAAAATGATAAGAACTAAAGTACGCACAGACATTTTCGAAGAAATGAAAAATCCCATATAAAAAAAAAACAACTGAAAATGGATTAATAAAATTTTTAAGAAACATTGATTATTAACCACACATGCTGTGTGTGAAATTCCAGCCCGATCGATCCAGGCATTATCGAGTTACCGCAGTTTGAATTTTTCACCTCTTACACATACTTACATGCATACACATATACATCCGGACATTTCTTGGAGATGCGATTTTTCCATGTTTCCGAAAATTCTGAACACGTTTTCATTAAAATCTCGAAATGTTTTTTTCGTCATAAAAAACCTTCGCCTGCGGGTAAACAAAAGTGTACTAAAACCAAATGAAAGAAATTAACAAACCTCGTGGCATGCCGCACGGTCCGGGTGTTCTCGAGCTATCCAGAAAGTCGAGGTCGTACTTCCTCGCCCGTGGAAACGTCAGAGCGACGTGGCCGAGGGTTTCGTCGACGATCAGGATCGAGCCGAGGACCGCCGCCAGGCAGATCAGCCTTTCTCGTTTTAACATCGTATATATCCGTTGGAATTCGATCGTGTTTGCGGGCTTTCGTTGAGCCCGCCCTGAGCCACCGCCTTTACGCGGTACCGTTAAACGCAAACCACAGGCCGCGTGCCGATCGTTCCTGCACGCGCACTTGCACACTTGCACACTCGCGCGCACTCGAACACACACCGGCGATCAGGGTCGAAGTCGCCTGAAACTCTCCGAGGTTCCACCGATGTCTCTTCTCTGGCTCCCTCTTCCTCCTCTCGGCTCTCTCCCTCGGATCGTTAAATTTCAATGATTCCAAAGACGAACGCTCGACAGATTCGACCTTCCTGCCGGAGACCGCACGAACGCGCGACCACTTCTTTTTCTCATCCGGCCGATTCCTGCGCGCCTTATCGCTCCTCCTTGGCGACGAAATTCTTCAAACCTCGCTCTTCCGTCGAGCAGTCCTTGATTTCTAAAATTACAAAACAAGTTTCGTTGATCGTCCGAGTTAACATACAAACGTACAAACATGTGTATATCTATATACGCCAAATTGGCTTTCCGAAGATCGCCAGTTAACGACGGAGTCGGGACCGCGAGGGCGCTGAGAGAAGCCGGTGAAAATCTGTTGGAATTCTTCTCTCGGCCGTATCTCTCGTGACATCATTTACCGAGAACCTGAATTGCCATTTCTAGCTTCGGGGGGTTCGGTGGGGACATGTAATTAGCGGACTCTTCTTTTTTGCTTTTAAGGTAAATTTCTCGCTAATGAATTCTTCCTGAACGAATTAGTGTTTAAGGGAATACGTCACGTGGTCGCCGTTTCTTGATGGTGGGGGGATTTTGCTGGCAGTGGTTGAGGCCCAGATATCTATCCATACACAGGTTCGAAGCTCCTTCAACTTGTATAATATCTTTAAAAATCTGTGGGCACAGATACATCTTATTTTTTTAATGCGTCTCTAATAATGTTGTAATGTTATTAAAAAAAAAAAAATCGAATAAAGCAGTCCGGAAATATACATTTTTTAACAAAGAATGTTATTTTTCAATATATGCACTTTAACCCTTTGAGCCATACATTTTGACACTATGAAAATAAACCCTCGATATTTCCCACCGTGACGCAAAGGATCAAGCTCATGCATCTCAGAATCCACGTGGAGAAACAATGATTAGAGATTCATTAAACAAATCCTCATTTATAGCTTTATAACACTGTAAAAGAAAAAAAAAATCGTATGAATTTTAATTTACCGGACTCGGAGTATTTATGCAAAGACTGGTGTATTAAATTTCATGTACAATTGTGATAAAAAATGAATGTCTAGTGTCTTAAATACATTGGGAACACTTTATTTTTTTTTATTTACTTTAATTTTACTACGAAAGTTCCTTAGTTTTTATAATTTACTTTAATTTTACTACGAAAGTTCTTTAATTTTTATAATGTACTTTAATTTCAATGAAAATCTATATTCATTTTTCATCCCAATTTCCCAATTGTACATTAAATTTGATGTACCAATTTGCATAAAAACTTCCAGTCCGGTACATTCGATTTACAATATTTTTTTACGTTGAACACTTGCGATTTTTAGTTCCAAAAGTAGAAAAGTCGCTGTGTGACGTATTTCGTTAAGCTCGCGGAGGGCTTTGATGGTTTCGAATTACGAAATAGAAACTTTTTTCCATAGACTGCTTCTGAAGTTCCAAACACATGTGCGTCGCAAGTTTATAGTAAAATTTTTATTTTTGATTAAAATTTTTGTAAAATTCGGGCGAAAGATTTCTACTTTGCATATCCGGTATTTTTATTTCCCAAAAACAGTACATTAATGTTTAATTAATGTAAGTAATGTAAGCAAATTTCAAGTTTCAGTACATTACATTCATAATTTATTTTTATAATGGGAAACGCATCCAGTCATTGGTACGTTTACCTTAGATATGATTGCTAAATTGCATCTTGGGGTAGTTTGGACCGTTCTGTTGTTTCTTTATTTATTAATTAATGGTGACCATTTTTTTAAATAAAAATTTGAACGTAACGTTTTTTTTTAAACTAATTAAAAATGACATTTGCGTCCGTTTCGATTTTTAAAAAATCATTGCACCGCGAATTCTCGATATTGGTTGATTGCGAAGCACCGTCGCGTATAAGGAGGCTCGCGCATAAAGAGTCGCAAGTTCGAATGCCAAGGACGACGGTTCCCCGTGCGAATATCAGCGAGCGCGAAACCGCGGGATATATAATAATAACAAATACGTAAACGTTCGTGTGTCGGTGGAGGCATTCGAGGAGTTTACTTTCCAATCGCTTCGGCGCGCTGTCACGACAGACCGCAAACTCGCGGGCCCCGCGCTCGCGGGAGAGCACGTAAACACGGTATTACAGGGACCGCGATTTATCGAAACGATTATCGGCATCGCATGAAAATAAAAATTCCAGAGGCATCGATCCTCGTGAAATATTTCATTTACTTTAAATCAATAAATCCATAAATCACATCAATCAACGCCACGCACAGTTTCCCTCAAGTCCCGCGTGCCGAGTTACTTGCAGCCTAAAAAGGTTTCGAGTACAAATTGTTTTTAAATAATATTTTCAATTGTTTTTTTTTTATTATTACAAAAAACTATTATATTAGGCCCAATAATAATAACGATATTATTATTGATATAAAAAAGTCCGGACCAGCGGACGCGGGAGAGCTCGTAAACACGGTATTGTAGGGACCGCGATTTATCGAAACGATTAACGGCATCGCATGGAAATAAAAATTCCAGAGGCATCGATCCTCGTAAAATATTTTATTTATTTTAAATCAATAAATCCATAAATCGCATCGATCAACGCCACGCACAATTCCCCTTAAGTGCCGCCTGCCGAATTCCCTGTAGTCTAAAAAGGTTTCGAGTACAAATTGTTTTTAAATAATATTTTCAATTGTTTTTTTTTTTTTTATTATTACAAAAAACTATAATATTAGGCCCAATAATAATAACGATATTATTATTGATATAAAAAAGTCCGGACCAGCGGACGCGGTAGAGCACGTGTTATTACAGGGACCGCGATTTATCGAAACGATTATCAGCATCGCATGAAAAGAAAACTTCCAGAGGCATCGATCCTCATAAAATATCGTATTTATTTCAAATCAATCGATCCATAAATCGCATCGATCAGTAACAAGCAAAATTCCCTTCAAGCCCCGCGTGCCGAATTACCTGTAGCCTAAAAAAGGTTTCGAGCTGCGCAGGACCTTAATCCTCGGTTTAAAGGGCCTCCCACACCGCACACAGGATAAACAAATAGTAATCACCAAACAACACAACGAAAAACTCGAAAAACAAAACAAATTTTAATAATATTTTCAATTGTCTTTTTCTAAAAATTAAACAAAAATAACAGTAACGTCAGGCCCAATAATGATAATGATACTATTATTGAAATAGCAAAGTCCGGACCAGCGGTTGCACTGGTATCAGGACGCGGCCATTTTGGTAGCAGCTGCTGCCTCGAGAGCGTGTTTCTCGCGTCGTGCTCCGCGCGCGGCTCTCTTTATTTTCTAAGCGTTGTAAAACCAGCAAGACGATGACGTGACGGAGTCAGGTCTCGGACTGGCTCGTTTCTCGGCGGGGCTCCGAGAGTCTCGGCTCCGCGGCTTGGCTTCCCGAGGCTGAAAAGTCGCCCCCGTTCGTAGAGGCCTGTGCCCACTGCTTATACCTGGCCGAAGTATTCCTATCCGAGCAAAGGAGAAGGAGCGCGCGCGCGGGTGCTGCAGTGTGTGCACACGGGCTCCCCCCCCCCCCCCCCCCCCCCTTCCACCTTTCCTTCCTCCGCAGGCTCACCTGCGCGCACCTCGGCCCCCCCCCCCCACTTTTTTCTCCTTTTTTTCTTCTCCTCTCGTTCGGGTTATCTCACCTTCTCTTTTCTTCACTCTCGGCTCGTCCAGCCTGTCGTCCTCACTCTCGAGAGTCCAGGCGCAATATTCGTTTCGACAGCCGATGGAGATGCCCGCTGCGGCTGTCTAGAACACGAGGTCCCCGGAATCTGGAACTCCACCCGGGAACGGGCAAACAGAAACTTGAAATTTTTCAATCTCACCTGGCGAAATCCTTCCCACGAATAAATTGATGGGAGTGCGCTATTGCTCTGTGACCCACTTTGTATTTTTTTTTTTTAATTTTATTTATTTCTTCTTTTTTAGTAATATTGGAGAGACTGAGTTGGGTCCAATCGTAACATTAACATGGTTGTGTTAATGCTCATGAAAAAATAGTCGCTGCGCTGGGATAGCGATGGGTTTTCGTCAGTTCGCGCGGTTTAGTCGTTCGATAATGGGGTACATAAATATCGGGACTTTTTTTTACTTACGTACGTGATTTTTTATTGCTTATGAGAAATTTAGCCTCAAGATAGAACGGAAGATACATTTTTTTTTGTTATTCTGTCTATTAGGCGACACTCAATCATTTTCCACCGTCTCTATACTATTGTTGTACAAACGAATCCCTCAAGCGTCATTTCTGACTGTATTTTTCTATTCAAGCACGTCATTTTTATTGATTATTATAAATTTAGCCCAAGACAGAACGGAATTTAGAATTTTTATTTTGTTTTATAAATTAAGCGATCGTAAATCCTTTCCAAGCCTCGATTTACTATTGTTGTACAAATGAAGCCCTCGAGCATCACTCACGACTTTTTTTTTTTGTAAATTCACGTACGTGATTTTTTATTGCTTATCAGAAACTTAGTCCTAAGATACAACGGAGGATACATTTTTTAATTAATTTTATCAATTAAACGATACTAAACCATTTTCTAGCGTCGCTTTATTATTATTGCGCAAACGAATCCCTCGAGGGTCATTCGTGACTTTTAAATTCTCGTACGTTATTTTTTATTACTTATCATAAATTTAGCCCTAAGATAGAACGGAAGATAAATTTTTTTTTATTTTATCAATTAAGCGACACTAAATCATTGTCTAGCGTCGCTTTACAAACGAATCCCTCGAGGGTCATTTGCGTTGTGGATTTGCCCGGCAAACGGCAGATGGGTAACGCATAAAGGCGTGTAATAATATAATTGCGCTCCAACACGTGCGCGCGCACGTACGTACACGAGAGCTACAAAAGGTGGTGCGGTGTTGCGGGCAAAAACGAGGTGCGAACGAGAATCACGCGGTGTACCAACACTGATCGTTTATCGTCCCGTGGCTTCTTCTCCGTAGGCACCACGAGCACTAGGTACTTTTCTTCTTTTTCTTTTTTCGCTAACGTCCTAGCTAAGCATAAACAGCCGCAAGCCACGAGTCCACTTACCGGCCGGATAATTAACATTGTGAAGCGTAAACAACTTCCATACCTACGCTGCAATAGCGAATTCGAGTGAAATTCACATGTTTTCTTTTTATCTTTTTAGAAAATATTTTGAATTACGACAATTAACATTATGAAGCGTAAACATTTTCCATATCTACGCCGCAAAAGCGAATTCGAGTGGAATTCCCTTCTTCTTTTTCTTTCCGTTATAAAATATTTTGACTAAGGATAATTACACTGAGACAAAAAAAAATGTTGGATTAACCAAGGCGCGTTCAAAGGCATTATTTAGTTGGTACAATAAAATTTTTTGTTTGAATCGCAATATTTTTAATCGACTGAATCGAAATATTTTTAATCGACCGAAGCGAATAATCGTTCAACAAAAGAATGATTTACTTTTACCAACCAAATAACAGCTTCGAACGCATGTGACCGCGAATTTGATTAATCCGACATTTTTTTTTTTTTCTCAGTGTAACAGTGTGAGGCGTCAACATCTTCCATATCTACGCTGCGATAGCGAACTTGAGCTGAATTCACGCATTTTTGTTTTATTTTAAATATTTTCACGAAGTGTGCAGTTGCAATGATAATCGCAAGCACAGCAATACGTCGCGTTGAGCAACGAGCCGCTTTTAAATAGCTCGATTTTACTTACCGCGCCGATAAGATCGACGACCTTCCCCCCCCCCCCCCCCCCTTTTCAGGATCGAATGAATGAAAATCGTCGACGTCGGGCCGCGACGTTTTACGCGCGATCGTGGCACTGCCATCACGGTCGATCCCTCGCGTAGAGATCGAGCTGGCTTCGAGATCGGAATGGAAAGTCGGGCGATCTTGCGAGGAACGCGCGGCGAACAGCACGCGCCCGACCGATGCGAGATCTGTGTCGCGACGACGAGTTACACGCGCGAGAGCCGGTACCGCGTCGCATGATCGGTTTATTCCAATTTTTTTTTTTTTTCTTTTTTTTTCTAACAGCACGCTCGGCAGTCGCATCATAATTAATCGATCGACAATTACGGGGGGGCTACTACGATCACCGATCTCACCTGTCCCGCAACTCCGAACGAATAAAATTCCACTTTAACAGGACCTTGCAGCGACCACGATTATTATCTCGTACTGAATTGTACACGCTACATCGAACGAGATGCGATTGTAATTGAATTAGACCGTATCGAACGGGAGCTCCTTGCATCAATTATCACTGTTTCGAGGGAAGTTGTCGAACGTGTCTGGAACCGGTGAGACCGGGCCAAGACGGAACACCGGGGCAAAATGGACCAGTGTGCTTCATTGGCCATGAGACTTTTTTTTCGCAGAAAAATTATATGAAATGGTCCGTTTTGCCCCGCTCGGACTTACGTAGCGAGAACCTGACCGCATCCTCGCGACCATGATTTTTTTTTTTTTTTTTTTTTTTCGAGTTGCGTAGAGAGAAATTTATTTTATTTGCGAAATCATTCACGTGAGTTGACTGCATACGTAATTCGTATGATACTTTTCGTGAGAGTGAAATTGAAATGCTAATAGACGCATGTTCGTGCATCTGCGGCTCTTCGGGATTGGTGTATCTGTATATGTGTATATGTATATTCAAAGATGTATAGAATAGTGTATACATGCGACTTGACGAGCCCGCCAAGTTGAGTAAGAGAATCGAAGAGCTGGAATGAAAATTGTCCACGTCGAATGGCGGGCTGCTCAGTCGGGCGCGCGCGGCCTCAAACCCGCACTTGCATACGTACAGTGAAAATACCGTACACGCTTCGTATACCGTACACAACGTAGTGGACGCTCACACGTGTGCGGCCGTTCTTGCGCCACTCTGGATTGCCGAGATTGGAACGGAGTAGTGTTTTTTTTTTTTTTTTTTCTTTTTTTTTTCATTCATAGTGGGAGAAGCCGAGAGTAACGACTGTTGCAGGTAGTCTACACCTACTTCGAGATCCAATGCATAGTTTCATTCTCGTGTGTCCACGGGCAATCGATTAATACGTCCGAGATAGCCAAAACACGATATTGAACTCATAAATTCTCACCGGAAATATTTTTTTTTTTCCTTTTTTTAAAACGATTTTTGTTTTTGGTTTTTTCTTTTGACGAATTCGATATCACTTTTCAGCTGGATTTTTTTTTCTGCCTTCGTAGCTTCGAGCTTTCGGATTTGTCCCATTTTCCCGGCGAACGATTAAATCGAGAATACTTTAGATTATTTCTACAAGTGTCGAGTCATTATTTTTTTATCTGATTTATTTTGCTTCGGCATAGGAGAAATTTTGTTTTGGTAAAAAAAATTTAGATTTTAATGAAAGCGTGTTCGGAATGTTCTCAAAAAATGTCTGGATGGATGTGTGTGTGTGTGTGTGTGTGTGTGTGTGCGTGCCAGGCCTGCAAAATTCAACCGTCTATAACTCAAGAACTGTTTTATAAATCGGGTTGAAATTTGGCACCCATGAAGAACAGTTGGGTGCCTCTTTCTTACAATTTGAGCAACAATCGAAACATCCGTTCAGATTTTATCAGATTTTGAAATTTTTGAAAAAGTTATTTAAATTAAGTAAAAAGTAACTATTTACTTAATTTAAATAAATATTTATTTAAATCAAATTAATATTTTACTTAATCTTAATAAACAGTGGTCGTCAAATAATTTTTTTTTTCTGGGTGTAAGGACATCTGAAACGACTCAGTCGGTAACCAAAATCTGTACTGAATGCGACTCAGACACCGTAGACTTTTCGGGAAAAAGCATTAGCGGTAGTACAATTTAATACCGCATCAGATAATGCTTCCGTTTTATCCGAAGCGTCAACCGGTTTTAAATGGCATTGATTCGAAAAATGCATCCATTTCGCTCGCACTCACATGTCTCGTGGTACATCTTTCACATGGCCTTACACAATAAAAAAGTGTACTTTTTACACCAACTTATTGGCCACAAACATTCACAATTTTATATTTGTTAATTTTCCAGTTTTACAAACAAAAATACAAACTAAAATTGTCAATGACACGAGAAACAAAAGAACAGGTTCGTATATTCAAATAAGTGACAAACGCGTTTGTCACTTATTTAACAAAATTATTTTTACGAAATTTCGAATTCCGTTTTTACGAAGTTATTTTTTACTGTGTAAGAAGATAGATGAGGCGCAGAAAAATTCCAACGACCTTCCTTACCGACGATCGTCCCCGCGGCAGGAGATCGATGCCCCTGGCGAACGTCCTCGTGCGTATAATAACAACAATTTTTTTTAATAGCCTGCGAGAAGGTTCAGTAGCCTACTTTCTGTACCTAATAGGAATCCCAGTGTCACAAGAGCCGATCGCCTAGAATGTTATTAACTGTCGGAGTGTTGGAGGCGAACGAGAATTGCTCCGTCGATTCTCTCCTTCGCTCCGACTTCGCACCGACTGCCTCCTCCCGGCACGGTTCTACTCCGAATATTACCACCGATTTGCTGCCTCCTCCCCCTCCGACCCGCCACACTTTAACGCCCGAAGGGCGAATTCTTATTTCGGTCCAAGCAATATTGTGTATACACACAGCATTCGTTACAGGTGCACAACCATACGGTATTACGTGTACCGCAGGTGGATAATAATCTCGTGCCTGCGAGAGATCATTCGAGCCTCGATGCTTGGGTAATAATTGCTCTATACTTACAAATAACTCGCGAAAGGTTCAATTTGGCGCACATTAAGATAGACGGTGATTGATGATCTCCGGAGCGTGATTCACGCACGGCGTAAAAGTATTTTATTTTTATTTTCGTGGGTTATCAAGTTTATTCGATCCGTAATACACGTAATTTCTCGGAACCTTATCGGAGTCGCTCGTATTCGTCGAAAGTCGGTAGCGAATAACAGCTGTAGATCAAATTCACCGTCGATAATTTTCATGTTAAAGTAGAAATATTATGAAATGCATTAACAAGGCAGGGAGTGAAAAAGCAATTTTTCATTTTTATCTTCAACAAAAATGTATTTCATCACGAATACATATTATTTCTCGGAGCTTTATCAGAGTCGCTAACAATCGTCAAAAGTCGATAACGTGTAAAAGTTGTAGATAAAATTTCACCGTTCGTAAGTTTGCAATTTAAAGTACAAATATTATCGAATACGTTAATCGCACACAGAGTAAAAAAGTAACTTTTCATTTTTACCTCTATCAAAAATTTATTTAATAAAAAATGCATATAATTTCTCCGAGCCTGATGAGAGTCACTAATAATTGTCGTACAGCCCTTAACGGGTGAAAGTCCTAGGTAAAATTCCACTTGTCGGTGAGTTTGCTTTGAAATGCAAATAGTCCACTCGTCTAGTAGTGGTTAGCGGCGTCGGTGAATCGGCTACTCGAGGTACTCGATTTCTGGCATGAGCTCTCGAATCCTCAAGAGCCAACGGGCCAAAGCGAATGGCAAAGTGGGTTCTCTGGTAAAGACAGTCCGAGGGAGGATGAGGGAATCGAGTGATTCGCCAGAGTGAGTGAGCGAAGCGCGAAGGATATAAACCCCGGAGCGTGCGCGCCGCGCTTACCGGATACGTGGTGGATACATATCGAGGGCTGAGAATCGAAAGGGCGCGAATCCACGCGTGACGATAAACTAGTCGCGGCCTTTTCGTTCTCAGTTGTCGATGTATCTCAATTCGTGACGAAATACGAAATACCTATGATCCGACGTGTCGGAGAGCCTCGAGCACGGACGGGAGTGAATCGAGACCGGGCAGAATGGCAGTAGCTACTCGTAAGATAGGTGGACCGTGCGTAAGCATAAGAGGAGGGGCATCGGGCCACGGCATTCCACACTAGGAGAAAGCCTCTTACAGGTTCCAGAGTTCTACCGCGACCCATACCGTTCGACGAGTTCCATTCGAGTCCCGTGGACATTGCCGGTCGGGGCAAAACGGAATTGTCGGGCAAAATGGACCACCTGTACAAAACGTATTTATGGACACAAGTGTCTACAATATTGACGGTGAGATATTTACAAACGATATGCAATACATGTAACGCCACACAATACATGTAATACATGTAACGCCACACAATACATGCAATACATGTAATATCGTACAATACATGCAATACATGCAATGTCATACAATACATGCAATACATGTAATATCATACACTGAGAAAAAAAAATCGATTGTGTCAACAGAATGAGCGCTTACGGGTGGCGAAACAAATTTTTGGTTGTTCGAACGAAATAATTGTCACAGTAAGTAAAGAAACATTTAATTCGACTGTATGTTAGTTCGATCAACGAGATATTCCTTTTGATCAACCAAACATTTGTTTCGCCACCCGTAAGCGCACATTTTGTTGACTCAATTGACTTTTTTTCTCTGTGTACAATACATGCAATGCATGTAATATCATACAATACATGCAATACATGTAATATCATACAATACATGCAATACATGTAATGTCATACAATACATGCAATACATGTAATGTCATACAATGCATGCAATACATGTAATGTCACACAATACATGCAATACATGCAATGTCATACAATACATGCAACGAATGTAATGTCGTACAGTACATAAAATACATTTAATGCCAATGGACCATCGATCGAGGTCCTTTAACCCTCGCCGGTCCTTTTGCCCCAATTACCACCTCTATATTCTTGTCACTCTGTAGCGCGATGTCGGCTGACATCGCAAGGGGTTTAGTTCCTTTTTTACTTAAAGAAAAAGAAAATAAAAACAACGGGCAGAATTTAAAGCCGGAAGCATATCGGTGCAACACTCGTATTGGCGCGACAAAGTGTCGCATCTCAATTATGAACTCACCCAGGGACCGGGCAGTTCGCATGACGCTTCGAACGGTTCCGGGGATGTTAATTTAATTAATTATACGTGCAACAGCAATCAACGGCCTCTATCCATCGCACCTCAGGGAATTCGCGTGACGTACGAGACGGACTCAGGCTCCGACATTAATAACCCTTTACCCAGACACTCCGTCGGAATTCCCTCGCGACCATAGATCCGCTTCGCCGGTAGGTTTGCCGACTCGCGAGCTATGTAATTAAATAATGATTACGATCCCTTTGTCCCGGAGGCTGTCTTGTGTGTGACGCGGACTGGCGCGACGTGCACTGCAATCTTTATGGCCAAAAGTGGGCGGCATTTGCGTCTCTCGGAATTTTCAGCTACCGCTGAAAATCCACTCTTTCCTGGGACTCGTCGGTCACTGACACACGATGCAAGGAAGCGATTATCCGTTTCACCAGCCGAACCTTCAAAGATTCTTGTAAAAATTTTCAATTTTTTTAACCACAAATTACGGCTGGTTGACGAGAAAAAAAATTGTAAAATGGTACCAAGAAAAATAATTGTGGACAATTTTATTGAGTGTGAGAATTTTTTTTTTCTATTTTTTACTTCAGCCAATTAAATGGGCGATAATTGCATATGAAGTGATGGTAAAAAAAAATTATTTCAATTTTCTTGGGGAACCGCGAGATTTATCGTCCTCTTTCGCGGAAATGGCAGTAGAAGTAGTGTGTCGAAGTAGTGCGCCGATCGTCGACACACGATGCGAGGAAGCGATTATCGGTATTACCAGCGAAACCTTCCAATCTTCATGTTAATTTTTACAATTTTGTTTGGTAAAAAATACGGCTAAATGACAAAAAAAGAACTGTCGAATATTACCAACAAAAATAATGATTGAACATTTTATTAAGTGTGAGTATCTTTTGCTTTTACTTTTTTGATCATTCACTTCAGCCAATGAGATTGGCGATAATGGAGTATGAAATGTCGATAAAAAAAATATTCATTTTCTCGGGGAGTCAATCGGGCCGCGAGGTTTATCCTCCTCCTTCGCGGGGATGGCAGTCGACCGGAAAGCCTCGCCGGTCATCGATTCACGATGTGACATTCACCGTAAACTTCAAATTGTCTTGTAAAATTTTACAATTTTTTTTTTCGTAGAAAATATGGCCTCTTGACAAAAAAATTACTGTTGAATATTACCAACAAAAATAATGATTGAATATTCTATTAAATGTGAGTATCTTTTGCGTGTACTTTTTTGATCAAATGATCAAAAAAGTAGTGATGCTTGATTGGCCGAAGTAAATACTTCGGCCAATGAGATTGTCGATAATCGAGTATGAAATATCGATAAAAACAAAATTTCATTTTCTCGGGGAGTCAATCGAGCCGCGAATTTTATCCTCCTTCGCGGAGATGGCAGTCGAACGGAGAGCCTTGCCGGTGCACCTAGCTGCGCTATGTGTACTCGCCTCTTTTTCTTGCGCAACTGACCCCGTTCGCACTCCTCCGACTTCAATTTCCACCTGGTAATCTTGCACAGCTCGGCGGAGCTGCCCGACCGAGCGCGAGAGACACCGTGGACGCGCGGAGGAAGAAAGAGCCCCGAGTGTGGAAGGAACACACGAGGAGAAAACGAGAGGAGTTTCTACTGTGCATCTCCTTCCTGTTTGAGCCTAAGCTCGTCCTCCCGGGCCGCGCCGGCTCTCTCCCGATTGTAAACTGTATCATTATGGAATATATTCATATTAATAAGCCTTCCATTATTCTCACAGGCTCCGCCGCTGATCTTGATTTTCCCGCGACGAATACTGTTACGTGAACGGCTTTCCTTCGAACAATCGTTATTACGTACACGGCAAAAAAAAAAAAATGTTTATAAAAGTTTTTTACATTTAAGAAACCTTTCTCGTCCGCAAAGGCTCACAATATTTTTCTCTTTCATTCTATAACTTACCAATATTGTTATTTCGTTTTCAACAAAAATAATTGTGAAATTGACAAGCAATTCTTTGTTTTGGACTTTCGTTGAGGAGAATTATTCGATAAATGTACAAAACGAATAAAATTTACAAATAAAAAGCAGTCTTTTCTAGTCTAAACGACGACGTTTCTCGAGGTTAAAAAAAATGCATAGGTTTCATTAAATATTTCAACGTCGGTCTTTTTTTCCACTTATTTATTGATACTTGCAGGTGCTGTGCAAATTTCTTGGAGTACAATAAAAATAAATTAACGGTGCCACGCGGTTTTTTTTTCGAGCACTGACAAAAGTGAAAAAAAAAAATGACCCAGACGTTGTACGCATCTGAAACAAAAAAGCAAAAGATTATTGATCAGTATAAGTGTGGCTATCGCATGTATTAGTAAAAAGTCGAAAAAAAATAACAAAATTACGAACTTCCAAACAATGTGTATACATTTTGAAAATTCGTACACATTGTTTAGAAGGTCGCCGTTTTGCGAATTTTTTTTCCTCGTTTTTTTACTAATTCATGCGATAGCCATACTTATACTGACCAATAATCTTTTTCGTTTTTTTGTTTCAGATGCGTACAACGTCGGGAGTCATTTTTTTTCATTTTTTTCAGTGCTCGAAAATTAAACCGCGTGGCACCCTTAATTTATTTTTATTGAACTCCAAGAAATTTGCACAGCACCTGCAAATATCAATAAATAAATGGCAAAAAGACATGTTGAAATATTTAATAGAACCTATGAATTATTTTACAACCTCGAAAAAAATCCTCGTTTAGACTAGAAGGCCGCCTTAACAAGATGCATATGGTGTCCTGTCGAAGGAAAATAAAAATAAAAATAAAAAATCTCCGGTCACAGGGAGAATTTATAAAGATTCATTCGCCCAAGAGCTTCCTTCGAGGCGGTGAGTCACGCGTGCATCCGGTGTCCGGTATTCTTCTTGCCGTCGAGCCTGCGCTACGCGCGAGCAGCCTTTTAAAGGCGATGAGAGTGCTGCCGTATGCACAGTTGTAAGCGTATGTCCCAATACTTGACTGCATTCAATCAGAATCCATTGAAATTACCATCTCGACGAAGTTGCAACATCCGACTCGAAAAATCCTCCCGAGAATGCGAGATCGACGACTGTTTGTCACGTCGAACGGTAGTCGATAACCATCGGGGGATCGAACTGTAAATATTTTTTTTATTAATAATAAAAAATCTTAAAATTTGAAAAAAAATTTAATTGCCCACCTGCGATCGAGTCGATGAATCGGCGTGTCTCGTTGGGAAGCGCGCGATGCACGTCCGCGGAGCGCAACGAGATTTAAAAAATGCACCGACGCAAAGCCGGAGGAACAGTGCGAGCGGTGACTCAACTCGACTTGATGCTCTCTCGTCTAATTATTATTACGAGTGGAGTCGGCGCGAGGATGGTCGGTAAAGTTCACGTACAATCGGCCGTGCGGACGAGCCCGGCGCCTCACGCCCTTCGCATCCCTCGATCCTCCTGAATAAAATAAAATAAAATAAAATAAAATAAAATAAAATAAAATAAAATAAAATAAAATAAAATAAAATAAAATAAAATAAAATAAAATAAAATAAAATAAAATAAAATAAAATAAAATAAAATAAAATAAAATAAAATAAAATAGTGGCTGAAGGACTGCAGTCGATGGCCGATTGGCAACATGCAATATAGCTGAACAGATAAGTTTCTTAGGTACAAAAACTATTACATGTTACGTATTCACGTCAATAAATTCTGTACTACTACTACTAAAATAGTATAAAATAAAATAAAAAGGAAGGAACAAAAATAGTATACACCGCAATGAAGAGCCGCCGCGCTCGACGAATTTTCGCAATTCTCAGCGTCCTTATGTAACGTGTAAATTAAGTACGAGAGCGGCGCGGTGCGTTATCCCATCGCTTCAACGCCGAGACGGTGACTTCAACGCCGGAAAATAAATCACGCTCGAGGCTCTCATTTTCCTCGTGCAATGAGGTGATTATAAGGGGCGGGGGGGGGGGGGGGGGGGGGCAGAAAAATAGAAATATAAATTCGGCGTAGATGTCTAACATCCGCTGATATTAGGAAGACCATTATAAAACGATGACAAGAGCGGGACCCCTAACCGATTTGGGAACCTTGTCACGTTGCACTTTTTTCTTCCGAAGAACACGCCGCGTGAGTCACAACGAGCGCATCCGCCTGAATATCCGCCACGTGCGGGACTTCTATACTTTTTTTTTAGGGTCTTTTATATCGTCTGTAAAGCCGCAGCTTGTTCGATCCGTCCTGTCTACCTGCGGACTACAGAAAAAAAAAAAAGGACCAGCCTTCCGTGCGTCATGTTTGCACAGAGAAGACAGCCACCAGCTGAAGTGTGCAGGTGTGAGAGGGTCGCGTGTATAAGAGAAGCAGGATTACGTGCTGTTTATTAAAAATTAACGGGATAAATGAGAACCACCCAAGCCGAGAGAGCGAAAACTTCGTGCGAGTCCCGAGAGGCTCCGAGGAGTTTTATCGACCGAAAAGTTTCCGTGTACCGTTTCCCAGGCGGGGAGCTTGAAGCGCAAAAAAATAATTTAATTTTCTTATCGGCCCTCCTCGAGACCGTTCCCCTCGTTTTTCATGTGCTCGAGTCGTCTTGAAGAAGTAAAAAATAAAAAAAATAAAATAAAAACGAATTGTCACGTCGCTTATCTCGAAAATGAAAACGCCGGGATTGCAGCTGGAGGAATAATCGGGCGATTTTTCTGGACCCCGGAGGGTCAGCGAGATCGAATGTCTCTCCGTCAAAAGTTTCTGAGCTCCCGGGGATTCCCCTTGGGAGCGTCGAGGTTGAATTGGAGTAGCGTAGATAAAAAAAAAAAGTGGAGCAAGTCGGTGATGTGATCGAGTGGGAGATATTTTATGGGACCCCGTCGAAAGCCCATGGAGAGAAAGCTAAAATCTCGCGTAGTCGGGCACATCAGCCCGGTAAGAACACCGCAACCGCATCCCGCACTGCTCGTCTGCTCCGCACCGCTTCTGCGTTACTATTCTACTATTGTCCCTAACAGGGACTGCTTTCGCCGTTTCCGCTCGCCTAGAAAACTCCACTGAGACTCCTTCCAGAAGCGCCTTGGATTTTCACTCTTTTGAACCCGAGACAGCGCCGAGCCTGAAATACAGGATAAGAAAAAAAAAATAACTCGATACCGGTAGATCTGAAAAACAGGAACACTAAGGGAGCAAAAGAGATCGGGCGCGATGGCAATTCCTCCCGATAGGTGTCGCACGCTTTCTTCTATCGAGGACAAAGTGCAACCAAAAAGAGGCGATGTCATCCTTCCCTTGATTAAGGCTACACGGTAAAAAATTATTTCTTAAAATCGGAATACGAAGTTTCGTAAAAATTATTTTGTTCAATACGTGACATACTCGTTTGTTCGGTCTTGAATACACAAATTTGGCATTTTATTTCCGGTGCTGCTAACAATTTTAGTTTGCACTTTTGTTTCTAAAACTGGAGACGGATGGTGCGATCGGAAAGTTGACAAATAAAAAATTGTGGACGTTTGTGGACAGTAAATTGTTGTAAAAAGTACAAAATTTTTTTTGTGTACGTGTTACCGGTACACTGAAAGAAGGATCCAGTAAAAACTAAAGATCATCCATGAAAAATTACCATAGCACATAATAGTAGGGGACTAGACGGAAAGTCTCAGATTTTCCAAGAATTTTTACCATAATATCTACGAAAACTTCTTGTAAATCCGGTACTTCCTACCATAGGTGACGCCGTAGTTCCCCACAACTATGTGCTATGATAATATCTCTCAAGCGATATAATCATATTTACTAGATCTTTCTCTCAGTGTATGAGTGCGCGAGAGATGGCAACAATTTTGCAATCCAAAAATCTCCCAAGCGGCACCCACAATAAAAATTTATTTGTCGGCCAGCATTTATTTGCTTTAAGTAAAATATTTATTTGATTTAAATAAATATTTATTTAAATCAAATAATAATTTTCCTTAAACCTAATAAACAGTGGCCGTCAAATACATTATTTTTCTGAGTGCGTTTATTTCTTGGGAAAAGTGATGAGAACAGTGAACTGCACAATTATTGCTCATAGTTTACCGTTCACGTATTTATCCCTAAAAATTAACCGTCTTACTGAATGTTGCACCGCAATTTTTCTTACCGACCGTGGAGTTGCACATAGCCTTAACGAATAGCGATTCGGGGCGTTAATGTTCGAATCGAGATTCCGAATGACCACCGTCGGTAATGCAGGTTCCTCTTTTCTTCGTGGCATTGGGAATGAACGATCTGTTTTGCCGTGTGCTCTCGAGAAGGTATTTACCCGAGCGTGTGTCGGTAACGTGGATTCCTCTTTTGCCACTTGGCTAGATTTCCTACCTGACCGACAGCCGATAATGTCGCTTCGTATTTCGATACCTTCCAAGAGATGGCGCCACCACCGAGCCCGGGCGGAACACCGGACGATATTCATAATTTATCGACACACCCGAACAGCCGGAGATCCTGCTCTCCGGATTCCAACGCGTTTTCTCCTTTCGGCAAAAGCTGCGATAAACGAACGAGCCACGTAGTGGCCGTAACTACCGGCAAATACGACGAATGGTTCGTGAGCGTTGCATGGGAAACTCGGAACTCTAATAACCTCAGCACGACTTTAGATATACATACACATACATATAATATGAATACATAAATATATGTTGAAGCAATATCGTTCAAGCTCTTGAGCCGAGCGGCACTTTTGCATTATCGCAGAATTGTTAACGCCGCGCTTCGAGCCGCGCCGATTTGCAAAACGATACAAATAACCCGCGGCTTTGGTGCTGCTGCTGTTACACCAGTCCCTGAATCCCCCTTTACGTAATCGCATAATTCAATCTTCATCAATCGAACCACTTGCGTAAGTGTCAAGCTCTCGGAATGAAAAAAAAACGCCGCTCGAAAAAAAAAAAAAAGAAACCAGAAACATTGGCGTTACGCAAGCGGCTCGATTAGCGAGGACGTTTAGTACCAGATCGATAATGCTAAAAGCGGCTCGCGGGGCTTACGGTGCGCCTAATCCTTTCGCCACTGGCCAATCAATTCTATCCTCCTTATATGTATATTCATATTTTTTTTCTTTCGATACTCTGAATTTTCGCACGAGCCTATGTTTATTTATCGGTAGTGACTTTCGCCCGATCGATGCCAAGATTCTCGTTTTTATTATTTATTTTTTATATATTTTTTTTTCCCCTGGAAACTCGAACCTCGGAGCTCGCCGCAGCGCCGAGCGGAAATTACGGGATGCCGGGTGGCGTTATCGCACGGTCGCCTCGAGGGGGACGGGAGGGGCAAGAAAAATGGTCTCGGTAGATAAGAGCACACGTGTTCGGCGAGACTACGAGGATTGTACGAAACGTATAGGGCGACCTCGTGGAACCGAGAATCTAGAAACTTTGCCGCTAGACATCTTCCCCGGATCTCTTCTGCTGTTCGGTGCAGGCGCACTCGCGATTCGCTCTTACGATTTATCTCGCGCTATACCTGCTAGTGGCGCGGCGACGATTACTTATCTCTCTCTCCGTACATACAAGACGCTCCACTGTGCACCACAGCGACACAACTTCTCAACGACAATCGGTGCAATCGTTATCGCGACAAACTACGCGCTCGATAAAAACGTGAATTTACAGTTCCGTCGAATCCAATATACATATATATACATATATGTATATGTATGTATGCATAAACAAATATAGATAACGCGACTATGTACACAGGTGTAAGAGCGCACTTGACGCATTGGGAAAACTCGGTCTAACCAGATCTTAGAACCTAAAATTTTCGAACACCATTTAATTATCCATTGAATAAAAAAAAAATACATTTTTGTCAAATTTTCTTATTTGAAATAAAAAAAATTGTTTGTTTAATTTATTTTATTCTTTTACTTTATTGCATCTCGTCGACGATATTGGGTCGTCGATACTGAGTTGCGAAATTGCGCTTGCGGCAATCATGAAACTTGAGAGTCGCGTTAAAAAGTAAATAAAAAAAATTGTCGATCAATGTTGTCGCTCCTGGTTCGATCTTCGATTCGATGACGAGTATCGGGCGGTCCGCGCTTTCTGAAACGGCGTCCAAACGGTGTCAAGGCCGGACCGATCGGCGCCAATCTATCGAGAGCCCAGAGTCGAGTAAGGGCGAGCTATTTTGTTGCCCGAGAGAGAAATTAGTGCGGAGCGAGTTAAAGTTTTTCGTTAATAGAGTGCATTTTCTCCCCGGATGTCTCACCGTCGCGTCGGAGCGAATCGGTCCTCAGATAAATATTTATTTTTTTTCATTTTTTTCCCACGTCCCCGCTATTGGCTACGTGACGAAGAGACCCAGACGGACTAGCCACTCGCTGCACCGCAAGATAAGTAAAATCGTCGTCGTAAATGTCACGGCGGAGACGGGTTCGGTCTCCGCTCCGACTTTACGATTTCGTTTCTTATAATATCCTGTTTCGGTGCGAGAGGCGACGAGGCTATCGCCTTCACTCGCGAGAGCCCGACGTCGCTCCACCGTCGCGACAGCCGTTGAAACAATAGAAATTGCAACGGTGCTGGAGAAAGTCCGCCGAGTTTTCTTCTCCCCACCCTTTCGAGCCATCCTCGGCCTGTTCCTTCCGCGAGGAATAATTCATTATTCAGGCGCCTTTTCGTTCGCCGCTTGAATTATCCGCCGCGATTGATATTCCAACGCCGTTGGGCCGTAACACCGGGTCTATGAGCGACGATGTCCTACGGCAGCTTCTTTTATTTTTACCCGGCCCGTTTGTTATTCGTTCCGCGTTATTTATTCCCCGGCAATAAACGGGGCAATGGAGGATACGCATTCAGAAATAAACCCTGGCGTCGTCGCAGCCTTATCGCCGGTACCGCAGCCCGAGTCGCAAAATAGATACGTGACCAGTGTTACAACCGCACCGTCCAAGCCCCGCTGCGGTTGTAGCGGCAATAGCGGAAAATCGTTGATAATCTTGAATAATAAGATTTTCCACCGGGCGAGCCTCGCCACTTCCGCTCTCCGATGAACTTATCCGACCGGCTTCTCGCCTTCCGGACTATTCGGTACTCGCCCGTTGCGTTCGTCGTCGTCCTATCGGGCTCATCCACTCGGTGCATCGTTCCGCCGATTACTGGAGAGCTCGTCTGCTACGGATTTGCCGGAGTTTGGCGCTGACGGACTCGGCGCGAATCAACACTGCGCGCTTTGAGGAAACTTCCCGGCGGAAACTTCGCTTTCTGCTCATCGCGAATTCCTTGCGCTGATATGCAAACTAAGCCTCCGCGGCGCGGAGGCGATAAAACGCGCTCGCGGCAACGACGCGTTATCGGACGATGACTACGGCAAAGTTTCGCCGGTCGCAACGCTCGCTCTCACCTAACCGGGGTAGATCGCGCTTACTCGCGATGCGATTTTTCTGTTCTCTAGCGGAGGGTTGAAAAAGTGTTTCGTTAATTTGGACGATTAATTCTTTGCTTCAATTCATCGTCGACTCATAGCTTCAGTTACGCTCTTTAAATTTCAGTCGCGCCACTCGCCCTGCGTCTATCGATGTTTTTTTCTCGGAATCCCTGGAATTTCGTTCCAATAGAACAAAAGACCAGAACTGTATTGAAAAATTGGGAATTCTATTTATCATTTTTTTTTTTCAGTTTCGACGATTAGTTTTTGTTTCATTTTTTTCGCCGACTTATAGTTTCAGTTGCGTTCTTTAAATTTGCGTTGCAGTCTCTCTCTCTCTCTCTCTCTCTCTGTCTGTTGCTGCTTTCTCAGAATTCTTGAAATTTCGTTTCGATGGAACGAACTTCCAGAACTGAATTGAAAAATCGGAATTTCTATTTTTTATAATTTTTTTTTGAAAATTTCCTTGGGTCTGAACAATTAATTTTCATTTCACTTTTTCTTTGACTTGTAGCTTTTAGTTGAAATCATTAAATTTCCGTTGCACTCTCTCTGCGTCCACTGCCGTTTTTTCCGGAGTCCCAAGAATTTCCTTCCAATGTAACAAAATTCCACAATGGAATTAAAAAAAAAATTGTAATTTCTCACTTCCGACGAGATTTCGAAATTCAGAATAAGATCATTGTCGTTCAAGATTGTTTTTCTCGTCTTCGAAAACAATAACGCTCTCTCGCGTTCGATGCGCTTCATCATCGAAGAGGCGTTATCGCTCGGGCGCGTCATTCGCGGCATCGCTCAATAAACATTCGAGGCAAACCTCGAGGAATTAGCAGAGTGCGACCGTACGAGCGTTTTCGTCCGAGGAATGACGAAAGAGGGTAAACACGGATATGCGTAGTTCCCCGAAAGCGCCAACATCCGTGTCCCAAAACACACTCGCACACACCGATGTTGTTATACCGACACACAGCTGTACGGACAAAAAGTCTCGAGGAATGCGGGAGGTTCGCCTGCGAGCCGGAGGCCGCCTGCATCCCCGCTCCTCTCTCACGTGGAGCATCCGTACACGCTGGACCTCCCACAATTAAATCCCCGGGAATAAACGAAAGCCGAAAGCCCCCCTCGCCGTACGGAAAAGAACCGAACGAACGATCTCGAACCGAGAGAAAGAAAATAGAAGCTGCGGAGCAAGAATTAAAAAATAAGACAAAAATGAGAAAGAAGCGGACAGAAGAGCGCTCGATCGTTTCGCTCTTTCTCATCGCGTTGGCGAACAAGAGATAAGGGCGAGGAATGCAACCGTTTGATTTGTGTCCGGGGTTTCAGCCACACGCGCTCCGCGCGTATGCATGTACGTTATTATCTACCGATGTGTGAACTCGACGAGAAAGTTCGAGTGAGAAAAAGTTAAAGGAGTAGAGCTGGAGAACCCGCCAAAAGAAGAAGAGGAAGAAGATGAAGAAGAAGAAAGCCTCAGTGATCAGTGCATCCTATATAGGCATTAAATCCACCTATATATACACATATATATATATATATATATATATATATATATATGTATATGTGTATACACATATAGATACATATATATAGAGGTTGGGCTGAGAAGCGAACAGGACGAGAGCCGAGGGGGGCACCAGGGGGGGGGGGGGGGGGGGAGGGGGTTCGAGGAGCGCTAGGTGCGCCCCTGACTGTCGGCTCGTACTGTGTTCGTAGCCTCGTATCCGACGACGAAGAGGTCGCGGAGGAGGAGGAGGCGGCGGCGGCACTCGACTCGACTGCGAGTGCAGGTGCGCGCCCGCCAGTCTGTCGCCAGGCTTCCCCGCCCGTACTCTTCCACCCTCGCCGACGTCGGTCGCGCAGCGCGCTCCTCTGGCCCACCGAGTCCCACAGCCGCGCCGCTGTGGGGTCCCCTCTGACCGCTTCCCCCACTCCCGTATCATTCTTCTTCTCGTACTCACTTGCTCTTTACTATCTTTCGCTGTTTCTTTTTTTTTTTTTTTTCTTTCTTCCTTTCTTTTTTTCTTTCTTCTTTCTCAACGTCTCGCTCTTGCGCGCGGAGGACTCTCGGTCGGCTCGCTCAGTTTCTCACCGATCTCACGTCTCGCTGCCAGCCCCGTCTTGCTCTGCTTCGCTCCGCGCGCTCTCTCGTCCCTCCGCACTTCCTCGGGAAGATCTTGCTCGATCTCTTTGTGTTTTTTTATTTTTTATTTTTATATACATATTATTTTTCGATTTTTATTTATTTTTTATTTTTCCATGACTTAGAGACGCGTCACGATTAGAGCGGCTCGGGACACCCGATAGAGCCGAGTCTTTGGGTAGAGTTTGCTCGAGCCTTGACCCGCATATAGTAAATTTGCGCCGAGATCTTAACCGAGAGTGGCTCGAAATATGCGCACCGTTTTTTTTTTTTTTTTATTATTTATTTCTTGTTTCTCATGAGACGGCTTATGCAACGAGTCGTTTTACCCTCGCGGCGAGGTTTCGCGTACTCCGATGTTTCTCATGTTGTTGCTGGCCGATGAGAAACGGCGAGTGGAAGCTCGTTCGGTGCCGGTACAGAAGTAAACGGGCGACCCGAGGAGAAGAAAGAGAGATCGCGTGCGTGCTTTGCGAGATGCTCTTCTCCTTGTACTCGCTGACTCCTCGCCGTTGCCTCCCGACCGCCCACTCTGCAACAGGTAGGAGTGCTTTGCGTTTGCACACGCGAGATCGCTCGTAGCGCAAGGTAAAACCTCACCTACGACGCCTACGGGGCTTTACTCCGCGTCGAGACGTTGCACCACCGGCGTTTCCCCGACGCCGGGATGAACTTAGAGCTCGCGCAACGATCGATTAACGCTCCGGATCAAACGGCCGTGCGCGGGCTCGATGCCCTCAATGCAATTACGGGAAAATCGAGCGGGCCGAACCCTCGTCGGAGCGTGACGTTCGCCGATTATACGTATCATCCAATAAATCTGTCGCACGGCGAGACAGTTATGGTTATGGTTTAATAACTTGCGCTTTATAATAGCTGGCACGTTGTGCCATCGATACGCAGTGGCGTCGTACCGGAAATACGACACTTCTGGTTTGTGAATCTCATTTGACGACCGGAAGTGACGTCACACCGGAAACGAGTCACTTTTGATTTCAAAATCTGACTTTTCGACCGGAAGTGACGTATTTCCGATATGGACGGTACTTCCGGTCGAAAAAATGAGATTTTCAAATCGGAAGTGACGTGTTTGCGGTATGACGTCACTTCCGATCGAATCATGAAATTTTCAAACATAAAGTGACGTATTTCCTGTATGACGTCACTTCCGGTCGGAAAATGAGATTATCAAAGCGAATGCAACGTATTTTCGGTACGGCGTCACTTCCGGTCGAAACATGAGATTTTCGAAAATAAAGTGACGTAGTTCCGGTATGACGTCACTTCCGGTCGGAAAATGAGATTTTCAAAAATAATGTAACGTATTTCCGGTATGACGTCACTTCCGGTCGGAAAATGAGATTTTCAAAACGAAAGCGACGTATTTCCGGTATGGCGTCACTTCCGGTCGAACAATGAAATTTTCAGATCGAAAGTGACGTGTTGCCGGTAAATCTCCGGAAATCTAAGTTACCGGTTTCCGAATTTCACGGTCCACAACGAAGACACGCAGCGCCCGAGCCAGAAACAACCTGCTACTTTTAAATAAGATGTTTTTATATTTATACACTCGCGTTTCCACTAGGTGTGTAAACCCGGCATTCACGGACTCTCGTAAAATCCGAGTACTTAAATCTTCGAACGACTTTGGACAGAGCCACGAAGTGTGAAAGATCCAAGGCGTGGTAAAGATTCACTCGGCGAGAGGGACCCTTTCTGGTCGTTCGAAGTTTTAGTAACTGCGATAAAGAGTGAGAGCGATACGGTGAAGAACTAAACGCTTCGGTATTTAAAACACTTGACATTTCGATTTTCAAACGAGCTCTCGAGGACTTTTCCGCGAAAGGGATATCGGAGCGTGACTCGCTGCGACTCTCGGCACTCGGTAGTGGTTGGACTTCTATATTCTTTCTTTTTCTTTTTCGTTCTGGGCCTTCGGGGGGACTCCTTTCGTCGAGTGGAAACTCGACGCCCTTCGAGAACGCCCGCCGCGGGTCGCACGGGAGAAGAAAGGCTCTCCGGACTCTCCCTCGCGTTAAGGACCCTGAATACATACATACATATACACACCGACGCAGCATCACGCCAAGGCTCGAAGAAAACGTGAATACAAAGGAGAAACAAAAGGATCGCTTGTTCTCAAACAATGGAATAAGGCAAGGGAGAAAATTATCCTACCCGTCACGGATTTTCAATGATTTTTCTTTAACAATGAGCATCCTCGTTTTCATCTCAGCGCTTCGGGCCTCCGTGATTTACGATGCTAAGAGGAACTTAGCGTCTCGGAAAGTTCTGCAGATGGAAAACACAAAATACTATTTTGTTCTATAATGCCGAATCGAGAGCGGGATTAAGACGACCTGAAAAACTGTAATTTCGGTTAAGAGTGCAACATTTTTTAAAAGAAATACCAAATTATCAGGCGAACCGGGGGCTGAAGGACAAAGGTCGATGACTCGTTGGAATTTTTTTTTTTTTAGTTTATTTAAGGGTCGCGTCAACGCCAAGGTCATTAGCGACCATTTACGTGGGGAAAAAAATAGAAAAAAAATGTTATGTGAGAAATCACTTAGTACACTGAGAGAAGGATCTAGTAAAGTAGTAATGCGTAAATATGACTATATCGCTCGAGAGATATTACCATAGCACATAGTAGTAGGGAACTAGGGCACCACTTATGGTAGGAAGTACCGGATTTATAAGAATTTTTCGTAGATATAATGGTAAAAAATGCTGGCAAAATCTGAGACCTTCCGCCATAGGTGGCGCACTAGTTCCCTACTACTATGTGCTACGCTAATTTTTCTTCGGTGATCGGTAGTTTTTACTAGATCCTTCTCTCACACTGAGAAAAATTACATAGTAAAAGCAACAACACGGATTTTTTACCATAAATAACAAATAGTTCCTAGGGGGACTTTTACATTTTATAGTTACGAGAATCACAAAATATCATGGTTGCAACCATAATTATAGTGTAATCAATTGAATATATACTATCAGAAAGTATCTATATAGACGTTCCTCCTGGGAACTATTCGCTATGGTAGGAAATACCATCCTTTTTCTTAGTGCAGTGTATACACGATTGCTAGCGTTTGTATATTAGCTGGTTAAATTTCACAGTATATGATTATTTCTCAGCAATTATTGTCAGCGCGCCTACATGTCATCACCAAGACGCCTGTTACGCACACAGTAAAAAATAATCTCGTGAAATCTAAAATGCGAAATCTCGTAAAAATAATTATGTTAAATAAGTGACAAACTCTTTTGCCACTTATTTGAATGTACGAACCTGTCCTTTTATTCCCGGTGTCATTGACAATTTTAGGCTGTACTTTTGTTTGTGAAACTAGAAAATTGGCAAATAAAAAATTGTGGACGTTTGTGGACAACAAGTCGTTGCAAAAGGTGCAAACTTTTTGTTGCTGTCCATTCTCGCGACGTGATCGTCGAGATTTCGATGAATCTCGTCATCTTCACCGGAGCGGCGAGACCGCGACAGTGGAGAGTCCCTCGGATTGTTATCGAGCGCGCCTGCGCGTCGCTCGTCGCGGAGGCCTAAAATAATCTCGGTTGAATCGCCGGTGTTACACACCTGTGGACAAGTGCTCGCGCACTTAACGAGAACGAGTGACCGGAGCCGAGTGCGCGCACCTGTGTGTACCGTGCAGTTCACATTCGTACCTCTCTATACACGCACGGGGCGGCTTTCCGTTCCTCGGGTTTATCGCGCGCTCTCCGGCCGAGAGTTCTCCGCTTCGCGGTAGCTTCGCCTCGCCGATGCCTTTGCTCGGCTCTCTCGTCCGTACCCTTCCACCGCCCGGCCGCTGTCGGCAGCCCACCTGTTCTGTCCGGAGTTGGTCGCACAGGTGTCTCGCAGAAGCGTTTTCATTAATTACACGAATGGGAAACCCGCGCCGGCTCTCGTGCTTCTCTAAACGTTTCAGCTAGCGTCGAACAGCGTCGCAGCTCCTTCGGGCACGACGAGATTCGAGGGCGCACCTGCGGGCCGCCATCAACACAGCGAGCGACAGCGATTTTCTTACCGTCCTCGACCCCCATCGAAGTCCAAAGCGGGTTTCCTGAACCGACCGCCTCGGCCATACCCAATGTGTCTCGTACACATCTGCCCGGAGCACAACGCCTTGTCCGAACTATGAGACTCAAACTTGGCGTCCCGACTTGCGACGCTTAAGGGGACGATTAATTCAGGACAAAAAAGAAAGGTGTTCTACTTTTTTTTTTACATCGGGAAGACGAAACGAGCGGGTCGAAGATCAAACCACGGGACTCGTTGTTTGTAAGGATTTAAAAAAACAAAAAAGATCAGCAAGATCTGAGAGAAATTGGCGGAAGAGCTCTACTTACCATTTTTAATATTTGGATCTGGATATTTTTTTTTCGATCATCAAATTACCATTAAGTTACCATTAGATCATCGCCTTGTCCGAACTATGAGACTCAAACTTGGCCTCCCGGCTTTTTACGCTTAAGAGGGCGGGTAATTCAGGACAAAAAAGAAAGGTGTTCTACTTTTTTTTATATCGGGAAAACCAAACGACCAGGTCGAAGATCAAACCACGGGACTTGTTGCCTGTAAAGATTTAAAAAACAAAAAAGATCAGTAAGATCTGAGAGAAATTGTCGGAAGAGCTCTACTTACCATTTTTAATATTTGGATCTGGATATTGTTTTGTTGGATCATCAAATTACCATTAAATTACCATTAGACCATCGCCTTGTCCGAACGATGAGACTCAAACTTGGCGTCCCGGCTTTTTACGCTTAAGAGGGCGGGTAATTCAAACCAAAAAAGAAGGGTGTTATACTTTTTTTTTATAGGAAAAACGAATTAAAAAAAAAAACTAAATAAGCAGGTCGAACATTATCCCACGCCACTTATTTCTTGTAAGGATAAAAAAAAAACTGAAAAAATCAGCAAGATCCGACAGATATTATGGGAGGAGTTCCACTTATCATTTTTAATATTCGGAGCTGGACATTTTTTTAGATCATCAAATTAAATCACCTAGGGGCCCTTGATAAAATTGCCTGTGAAGAGATTCACAGCGTCCATGATTTATAAATAATAGCAGCACGTTTATGGGCGGGGTTTGTGGCCGCTTCCCGTGTGTCGCGAGAAATTAATACGACACGTCGTTCCGGCTGAAAAAAAGCCTCCGGAGCACTTTTTTTTTTTTAGTCATCGACGGATTAGCAGGTGTCCAGCGAAGTGTTGCTTATTTTATTTATTCCATAGGCTCTCGAGTTTCATTGCTCGTTTCGTGTCTCGCTGAAAGTTGCGGCTCCGGCAACAAGGGGGGGGGGGAGGAAGAATCGCGACGCCTCGCCGATAGGCCAAGATGCCGGAGAGCAGAGCAGAATCTCCCTCCCGGCGGAAACTCGAGCCTCTCCTTGCGCGGTCGTTTGGACACACGAAAAAACGTATAATAAAAAAAAAATGAAAAATAAAAACAAAATCGTAATAAGAGAAGGAAGAAGAAAAAAAAATGGCGCGGAGTTCGCTCTCTCTCTATCTCGAGCGTGCTCTCGCTGGGCTGCCGACGACGACGGGGCCCCCCGATGGAACGGTGCGCGCAAGAACGGAAAACAAGCTCCCACGAGTCCCACGATACTCGTTGCCGTGCCGCTAAGGAAAGAGTGCTGCGGGCACTCTCGGGGTCTGGCCTTCAGTGATGGATAAGAACTCGGCTCTGATCCGAGCGAAGATAGCCCGGTTAAAATGAAAAAAAATAAAAAAAATCATAACAAATCACCGCCCAAAAAGTTATCCTGTCATCAATTTAACCAGCCAAGTCAATAACTTAACAAGCAACAAAAAATTGGCTAACGATAATTTTTTTTTTTTATAACAAAATATTGAGTCCTCTTTATAACAAAATATTGATTCATTTTTGTCACAAAATATTCATTCATTTTTGTCACAAAACACTGATTCATTTTTATCCCAAAATACTGATTCATTTTTGTCACAAAATATTTGTTCATTTTTATGACAAAACATTGATTCTTTTTTATCGCAAGCCATTAATTCGATTCTCGCGGCAAAACGCGATCGCACATACGTTTTACGATCTCGTTAAATTTCCGCCGACCCTTCATCACCGATCGACCCACGGACGTTTCGAACAATTATAAAACCCGTAGAGCACACGTGTGTTCCCGTGTGTGTTCGTCGCCCGCAGCGCGCAAGGCCGCGAACCCGAGCGGCACTGCGCATGCGCGTGAGGGGGGCTTCCCCGGGCATCGAACACGAATTTATGAATGGCATCTGCTCGGGTTCCCACGTAACTGAATGAATCTCCGTCGGTCCCACACGTCCGTCGGGATTATCGTGTCGCATCGTCGGACAAACGTTGAACTCGAGCGATTCTCGTTTTACAGCGGTTTCACATCTACGCCGTTGTGCCCCCCCCCCCCCCCCCCCCCCCCCTCGGTCCGCCGTCAAATCCACTTTTACTAATCTCGTCCGAGCGATTAATTGAATCCGGCCGAAAATCATAAACCGGAACTCCGTTTACTCCGTTTCGGAGTAACCGTGACCCGACAGCCTGCTAATGTTTTCTATCACAATTCATTTAATCCAAAATACAATGGCGAATGGCGTGAATTTGTGTTAATTCAGCGGGAGGTGCATAACAGGTGTCGAGCAGTAAACAGGTGGAACGCTCGAATCCTTCGCTACGAGGAAAGAACGGCCGGATTGCGGCAACTCACAAACACCCAGCTATATATATATATATATATATATATATAAAACTCGGTGTTATATATATGTATATATAGAGTGCGGCGTCGGCTGGATATACGGACGTACGGGACGGACACCTGCACGCCTCCGATTGTACGTAAGATCGCTTGGGACCGGAGCGAGAGTCTCCCCTGCGGGGCGGCCCCCTCGCTAGTGGCCTCAGGAGTCCCGCGCGATGCGGTCTCGGGCTCGCGGAAACCCACGAGGAGAGGACGCGTAGACACAGGTCTTCGCGCCAGGCTCGGAGACTCTGGAAGAGCCGCGCAACGGAAAAATATAATTTTTTTTTTTTTTTTTTTTTGTAAACCTACAAATAAATAAAACAAGCATCTCCGAAAAGATAACGAAAGAACGTTCGAGACAAAAATCACTGCCACGGACGGTGAGAAAGACAAGCGCGAGGCTCGAGGGAGCTTTGATATAACGAGCCTACGAACCGAATAAAAGGGGAAGATAGCTACGGAAAGAAGAAGAAAAAAATCACGAAAATAAATAAATAAGTGAAGAAGCTCGCGTTCCCCGAGTGAGACGAGGCTCGACCGAAAGAGTTGGACGTAAGATCGGTATAGAGACGAGAATGGGGAGGGAAGCTATACAGAATGAGAAGAATACACTATATAACCAAAGGAAAAGAAAAGAAAAGAAAAAAAAAAAGCTCGAAAGGATAGAAAAGAACACGTGCAGCAGGGAGACGGAGCGAGCGAGTGAGCTGCCTACGCTCTTTCTCAATTTTTATATTTTTTTTATTTTTTATTTTTTCCCCAACGAATCTCTCTCGTTCTATCTCGGCTCGCTGTCGATAAGCTCGTCTCGGTTTCTCGCCGGTTCGCGCGGCCCACTCTCTCCCGACGTCCGCGACGATGAAGAAGGGAACGGCTTGAGCCCCGGAGGAGCGCGGGGCGAGAGGGGCGGGACGTCGGGGGAGGGGGGGGGGATGCAAGAGGGGAGGGTTCGGGTTATGTCGGAGGCGCCGTGATTCAACCGAACGCGCAGGTGTGCCGCAGACTGGCCGGCGCCTCTCTGGAATGCATCCTCTCTCCCTCCTCGTTTTCTTTAATCTCCTTCTTTCTCTCCGCCTCGCCGATTGCCGCTCTCCCGCGAGTTCCCTCCCCCCCCCCCCCTCCCCCACGCGGCCCAGCCGCTGCCGGTCGCTCGTTGCGATCGCGCCGTGCCTCGGAGCTGCCGGCCGGGTCTGCTTCGGCCCCCTCACGAGAGCGCGGCCGTCCAATCGCCGGGCTCTCGCCACCCAACACCGCCTCACCTTAGCGATGGTACATATTTTTTTATGGATGTATGCATGTGTGTATATACGTATATGCACTGCAATGGAGTGACCGGGGGCGCGGAGGCGGCTCGCGGACTTCGCGAGAGAGCGCGAGGACGTGACGTGCGTTTATGTTCTGCTGGTCGAAGCCGGCGCGCTCTCTGCCTCCGCAGCAATCAGTGCAGCTGGCCACCAACGCGTTCCCACGGGGCACCGGAGGATGCCGAACGCGAGAACCCCCTCCCGCTTCGAACTGGCTCTCTCATTTTTCTTGGTTTTTTTTTTTCTTTTTTTTTCATTTGTTTTTGTTATTTGCGTCATTCTTTTTGTTTTCTGCCGGCCAGGACGGACTCTCGGCGGACTGCGCGAGGGCCGCGGGTGGAGACACGTGGCTGAGGGGTGCTTTCGCGCGCGGAAACTAGGCTGCGGGCTTGTCTAATGGGAGAGAATGCGAAATGAATTTGGGCGGGAGAAGAAAAAAAAGATTGTGAAGAAGGGAAATAGCACAATGGGTGAGCTTAAGATCGTTAAGGCGAACTGACTATCAGGCCAGAAAAGCCCGAAAGCCAGGAATAAGTAAATATATTCGCTGCGCAACCTTAAAAAATAACATTGAAAGACGCCTTATAAAATAACAAAAATATAACAAAAATATAACAAAAATATAACAAAAATATAACAAAAATATAACAAAAATATAACAAAAATATAACAAAAATATAACAAAAATATAACAAAAATATAACAAAAATATAACAAAAATATAACAAAAATATAACAAAAATATAACAAAAATATAACAAAAATATAACAAAAATATAACAAAAATATAACAAAAATATAACAAAAATATAACAAAAATATAACAAAAATATAACAAAAATATAACAAAAATATAACAAAAATATAACAAAAATAACAAAGCACGGAGAAACTAGGCTCCGTGCTTATCTAATGGGAGAGAATGCGAAATGAATTTAGGCGGGGAGAAGATTGTGAAGTAGGGAAATAGCAAAATGGAGCAACGTTCGGGGGCGGTAAAACTTGAGGCCCGAGAAGAAAGCGAGACGAGGGTTACGCGGGGGGCCGCTGGACTCTCGGCCCCCTCGTTTCACCCTCGGCTGTTCTTATTTTTTCGTTGTCTTTTTTTTCTTTAAGTTTCTTTTCATATTCTACTCCCGATTTCGTCGTCTTCTCGTCTTCCTCCTCTTCATCTTCTTCGGTCGTTCTTTCTTTCCGTCGCGGCGAGCATAGTAGCAGCGAACCGAGCCACTGGGATATTCGGGGAAGTCGTTCTCACAGGTACGAGCGAACGAGTTCGGTACCGACGAACGACACGGTAACACGGAGCACACACAGGCGGAACGTGGAAGACCGCCATGGGAAAATCTTCTCTCGGGCTTCCGGCGATACTCGGGGATTTTTGGGAAATTTCTTTTTTTTCGGGTGACATGAAGGTTACCGGGGAAGACCCGAGGGTTTTTCTCGAACGAGGATGGAATGCGAATTAGAAGGATTCATATCTCGGACTGGCCGTGGAGAATTTTACATTAGGATTTTACCAAGTTGTTGAAATTCCTCTTTCGGTGATATTAACTCTAAAAATGTTTTCCCTCTGTGACGGTCATCGTCGAGTTTGGGTATTTTTTAATCGAGAAGGTCGGACACCCGATTACCATGCAACGTTTATTTCTTATAAAAAAACAATCCTTTAAGTTAAAAATGTCTTATCCGCAAACGCCCACCTATAATTTTTTTTTTTTTTTTTTTTACATATTTAGCAATTTTTCCCGAACAACGATGGAATGCGAATTAGAAGAATTTCTATCTCGAACGGGTCGTGGAGAATTTTCGATCAGGATTTTACCGAATCGTTGAAGTTCCTCTTTGGGTGAGATTAACTCCAAAAATGTTTACCCGCGTTATCGGTCATCGAGTTTAGGTATTTTTTTTATCGAGAAGCTCGGACACTCGATTGCCATGCTATGTTTATTTTTTCTTTATTTATTTATTTTCCGTAAGTTACTCCCCGAGTAAAATTTCTCATCCGCAAACGCCCACCTATTTTTCGTTCTACATATTCAACACTTTCATAATTCAAGCTCAAGCCACGACCGTACGTGCATTCCCACATTTTCCCGTCCGAACCTGTGAGAGTCTGCGGAATTGCATTTTTCTTTCATTTCTTTTCTTTTTTCTTTCGTTTATGGAAAAAGGGTCCCGCAGCTTCGAGGGCCGCGTTCTCAGCAGTGCATTGTATGCTCTCCGTAAACTAAAATGCCAGCGACTCCGATGCCGCGTAGGTACAGACACTCCGTGCCCGTGAACATCGCCCTGCCACGTCGGAGTTGCGGCTCCGAAACGCACACACAATGAAAACGGGAGTCTTAAACGACAATGTCGAACGAGAGAGTTCAACGGTAACAGGTAGTATAGTATAACCAACTATATATATATATATATATATCTCAGCTGGCTCGTACCTCAGAGGGATCTCATGTATTTTACCACGTGGCCTTGGATACCTGGACTCGCTGCAGCGTTCAGAGCAGCGATGCCTTTGCTGTGGGAACCGCGAGTTATTTCACCAAAAGCCTCCCCCCTCCCTTCCTTCCTTCCCCCCCCCCCCCCCCCCCCATCAGCCTAGGCAGCCCTACGAGGAATTCGTCGAAACGAGACGGATTACGGAAACTTAGCGGGGCCAAAAAGGGTCTTTTCTCGTTTCTATGTTAAATCGTAAAACAAACGATCGTATGGAAAAATATATGTAATATACCGGTAGGAATCCACCATTATCGGTGTTTTTTATTGGTGCCAATTTACATATCGATTTTTACTGCGGTCGTCGAACGGTTTCCCGGGCGATTATTGTTATTGCATCGCCATTGATGCAGCGACGTGGTCGCTCCGGGAATTTCTCGGTCCGGTCTCGGCGCGGCACCGCGTGAGGATATTTTAAAAACCGGATGACGCGCTATTTTCGCGCCAAAGTCATTTCATCAGCTGCGCAAATAACGGGTTTTTTTCCGCACATCTCTCGCTCTCTCCGTCGGGCTTGTTGAAATTTTTTTCTTTTTTTTGTCATGTTTCACGAGGTATTTTTTTTTTTTCGTTATCGGTCGACAGCGCGTGAACTACGATGGGAGGCAATTTACTACGCCGCTGATCTCTTCATTCATTGATGCAAATATTTGATTGTCGATTATTTATTGACAGACGGGAATGTACATGTTACGACGCGTGTGGTTTTGTTTGTGGTCGTTCCTTGTCGTCGTTCGAGTACGCTACGGTTATCGGGGAAAAAGTGAATAACGATCGAAGGGCCACCGCACTCATAGCGCAGAAAAAAAAGTACATTTAAAAAACATTTCTCTTACACAAAGGTCCGCAATTTGGTTCTGTTCGATGTTACAAATTTTTATTTGTCAACGAACCACGAATTTAACTAAAAAAAAGTTATAAAATTAACAAGGGCAAAGTCATACATTTAACAGGGACTAAATTAATTATTTATTTATTTATTTATTTG
Source organism: Exephanes ischioxanthus (assembly GCA_958510785.1). Lineage (NCBI taxonomy): Eukaryota > Metazoa > Arthropoda > Insecta > Hymenoptera > Ichneumonidae > Exephanes > Exephanes ischioxanthus. The sequence continues at coordinate 15,041,316 of OY294020.1, read as the reverse complement.
TATAATCACGGGCTAAGCCCAATTGCAAGCGCGATACGTAAACGCATTGGCCAAACGAACAGTAGCAGATTGAGAGAGTGCGTCGCAGAAATAAGAACGCATATTCGCTGAACTAAGTGAAAAAAATAACGATAAATAAGTCTTATAAAATGCCTGAATAATAAAATTAACAAAAATACGTATCGTCACAAAATGTTAAGATCATAAAGGGAAATTTAATCATTCAGTGAATTTTTCTTTGATTATAAATTGTAAAACTAACATTTAACAAATCATAAGCATTTGCGGCTAGGAAATCATTGTCAAAATAAAAAAAAATCTTCATTCCATATCACAAACGCGAGACTATATTTCAAAAAATTGTTCCTACATTTCCAATCGCGATGCGCAATCGGTACGAGCGTAGAAAAAAAAAATGAAAATCACGTAACAGTCTACTCCGCTGCGAGTCGAAGCTCCGGCGGACTGACCATCAGTCCGGAAAAGCCCGAAAGCCGAAAATAAGTGAATATATTCGCCGAACAAAGTGAAAAAATAACAAAAAATACGTCTGTTCGTAAAATGTTGAGATCATAAAGTGGCACAGCTAACTCGACGACAACATACGAATTCGGCAGAATAAATGTAAATAATGATTTATGCCGCATTGACGGCGAATTTCCCCTGCTCGCGAAGCGTCACATCCATATTCAATAATTCAGTGATTTTTTCTCTAATTATAAATGATAAAACTAACAATGAACAAATCACAAGCATGTGCGGCTAGGAAATCATTGTCAAAATCTACAAATCTTGATTCCATATTACAAACGCGAGACTATATTTCAAAAAATCGTTTCTACATTCCCAATCGCGATGCGCAATCGGTACGAGCGTAGAAAAAAAAAAAAAAAAAAAAAAAAAAAAAAAAATCATGTAACAGTCTACTTGGCTGTGAGTCGAAGCTCCGGCGGACTGACTATCAGGCCGGAAAAGCCCGACGACTGTACTTAGCACCGAGTTACACCCCGGTCCCCCTCGCTGCTCGTCGGCGTACGAGTAATACACATCTCCGTGTGTTGGTCGAATCTCAACCCGCATGTACGCAAACGCTCGTCTGTGTGCGCGGGACAACGAGCGAGAGTGCTGGACATCGTGCGGGCAAGCACCACGCTCTGCGCCGAGTGTGAGAGCCCGAGACTCGTTTAGCGGTTGCCTGGCCCTGATACGATGTTGCAGTCTGTGCGCTCCCTCGGCCTGTGTGCGTGCCTTCCGTGTGTGTGCGCGTCAGAGTATGGACGGCAATATACAGACGGGTGGTTCGAGTGAGCGAGGCGCTCACAGGAATCGGGAGGGTCGCCCCAACAGCTAACACGTGCAAGCCGCACGTGCACTGCGCCTCGACTCGCTGCTCGCTCGTCCACTCTAGCCTCTGGCGCACAATCATTGGATGCCAAGATACACTCGACGGAATAATTTTCGTTGGCCACCCGACTCACAGACCTTACAACACACTGTGCCTGAAAATATATGCAGACTCAACTGTACATGCACCAAATATTATACATATATATATTTATTTATATATATACATTATGTGTATTTATATATACGTATATAAATACATGCGTGTGGAAGTTTGCGTGCAGGGTCGTGTGCGACTTCCTCGAATTGGAGCCGTGACGAAAAAGTTCCGTTCGAGAGCGATAGACCGAGGAGCGATGAGAGGGAGGCGAAGCGAGACAGATAGAAAGTTGTATTACAGCGACATCGTGGAAACTAACGCGTGAAAGAAATTTAAGACGCGGCGGACTCGTAACTCTATACGCGAAACTAATCGCCGAAGAGCATCGGAGGAAGTCCGCGGAGATTATGGATGGATGTTTGTAGTAAAATGTCATGTAATTTATAGTAAAATAGTAAAATGAAAACGAGGAAGTGAGGAGGATATTTTTTTTTTTTTGTATTTTATCCGTCGAAAATTTGTTTGCACGGATTGGGCGGAGGCAATTTTTGAGATGAAATAATTGTGTCGAGGAGCGATAAACGAGCTCGCCGCCCACGTGCGGCTTCCTCTTCCCGGACGGCGTACCGTGTATCCAAAAATTCCCGAAACTCTGCGAGCGCAAAGACGCGTAGAAGCGGATACGGTATTTTAAATCGCGAAACGAGACGTCCAGCCGGTCCGACAATTTTTTTTCCCCCGTGGAAATAATTTTTTAAAAACAGCGCTTAAAGAGACGTAAATGAATTCTTAACTAAGACCAGAGATCCGTGTACGATTCTGGGACAACACAATGGGCTGCACTTAAAATGGAAGCGTTAATTTTCCCCGGCTCTTTATCGGCACAAACAATTTTTTTTGTTGCCGATTGTGCAGGCAATAGCGGAGCGCATAGAAGCGGATAGTCTTTTAAATCATGACCTGAGACCTCCAGCATCTCCGACGATTTTTTACCCCGATGAAAATAATTAAAAAAAAACAGCGCTTAAAGAGTCGTAGATGAATTCTTAAAACTTAAACCAGAGACCCGTGCACGACAGTACAATGGGCTGCGCTCATAATCGAAGCGTTAATTTTCCCCGGCTCTTTATCGGCACAAACAATTTTTCTTTGCCGATTGTGCAGGCAATAGCGGAGCGCATAGAAGCGAATAGTCTTTTAAATCATGACCTGAGACCTCCAGCATCTCCGACGATTTTTCTCCCCGATGAAAATAATAAAAAAAAAACAGCGCTGAAAGAGCCGTGAATGAATTCTTAAAACTCAAACCAGAGACCCGTGCACGATTCTACGACAGTACAATGGGCTGCGCTGAAAATCGAAGCGTTAAATTTCCTCTGCTCTTTATCGGAACAAACAATTTTATTTTTTTTTCGTCGAATGTGCAGCCAAGAGAGCACGTGGGCCGGTGCGGAAGATCGTATACCGGTCGTATCGCCGTGTGCAACGCACAGCGAGCCCGCTGTCGTAGCACCTCGGTGCTCGTTCGCCGAGCCTATCGGCGACACGGGCGATGGACGCGCGCGATGCGCGCGGCAGGAAGCACACGATTATAGTTTGCGGAGCTCTCTCTCTCCCTCGTTCCTCTTCGCGCTCGTGAGCGGCTCTCGATTCCCGACTGTGGCAGCTGCGTTTTCTACTCTGCTCTAGCACGGAGTTCGGAACTCGTCGCGACTCGACGCGCGCTCGGGCGAGCTGCAATGCACGCAACCTCTGCGCACAAATCTCGCGCATCCGCAACCATAATGGCGTATTTTACACGCTTTCGCACCAAAAATACGTCCTTCCGATTTCGGTCGCACTATACGTATGCACATAAATTTACCACCCTGAATCAAAGGGGCGTGGGTCTAATTTTTAAGTATTCAAACTTACGCCCTTTCGATTCCCGTTTTCGATGTACGTTTTACATATGCGCAGACATCTCGCGCATCCGTAATCATAATGATTTTTTTTACGCGCTTCTGCACGGAAAATACGCCCTTCTGATTTCGGTCACGCTATACATATGCACATAAATCGACGAGCCTGAATCAAAAGGGCGTAAGTCGAATTTGAAGGTATTCAAACTTACGCCCTTTTCGTTCTTGTTTTCGATATCTGAAATCATAATGGCGTGTATTATACGCTTCCGTTCGGAAGATAGGTCCTTCTGATTTCGGTCACGCTATTCATATGCACATAAGTCGACGACCCTGAATCAAAAGGGCGTAAGTCGAATATGAATGTATTCAAAGTTACGCCCTTTTCGTTCTTGTTTTCGATATCCGCAACCATCCCTGATAGACAAGCGGCACAGAAAGTAGCAGTTGGCGCAATAATTGCGACATGTGCCGCACATGTCGCAAATGTCGCGCCAATATTGCTACTTTTCGTGGCGCTTCTTTATCAGGGATAATGGCGTATCTTACACGCTTCTGCACGGAAAATACACCCTTCTGAATATCTATTTAAATCAAATAAATTTTTTACTCAAAACCAAATAAACGGTGGCCGTCAAATAAATTATTTTTCTGGGTGTACACATGCACATAGATATATGCACATAAATCGACCACCCGGAGTCAAAGGGGCGTAAGTCCAATGTTGAAGTATCAAAACTTACGCCCTTTTGATATTCGTTTTATGTATACATACATATAAAGCGTATTCGTACACGTGTAGTTCACGCGCCCATCTGCGCTTCGCGTATCTCCGTGCGTGTGATTTTTCGGGAAGGTAAAGGGAGAGAGTACGAGGGGAGGAGGACGGGAAAAGCGGAGCGCACGTGTGCGCCACAGGCCGTCATCAGCGAGCCAGAAAGCGCCTGTGTACGACCCCGAAAATGCTCCGAGCGCGTTCCCGAGACTCGCGCGCTCAGACGCCTGAGGACGAAGCTGTCGCCGGCGGCGCTAATTATAGGGCCTTCCGCGCGTACGATACCTCCCGAACGCGACACTCTCGCAGCTACTCCGAACGCGATCTCGACCTTTGGACTTTTTTTTTTCTTTCTGATCTCCGCTCTTACCTTTCGAAAGTACTCGAACTCGTTGCAACGCTCAACCGGGCGCTCGATGAATCTTCGCAGATTCGCTCCGGCCTTTACGCGCTCTCGCTCAGTCATTGCGGCAATCGGCGCATAGATTTGTACACTGCTGTTCATGAATGCCTGGATTTCCTTGCGTCTTGGTGGATGTCTTGGTGGATGTCTTGGTGGATGTCTTGGTGGATGTCTTGGTGGATGTCTTGCTTGGTATCTTCGACCCCGTGAAGACATAGAGCAAGATGTCCAGGAAGATAAAAAATCAGAAAAACCAGGCATTCATGAACAGCAGTGTACTACGGGCAGAGGAGCACACCTGCAAGTCTCCGTCACGCCTCCGCCGCTGCTGTTCTTGTCGTTATTATTATTACTATTTTTTTTTTTTTAAGCCAGCCGCCCGGGAGAGCGTTACGTGATTCCGAAACGTCCGACACGCTTCGGAGTGCGTACCTTGCGCAACGGATCTTTGTTCACATCGATTTAGAGTTTTGAAATCGAACGACCCGGGCGCATTTCGGCTTTATCCGAGAGTCGGACACACACGCACTCGACGGCTGGATCGAAAGGCGAGGAAAAAAAACAACAAATAAGTCGGCCGCGCCTCGACGACTCCGATACGCGATCTCATGACTCGAGGCCACCGCGAGGCACTCTCGATATCGTAAATCGTCTTGGCTTCTTTTTTTTTGTATATATTTTTTTGTACTTTTATTATTATTTTGTTTTTCTCACAGTCGTTCACTCCTTCCGCGCTCCGATACGAATTCCTATCTCGAGCGACGTTTGCACTCGGGCTCGGTGCACGAGCACCCGATCGAAGCTTCGTGGACTTTGCGGATCGAGACGAGTCTGAGTGTTTTCTTAGTTTTTTTTATCTGCTCCGATAAACGATGCAATCTACGACGATCGTGTGTACCGACGGCGATCCGAATCGACTGTTATCTCAACGAGACCGCAAGGTTTTCTTCGGTGCCCGGAGGGTTTTTCTGTCGTACGAGGAACGCAAAGCCTACTCGACACGAAATCGAACGAACGTTTGTGCAATTTTTTTTTTTTTCATTCCTGCTCGAAGTGTATCGTCGTCGGGCGAGTGTCCAATACACGTAGACGATACAACAATGCGATACCGAACACCTGTATGCTTATCGGGATATCGAATCGAGCGAATGGCATTAAGTTAAGGCTACGTAGGAGAGGATCGATGATTCATTATATTCCCCGAGCAGTTGAGCGAGAGCGGGGCAAAACGGACCACCCGGAGAAAAATAGGGGCATTTAATACGAGGGTTTTATTTGATTATATTTTTTTCCATGTCACTTTAAATATCGGTGAAAAATTGTCCATTTTGCCCCCCGTCCGTTTTGCCCGACACCGCTCTATATTTAGGCAAAACGGACCACCCGGGGAGAAATGAGGGCATTTTATACCAGGATTTTATTTGATTTTTTTCCATGTCCTGTTAAATATCGGTGATAAATGGTCAATTTTACCCCCCGTCCCTTTTCCCCCACACCGCTCTATATTTAGGCAAAACGAACCATCCGGAAAAAAATAAGGGCTATTAATACAAGGTTTTTTTTTTCCTGTCCTGTTAAACATCGTTGATAAATGGTCCATTTTGCCCCCGTCCGTTTTGCCCCGCACCGCTCTATATTTAAGTATTACTAATTCGATCGAAGCGCGTTACGGTCAAATTATCGCAGAGGTTATTCGACGACCTTCGAGCTTTTTTTTCTGCCTCACGATAGAGCCGTAATAAACGCATCGACTTCGTCGCCGAGGGAATGTTGAGACTTCATCTTTTTTTTGCTTTTTTTTTTTTTTTTTTTTTTGTTTCCTTGTACTCTTTCTTATTCTTCGTATATTTCTCGACGCGAGCCGCGGGCGCAGCCTCTCGACAAACGCGTAGAGAAAACCGCCAGTGTCCGCGCTCTCCGCTCTCATGAATCATTCATAAAGTCATGAGATAATAGCAACGACGAGGACGACGAGGAGTCGTGAAGCCGAGAGCTCGCGCGGACGTCGAAGTCAGCTGTTGACGAATGGGTCCGCGCATGGGACGTGGTCACGCTCATCTCTTGAACCCGATTCCCGTGTGTTTTCCGTAAGTACGCTCAGCTCCGTGATCGGAATAACAATGGCACTTCCTCGTAGTCGGACAATTGGGTATTTAATGCATACAGCGTTAACTCTTTTTCATTTTTTCATTTTTTTTTTTTTTTTTTTTTTTTTTTACGGACTAGGTATGGACATTTCTCACACAAAGCGGCGCGGACCGACTCTTAATAAGCTTACCAGGAGAATTCAGGACGCTCTGCAATGTTTTGTAAACTTTAAACAGGGATAACAATTATATGACAACATTTAGATGCACAGCATGATTTTTTTTTTTTTTATTCAACTCATCCGTTAAAACTGAACGTAGAAATGGGGTTCTTGAATTAGTTCCTAAAAGCTTTCGATCCCAATTACAATCGCATTTCCTCGTAGTCGAACAATACGGTGTATAATGCATATAGATTTAACGCGTTGTTTTCATTTTTGTTATGGCTTTGATATGGATGTTTTTAACACAAGGTCACGCGGACTGACTCTTAATAAGCATTTCAGGAGAATTCAGGACGCTATGGAATGTTTTATAAGCTTTAAAAACCGATAATAATTATATGACATTTAAACACACAACATGATTTTTTTCAATCAAATTGTCCGCTAAAACTGAACATAGAAAGAGGGTTCTTACATTATTTCGTAAAAGTTTTCGATACGAATCACAATCGCATTTCCTCGTCGTCGAACAATTCGGCATTTAATGCATATAGTGTTAACTCGTTTTTTTTATTTTATTTTTCTTTTTGTTTTTTTTATTTTTGTTTTTTTTTGTGGACTTCGTGCGAATATTTCTCACACAAGGCCGCGCTGACAGACTCTTAATAAGCATATCAGCAGAATCAGCACGCTTCGGAATGTCTCGTAAACTGTAAACACCGATAATAATTATAGTAAAACAATTAGAGAGGTGATTTTTTTTTTTCATAGTTGAATTATCCGTTGAAACTGACCGTAGAAGCGGGTTTCTTAAATTCGTTCTTAAAGCTTTATTATTAAATACTTTTCGTCTGGTGTGTAAAAAAAACGTATTTGGAGCGGGCTGACGATAGCGACAAAGCGGTAAAAAAAACGGAATATATGTACATTGATAATGAACAATCCATGAGTATGCATTTTATGCATCGGTTCTTAGGAAACGTAAGGGCGTATCTCACGGCATTTAGCACGTAAAACCGTGTGTTATACGCCCCGCTATTTTTCACCGTGCGGCGCAGGTCGAGTGTGAAAAAAAAAAAGTATTCACGGGCTCTGAAATTCCTGTGTGCATGGTTGATTATGCTTCAACACCTCTCGGAACCGTATCCGAGCGATATATTTAATTTCCACATGACTACCTTCGATCCGAGCTATTCCGAGTGGATTGCACAAACTGCCCTCGTGAACGACGATGTGTCCGACCGTACCGCATGCATGTTTCGCGCTCGGTCGTTCGCGAATTGTAATTCCCGGGTCACGAGATAGGAGTCGGTTGCCAAGGGGTGAGATCCGGTAGAGTCGTAAGTACACCGTCATCCGTAGGGCAGAGCGGGGCAAAATAGGATAGACGATCGGGATGCATCAATGGGGCAAAATGGGACGTCCCGAAATTAATGGAAACATACGCTCTTAAAAACGCAATTGTCCAATGATTTTAAGACGTGGCATTTTGCCCCATCGATGCATCCGATTGTCCGTCCCGTTTTTAAAAACGTAATTGCCCAATCATTTTCGGACGTCCTATTTTGCCCCATCGATGCATCCGATTGTCCGTCTCGTTTTTACAAACATAATTTCCCAATAACTTTAGGACGTCCCATTTTGGCCCATCGACGGATCCGATTTTCCGTCCCGTTTTTAAAAATGTAATTTCCGAATGATTATAGAACGTCCTATTTTTACCCATCGATGCATCCGATTGTCCGTCCCGTTTTTTAAGACGTAATTTCCCAATAATTTTATCCGATTTTCCGTCCCGTTTTTAAAAACGTAATTTCCACGTCATTTTAGAACGTCCCATTTTGCCCCATCGATACATCCGATTGTCCGTCCCGTTTTGTCTCATTGTCTCATTTTGCCCCTTTCTCCCCTACAAACGATGTTACCGAAAGAAAGAATTCAAAAAAAAAAAAAGAAAAAATGCAGCCAGCGGATATGATCGCAGGTAGCAAGAACGTGCCGTGGCGTAAACGCTCGTCGGAGCTTCGGAATCGGGCGAGTCGGTGCGGCAGCGTTCCGCAGAGCGCTCGGAACCCGCGAGAGAGGTTCTCTCCTCCACCTAATGCACGGGTACCGGCGCTCGTTGCAACGCCGACCGAGAGTCATTAGCATTCGCGAAGAATTTTCGCCAACCTCTGGGCACGTGTGTGTTCTGGGCATGTGTACGTTCGCGCGTGTGTCTGCGAGCGCGCATGTTAAATCGCATTAGTACACACTCCCACGTTCGAGGAGCTGCGCGTGCACGCATAAAAGAAGTCAGACTACTCGAGTTTCAGCCACAGTACTGCAGTGACTCGAAGAAAAACAAAAAAATTATAACGCCTATCTCGATTGAAAATATTATATAGGAAGTGGACATAACAACTGAAAGTCTCCGAAAACATTTTTTAAATATATACGTATATTATGAATATATATATTAAGTACATTTTTACATATATATACATAAATGAAGTTATATATATATATCAATTGAATTGTATAATATACAGGAGTGAGCGGGGCAAAATGGGACAGTGTGGCAAAACTCAATTTCCCAATAATTTTTGGATGCCCCATTTTGTCCCAACGATACATGCAGATTTTCAACCTCGTTTTGCCCCGCTTACGACCACCGCCACCATCTAAAAGTTATAGGAAAATTGCGTTTTGGTCAGTATCCCGTTTTGCCCCACTGCCCCATTTTGCCCCGCTCTTCCCTATACTATGTATATACATTAAATTATATATATATATAATAATAATGTATATTGTATATACATATATCGTCGTTTGAGGGAGGGAAATACAGGTTGGTCGATTAGTTCAAACTACTTTTTTTTTTCTCGCTCCGATCTCGACGACGGTGGTATATGGTGACGTCTGCGCTCCACGTATCCGAGGAGGTCGAGGAGGTCGGTATAAGTAGTATAGAGTGGTAGTGGCAACTAGCACCGTGATGGCTAGTGGCTGGCGCCGCCGGACGTTCAACAATGGCCATAGCCTGTACGGCCAGTCGACCGCCCGCGCCTCGTCGAGACTCCCATGGCCGTCAAACACCCCCGACTCTGGCGATGGGTCCGAGCGGAGTTTCGCACGAACAAGTACATTCAAAAAGATACATCGCGAGAGCGAAAGCCGTGACGAAAAAATAATTAATAACTCCCACTGACTAACCACTTTCATTTAACAAAATTTGCAATGAATTTATCAATCGCTATCTCTATTCGGAACTTCTATACGATATTGACGAATAGGCATTTCTGCTATGCATGGCAATCAGCATAATATTGAAATAACCGCTGCGAAATTGTACTCTCCAAAACCATGATTTTTCTATTTTGATTTCCAAATAAAAAAAAAAAATCTTAATGAAAAAAAAACACAAATTAATTATAACATTTTTTAAATAAAATAAAAGTACTTATTCGCCACTTCTACACTGCATTGACGAAAAGGTAAATTCTATGCATGACAAATGAGCATAATATTGGATTAACCACTGGGCAATTGTGCCCTCCAAAGCCATGATTTTTATACTTCCCATTTCCAAAAAAAAAAAATAACAGTCCAATTATGCTTATATTGTAAATAAGTTTCGTACAAGAGACCGAGGAGTCGAAGCCATCGCTGCGCAAGGTTCTCGGAGTTAGCCAGCGGCAGCAGCAGCAGCAGCGATTGCGCCGCCAGCGGTGGGGAATGCGTCGAGCGGGTTCGGTCGGGTGGGGCGAAGGAGAGGAGGGGACGAGCTATAAAATAGGCGCAGGTGAGGGGCGGAGGCCAGTTGACTTCGATCCGCCGAACGTGACGCACCGTCGAAGCGACAGCTTGATTCTCTCGCACAGCGCGTCACCGACGACCACTGCTGTATCAACACGGTACACACACGTCGATATCGCTCGACTATCGAGTCATATAAAAAAATAATAAAAACAAATAAAAAAAACCACAATTCAAGATAGTTTTTGGTCAAATCGTGAATATAAAAAAGTTTCGTCAGTCTGACAGACACAGAAAAAACTGTGCCCATCCTAAATACCCGTGACTGTGAGTGCGAAACTCTCGAGTGTTACGAGACTAACTACAGAGTTCGAAAAAAAAAAAAAAGAAAAAAATCGAACCGATAGTCCCGTCGCCACAGGATTACTATAAAATTCACCGACGAGACACCCCGCAGTGAGAAAAAAAAATATTGCCACAGCCGTCGCAGCGAAAGAATAGAAGAAAGAACAAAAAAAAATATATATATATACATATACACCGTGCACGGTGTCTCGTTCTCACGGTGAGCCAGCTCGCGCAGTCGGGGTGGCGGGGTGGGGGGGTAGGCGCTCCGCGTTGTCGAGCAGTGACGATCGATAGACCGGGGGAGAAAGAGACCGGTGTGGCATTCTCGCCGGAACGTGCGCCGTGATCGTCGCGAAGAACGTAAAACCCGAAGGAATTATAAACAGCACTGAGGAAAAAGAAGAATTAAAAAAAACTTGAAAAAAAAAAAAAAACATCGTTCTCGACAACCCGAAAGAAGTAACAACGATAACAAAGATTCGTCGTTCAAGCGAGGCTAAAGAGGCTGCGCGACGAAGACTAAATCGAGGATGAAGGCAATGGTAGTGAGTCCGGTGGGCGGAAGAGTCCCGCCGACGAGAGGAGTCTTGCAGCACAGTTTGGCGATAAACGGAACGAGGCGCGACCTCGAGGCCGAGGAGGTCGCCGCGTACCTTACCAAGCTGCGATCCCTCGTGCCTGACATGCCACGAAAGAGAAAACTTTCGAAGCTCGAGGTGATACAGAGGGTCATCGAGTACATCTGCGATCTGCAGACGACTCTCGAGGAGACGAACATCCACCAGGACGCGAGCGGCGCGACGGTGGCGAAGAGCAGCTCGGGAGCGGTCGGGACCGGAAACAGCAGACAACCCCTGCAGCCGCTGCTGAACGCCTCGACGACGTCGATACAAATGAGCACCACCGGACCGGCGGCGACGATCGCCGAACGGTGACCGCGCACCGTTGAGAATTGAATCATTTTCAACATCGAGACGGGGCGGCCGCTCGCGATCGAACGAGGATTCGCGTCGGATTAAAATTCCTCCCCGAGATTTTTTGAAGAAACTAAAAATCCGAGCGCGTCGCGTCGATCGAGAGAAGAATGATCGAGGGGTTAGATGGGGGGGGGGGGGGGGATCGCTCGCGAGCCAACAACTGCACGAGCCACCGTGGAACATCGTCCGAGCCCGCTCATCGTCTTCCACCTGAACCGTTCCCACGCGCGACCCCGGCCGGACGCAGGATGACCCCGGGTTACATCACCGTGGATTACGGCCGCACGTGGGCCCGGAGTCGGCGAGAGGAATCGCCGGACCTGGCCGAAGCGGACTGGAACTTGAACCGAATCCGACGTGGAGCAACGAAAAAAAAAAAAAGTTTCTGTCGACTGCTCGAGGTCGCCGGGGTCCTTCCAGATATGGCTGAGCCGACGGGAACTCGAGTGGATCCACGAACGAGCAACTCCACACCGATCTCCGGTCGCACCTCGCCTCTGCGCGCTACCAACCCCATTTTCGCCTCGCGGAATTATTATAATGTACATAATTGTAAATAGACTCATCGCATTCCTCGCACGAAGTATCATCGCAAACAACCCCCCCCCCCCCCCCCTTCCCTCTCAACCACCTTGGTCCAGTCTTACCTTCCCTTGATCAAAACGATTCACTCTGCGGAGGTTTAGGAAACCGATACCGATAACTTAAATTTTTTCCCGTCGTTCTGATGGTATTATCGTTTTGTCATTGTGGTTTCCCTCAAAGCCGCGCCCCTCACAACTCCGAATCTGTGAAGCCCAGACTGAGAAAAAATTGCATGGTGAAACCAACGATACTGATTTTTTTTACCATAAAAAATAGTTCCCAGGGAAAGGTCTACATTTTATAGTTACGGCAATGACAAAAAAAATCGTCGTTGCAAGCCTAATTGTAATTTAACCAATTGAATATGTATTAGCAAACACTGTCTGTGTAGACGTTCCTCCTGGGAACTGTTTGTTATAGGAAACACTGTCCTCTTTCTCAGTGCAACGTACGAATTTTTATACAGATTTAGAGCTTCCAGAATTCTATGAAACTCTCTCACAGTACGATATTGTATTCCTTTAGGCATTGAATTCCTATTCGTGAACGACTAAAAGCGGATTGTAGACCCTTTATAGTTTATATTCTATTCGAGAGATAATTTTTTTTTTTTTTTTGTTTATTTTGAAAACCCATTGTAGATAATACGAAAGAAGATTATTATATTGAACTATATGTGCTGCGGAAAATTTATAATGTAAACGCCACATCCCGATTTATCATTATTATATGAATTGATTATAATTATTATTGTTGTTATCGCTCTTATATTATTATTATTATTATTATTATTATTATTATTATTTTTAGAGATCACAGACCCGTAACTATTGTATATTTGCGAAGACTGAAAGGCTGTAAATACATTAAAATCGTGCGGGCGAAAAGCTTTTATGTGTCGCGTTTAACGAGCGCGATTGATGAAGAAAAAGAAAATAAAAATGCAAACAATGTGTCCGTAACAGAAGAGAAGCAGTATGTTTTGATTGATTATCATCAAGCCAAGACCACGCTCGACCATCTCCCGCTCACTCTGATCCAAGCGCCGCAGCAGGAAATCGTAAAGCCAGGCGTTTTAAAAGAGATTTTTCTTCGTATCGATTTCTCGATTCCTTATTGAGATCCTGCCGAGGAAAAACGGCACTCGGAAACGAGGCGAAACTTGACGATCTTTTTTTGGCGCGCGTAGAAAGTAGACAATTATATCGGCAGGCAAAAGCCAGTAACGGGTGACTCCGAGCGCGATGGAATGAAACGGAGAAACCCGGCAACGGTATCTCGCGAATGAGATAGCAATAAAAAAAATATATTAAAAAAAGCTCCTTTCTTAAAAAAATAATTTCTTGTCGGATGGGCAAGTTGCCGGATGGGAAGCCCGGCAGGAGGAGAGGCGATGGGAAGAAATGGGGAAACCCAGCAGCGCAATCTTGCGGACGAGATAACAATAAAGAAAAATATTTTTTAAAAAGCTCGATCCTTAAAAAATAATTTCCTTCGAAGCGATGGGAAGAACCGGGGAAACCCGGTAGCGCAATCTCGCATGAGAGGTAACAATAATAATAAAATAAATGAAAATAAAAAGCTCGTGTCTTAAAAAGTAACTTCTTGTTCTACAGTCAAGTAGGAGGCGAGGCCATGAGAAGAAACGGGGAATCCCGGCAACGGTATTCCGATAGCAATGGAAAAAAAATAATTAAAAAAGCTCGTTTCTTAAAGAGTAATTTCTTGCTCAATGCTCAAGTTGGAGGCCCGGTAGGAGACGAGGCCATGAGAAGAAACGGGTAAATCCAGCAGCGATATCTCGCGAACGAGATACCAATAAAAAAAATATAAGAAAGCTCGTTTCTTAATGAGAAATTTCTTGCTATATGGTCAAGTTGCAGGCCCGGGCGGAAGACGTGGTGATGGAAAGAAACGGGAAAACCCGGCAGCGGTATCTCGCGAACGATATAGCAACAAAAAAAGCTCGTTTCTTAAAGAATAATGTCATGCTCTATGGTCAAGTGGGAGGCGAGTGCGGTGGGAAGAAATGGGTAAACCCAACAGCGGTATCTCGCGCACGAGATAGTGATTAAAAGAATATACAAAAAAAAAAGCTCGATGCTTAAAAACTAAGTTCTTGCTGTATGATCAAGAGAGAGGCCTGGCAGGAGGCGAGGCGACTGGAACAGCGAGACGCGGAGCCGGGGGACAACATTCGAAACTCGATAAATTTTGCAACGCCGTTTCGTCTCGGACCAGCAGTTTTCGTCCCCCTCGGTCGTTCAGCCATGTACCAGTCGCCTTGTACTCGAGATAGACGGCGTAGGCCCGTAGGGTGTTCCATATACCCACCGGGGTGATTTTCAAGACGGCAAAGGGTTCTGAGTTTCAAATCCCCTTAAAAAAAAAAAGAAAAAAATAATACGGCTTTACATTTATTTTCAGATGTCCTCGTTAAAATACCTTTTCTTCACTGCCGATATAATTTTAATGCAGCTGTGCTTTTTTTTTATATTTTTCTCCTCTACTTTTCAATCGCACACGTATATTGATCGGCGAAACGAAGCACGGCCGCGGGCGGCAGTTCTACTCGCCGGCTAAGCTCTCATTAAAACGGCAAATCCGCAGGGATCAGGATTCTGTAGGGGGGTTTGGCGATTATCCGGCACGCGTGGGTTTCCCATCGACCCTCCCTCCCGCGTATTCTCTCTTTGCACTGGGGGGTGATGTCAGAGCCACCAGTCGCGGTCTCGTCCCTCTTCCACCCGATACACCCCTACCACTATTATTATCATTATTTTTATCATCCACGGATTCTCATAAAACTCGTACGAATTTATCACGAAAAAATTGGTAAAATGATTTTTCGGTAAAAGAAAAATAACCATTTCTATCATTATCATCATTTTTTTTTCCGAACCATTAAAACCCATCTCGACGCGTTTTCCGAAGTCATTACGAGTTACGAGTTCAGTCCTCGTTGTGCACATGGTCTAATTATAATTATTTTTTATTATCAACGTATCCACGTCAAATTCGTACGAATTTTTCACGAAATATTGATAAAATGATTTTTCTCAACAAAAAAAAAATCAATTTCTATCATCAATTTTTTTCCAAACCATTAAAGCCCATCTCGACGCGTTTCCCAAAGTCATTACAAGCTACGAGTTCAGTCATCGCTGTGCACATTCGTCTCATCTCCGACGATCAGAGAGCCCCCTTCAGTACAGTGCATTCATATTCATGTCCATTTAAGAATGTTATTATCATCATCCCTTTTTCCAAACCATTTCCCACAGGGGTTGGCAGGGGGTTTCGGGCTAGAATGGCGGTTCATCGTCGAAACGTATCGCGAATACGGGAGAACGGGAGATGACGGAAAAGAGACAGGATGGAGATAGATCAGAATTCAGTGGGGTTCGGTTATTGCGGAGGACACGTGTGGGGGTGTTCGGGGGCCGGAGGGGCCGAATCGTCCGGAAGGGAAATGCAGGGATGTCGCCGTTCTCGATTACGATACATTCGCCTTTTACTCTCACACATACACATACACATATACATATACATATACATATACATATACATATACATATACATATACATATACATATACATATACATATACATATACATATACATATACATATACATATACATATACATATACATATACATATACATATACATATACATATACATATACATATACATATACATATACATATACATATACATATACATATACATATACATATACATATACATATACATATACATATACATATACATATACATATACATATACATATACATATACATATACATATACATATACATATACATATACATATACATATACATATACATACGATTCTACCCTCTTTACTTTCCACCCTCGCCCACGTGCGCGCCCTTCCTACCCTTAGAACGGATACCAGTCTGCCACGAGACACTGCCGAAGACTCAGACATCGCCGCTGTCGCGCTACTTCCCGCTTTCCCATATATATACGAAATGTACCGAGAGAATTACGGACGGACTCGCTCGGCGCGTACACGTATCTCTTTTCGGTGTTATCAGGGTGTAGGAGTTGGCAAGACCGTATTGATCGACTCTCCGGTATCCCGGGTCGCGTGCGCGATCCTGGGAACTCCGGGTCCGCGTTATACCCACGGGAACCGATCCGAGTGGCGGCAACCCTCCGCAATACCCTAGCCTCTACCCCCCCCCCCCCCCCCCCCCCCCCCTCGGCAACACGACCGCTACGTAGACCCCGGTAGAATTCTAGTAGTATCGTCAAACCACCCCTCTTCCTTTCCGCAATACTTGCGCCCGCTGCCCACTCGTGCATCCACTTCGCATTCACGATGCCGCAAGAGCGAACTCCGCGACTCGAGAACCCTCCCGGCGCGCTCTTTCTCTCGCTCTTCCTTTACCCCTTACGCAACGGCGAGGGTGACTCGAACAAGTTTTTTTTTCTCCGTTGGTCGCCGGGGACGGGAGCTTGCACAAATGTGAAAGCCATTTTTTTTCTGTTTTTTTTTTTTTTGCCGAAATATTCGGATATCTGGATTTTGAATAATATGTTGATTGGACGAGTGCGAGATAGGATTAAAAATCCAGCGCGATTGTTTGTTCTCGAAGGTGCGCTGAATGCGTGAAAAAATATTCCGGAATGAATATTAAAAATTGTTGGAAGGGTTCGATTCTTTCACTGTTACTAAAAAAAAATATTGTCCATCTTTAAACAAATTTAATTTCTTCTATAATTTTTTATCTTGGGACTGGACTATATTGCGCGCATTTCAGTGTTTCTAAATTCATACTTTTCTGCCACTGGCTGCATTCGGGATACATTTCAGAGAAAAGTTAAAAATATTCTCTGTAACGTTACTTCCCGTTTAAGAATCTTGGTTTTTGACCGGAAGTGACGAGTCAAGGGAAAACGTCACTTCCAGTTTAAAAATCTCACTTTTTTTTCGACCGATAGTGATGTAATTCGGATGTAACGTCATTTCCGGTCGAAAAATGAGATTTTCGTACCGGAAGTGACCACTCTCGGAGATCAACAAAAATAGAAAACACCTTTTCATATTTTCCGTTTTTCTCAACTAACTCGGATCTGCAAGCTTTTCATTTTCAGAGAGAAGCAATTTCGAGATTTATTAATGCACGATCTTATTTTTTTCCATCGGAATTTCGTTTCATCTCCGAAAATTTCTTTGATAGTCTCGTTCCTTTTTTTCGTTTAAAAATGTTTGTCTTTTACCGCAGACGACGTCACACGGGAAAACGTCACTTACGGTTTGAAAATCGCGATTTTTTAAAATCGGAAGTGACGTATTTCCGGTCAAAAAATGAGATTTTCAAACCCCAAGAGTGACCACTCTTGGGGACCAAAAATAGAAAAGACCGTTCTATATTTTACGATTTTCTCAACTGAATCGGATCTGTAAGCTTGTAATTTTCGGAGAGAAGCGATTTCGAGATTTATTAGCGACGACCTTATTTTCCTCCACCGAACTTTCGTTTCATTTCCTAAAGCTCCTTTGATAGTCTCGTTCCTTTTTTTTTCCACCCCTCCGTCTCGGTGTCGATTCGAGCCGATTCGTAATCGAGTGTCTGCCGGCGGCTCGATCCCGTTAATAATAGGAGTGGAGGCTGACTCACGACCCGCGAGCACCCCGTAGGGGTTGATCGATCGCGAGGATAAGGAGTTTCCTCGGGGGGGTTGACGATGCCCTCTTGGAGCACCGAGTTCCCTCGACGAGGCCGGTCACGAGATCCCGCTGACTCCGGCACGATACAACACTTTGTTAATAATACTTAACAAAGCGTACGACAACGGGTGAGGTACCTGGATGAATCGAATTCATTGTACGAAGTGCCAGCTGTCGGCGCTACGATCTCTGCAACGCGCGTACGCAATCTCGAAGAATTTGTAAATATTTGTTTAGTCGCTCCAAACATGTGCGCCCCCGATAAAATAAATTCAATTATGCGAGCCGACAAAGCCCACATGGCCGTTCACTCGGAGCGATAAGGGAGCGCCTCGCGGGAGTCTCGTTATGCATATAAAATCAATGAGCGTAACAGACTTCGAATTTACGAAAAGAAAGAAAAAAGAAAACGAAAAACAAACATTTCCTTTGAATCAGGTAAGAAGTATATTATTAGATTTAAAAAAGAAAAACAAACTAATCGTTATCGTGGTATGTATAAAGGATGTTGACATTAGATTTATTACCAATCGAAACACACAGTGTGGATAACAGAGAGACAGTCGAGGCGCTTCGATGTGCCGATGGGCTCGAGTTGTACGCCAGGACCGAATGATCGCTATGATAAACGGAGCGAATTAAAAAAAAAAAAAAAAAAAAAAAAAAAAAAACAATGATAAGTACAAGTCTCCTCGTCTCACCCCTCCCTCAATCATCCTCTCCCGATCCATCGCGGAAGCGTTGTTGCGAGTGTAAAAGTTTCGATTTCTATCTCGCGCAAAAGTTCGTCGTTGAAATCGCGCGATGGATCTCATGCAGGTCTTCCTAGTTCGCGTGAGCTTTGAGATATTCCTCGATGGAATCTTTGTCCCTCGCGAGCCATGCGGCGTTGAGTCTGATGGTCTCGATGCTCTGCTGCACGGTTCTCTCGGTTCCGGGTGTCGGATGGTCCTTGAAGAAGTCCTCGACGTCCCGAGCTTTCTCCTCGGTGACGAAATTCTCGGTCGTGTACTTGACGAGACGGGAGAGAAGGAAACCGCCCTCGTAGCGGGTGAGGAGAGTCTTCCAGTTCTTCTTGAAGAAGTCCCAGGCGAGAATGCGTCCCTTGTAGCTCATCGTTACCGACATTATAGCGAATATCGTGTCCTGAGCGCGAACCTCGTCGCTCATGGCGAATTCGAGTACCTTCGTCAGAAGAGCCTCGTCCCTGATAGCTCCGAGGGCTCGGAGTATCCTGTCCTTCTCCTCGTGAAGATCCGTCTGACGATAGAGTTTGAGCATGGCATCGTACATCTCGGGATCGCTGGAGGAGAGCACGGCGCGATAGACCGGACTCCTCAGGTCGGCGGAGAGAGCGCTCTTGCCGGTGAGGTGAAGGTCGAATCGTTTCTTGGCCTCCTCGACCGTGTCCTTGTCGCCGTATGCCGCCATTCTCCCGAGCACCAGAGACCTGAGCAGGGTGTCGAGGTGACTCTCGTTGGACTTCGGATCCCAGCCGAGCCTCTTCTCGACGTCCTTGAAGAGGGATCTTCCGAAGGCCTTGAAGCGGTCCTCGAAGTCGAGATGACCGACGAGAACGCCGATCTTGCCGATGCTGTTCGCGATGCTCGACCACACGGTGTAGTTGTCCTCGTGCTGGAAGGCGTGCATCAGCCGGAGAACCTCGACGGTCGAGGCGTTGCCCGCTTGGACCATCGCCGACAGATCGTCGAGCAGACCGAGCCTGTCGAGGGGAGGAATGCTACGATCCTTGATCGCCGGCATCAGCAGCGAGAGCGCCTCGGGACTGTAACGAGTTCTGTAAAATCCGATGGTACCGGGATTTATCTTTATCCACGCGTCCTCCGGCGTGTCCTTGATAACGATTTCTTTGGTTCTCTCGCTCATGACGGTGCTGAGGGCAACGTCGCCTGGCGCGCGAGCCGTGCTCACGCTGACCGGTATCATCCAGAGACTGTCGTCCGTGTCGGTCGAACCGTCGGCCAGGAATCTCGACTGCGAGAGAGTGAGAATTCGATCGTTGCCCTGCTGGCGCTGATCGACTTTGAGAACGGGGAAACCTTGCTGCTTCGTCCACGTCGTCATCACAGCTCGTACGGGCTTGTTGCTCGCCTCTTCCAACGCCGCCCACAAGTCCTCCGTCTCCGCGTTCGCGTAACTGTGACGCTTCAGATAGAGATTCATACCCTTCCGGAAATCGTCGTCGCCGATGTAAGAGTGCAACATGCGAATTACGCTCGCGCCCTTGTTGTACGATATGTCGTCGAAAATTTCGTCGATCTCCGAGGGATGACCGACGGGCACCTCGATCGGATGGCTGTTCTTTAGACCGTCGAGCTCAAGGGCTCTTATGTAAGTGTCGGTCACGAATTGCGTCCAGATATCGTACTCGGGGAAGAGATGAGCGACGCAGAGGAACTCAACGAACGAGGCGTAGCCCTCGTTCAGCCAGAGGTGCGTCCACCATTCCATCGTTACGAGATTGCCGAACCACTGGTGAGCCAACTCGTGAGCGACGACCAGAGCTATCCATTGCTTCTGCACCGCCGACGTGTTTTGCGGATCGACGAGCAAGCACGTCTCGCGGTAGGTGACGAGACCCCAATTCTCCATCGCACCGGCTGAGAAATCCGCTATCGCTATCAGATCCATCTTAGGTAGCGGATACGATATACCGAAGTACTCGTTGTAGTAAGGCAGAACCTTCGACGCCGCCTCGAGGGCGAAGAGACCCTGGTCCTTCTTAGATTTCGGAGTGTAAACCCGAACGAGGACACCGTCGGTGGTTTTGTCCTCGACGTAGTCGAACTCGCCGACGACGACGGCGACTAGGTACGTCGACATCACCGGGGTTCGTTTGAACTTCAGTATCTCGTGGCTGTCCGTCTTCTTGGTGCTCTCGATCGGCTGCGAATATTAACCAAATAATTAGGTACATTGCCTGTCTGGATCAATTAAAGATGCGCCACGCATACGTTCCCAATGAAAAGTTTAATTCGATTCAAATTTCGGTAGTTGGCGATTTGCCAAAAATCTGAAAAAAGTCTGCCGTATTGATGTTGTCAAGACTTTCATTTTGCATAATATTAATGCCAAAAGTTATTGACAAATTATTTAATATATTGTTTGACAAACAAATGAAAAAACCTTTTATTTTCTCATTTTAAATTAATTCCTTGATTTTTTAAGATTTTACATGAATTTTTGTCAGAATTTTCTTACATTTCAAATTCTTTTTTCCGAAAATTTGAAGACACGATGTAGAGGCACGAATTTCGGATATGTTTTCGTATAACGATTCTACAGTATGCACAAAAAGTTTCGAGGCGATTGTGCCAACAGTTCCATGGTTATGGTCTTAAAAAAATTTCAAAAACGGAACATTCAAAAATGTTATAAATTTCTGGAAAATCAATGAATTTATTTGAAAAGAGAAAAAAAAATGTTCACTGATTATCTGGCAAACAATTTGTTTTTACCAATTATTTGTTAATAACTTTTTGTCATTATTATTATGCAAAATCAATGTTCTTGGCACTTTTAATACAGTTGATTTTTTCCAGATTTTTATACCAATAGGAAGTGTTCAAATTCTCAATGAATCTCACTTGGCTGGGAATGTACGTGTGCAGCATCCTTAACTACGGTTTAAAAGAGTGTTAGTTACGAAAACATTGTATGGACGGAGAATGGGTGCATGAGTGTATTGAATCATCAAAAAAAATTCCAATTGCAATAAAAAAAAAAAATACAAAACAAAACACGAACGCGCGGCGTTGCTCACCATATTTGAGAGAGCTGTGTGGCCGGGTGTTACTTTGAGGGTAATATCGAAGGTGGCCTTGTGCGCCGGTTCATCCCAGCAGGGGAAACAACGCCTCGCGTCCGTCGGCTCGAATTGCGTCACCGCGGCGTGATCGACGCTTCCGTCCGTCCTACGAACGTACAATGTATATCATTAATTTTTTTTTGTTTCTCGTGAAAAAAATTGTCTCACCATGTTGGTGAGTCCCGTGAGATTGTCGGTGAGCGCGAGCTCGATACCAAAAGTGGCTTTCACGCTCGGCTCATCCCAACAAGGAAACAACATGCGCGCCGAAGTCGGACAGAGAAACGTCACTGCGACCCAGAGTCTCTCATTCGATGCTTTACTAGAAACACCAATCTTCTTTTGTATATTCCATCGCGACTTCGGCAGACAAACGCTCTCCGTTACATACTCAGACGAAAAATCTACACACAATCGCTTCATTAAATTTGCAGTCTAACGAGAGATTTGTGTTCTTTTCATTCATTCTTTTCTTCCTTACATATTGCATCACGTACTACCGATCGTATCATGTTTTTGAAAAGATTTTTTCCAGTAAATTCAAAACATTAGTAAATTAATGAATGAGTAAATGAACAATCGCATTGTCGAAAAATCGTTCCACAAATATGGGTGATTTTGTCAAACGATGTCCATCGCGACTCCGGTAGACAAAAGCTTTCCATTATATTACTCAAGCAACAACTCTACATACAGTCGTTTCGTTAAATTTGAAATCTGAGGAAAGGCTTATGTTCCTTCAATTATTTTTTTTTTCTTCACCGAATATTGCATCACGTACTACCAATCGCATCGTGATCGTGAAAAGATTTTTCTTCCAGTGAATTAAAATAAATGAGCGAATAAATAAATAAACATTTTCATCATCGAAAAATCGTTCCACAAATTTGTATGATTTTGGGGCGACTCTGGCAAACGAACATTGTCCATTACGTTACTCAGGCAAAGGCCTACAGACCGTCGTTAAATTTGAAGTTTAACAAGACACTTGTGTTCTTTTCATTTTTTTTTTTCTGCATTAAATATTGCATCACACACTACCGATCGTATCATGTTTATGGAAAGGTCCTTTTCCAGTAAATTCAAATAAATCAGTAAATTAAAACGAGTAAAATACTCATACTACCGATCGTATCACGTTTGTGGAAAGGTTTTTTTTCCAAGTAAATTCAAATAAATGTGTACATTAATGAATGAATGAATAAATAAACTATATCATTATCGAAAAATCGTTCCACAAAATTTTATTATCTTGACAAGCGATTTTTCTTTTTTTTTCTTGTCAGAGCCATCGTCTCACCCGATATATTTGCTTCTGTAGAAGCCCTTCATCTTGTCGTTTATCTCGCCGACAAAGTCCAGGGTCAGCCTACCCGATTTCCCAACGGGGAGCTTCTCCGGAAAGACGAACGTAACTGTTTCCTCCTCGGCAGAGAAATTGATCTCCTTCGCAGGTAGTTCCTTTCCGTCGTGAGCATTCTTGAAAGTCACGCTCTTTATGTCGATCTCCAGAGAATTCAGCACTACGCTGTCGGTTGGAGTTTTCACCTAAAACATTTTTTTTAATTTTAATGGGGCAACAAACACAAGTACATGACTGAAAAAAAAAAAAATGAAACGAACAATGTTTCCAGGTCAAACGTGTACCCGATTCTCAATGAGTCAAGCACCTGTTTCAAGGCAGAGACGAGTAAGAGTTCAAGCTGAATTTGTGTCGACTACAGGATAAAATCATCGCTCTCAATAAATTAAGTAGGTAAGCCATTTATGTCTAATTTGCATTTATGTTTAACAGCGCGACCGGACCTGCGCGATAATATTGTACGAAAGAAACTCGAACGAGCAAATTTTCGTCAAATTTTCTTATTTCCGAGTTTGCGATAAGCTCGAACCTATCGGGACAGTTTTACCGCCTTACAGTGTCGAGGGACGATCGGATTACCTCGATCCTCGGGCACGCTCCGTTCTATGCGAATTCCGTTACACGCAAAACGCGTAGAGCGTGCACGACGATAAGTAGACCGAAAATGTGTATTTGGTTATGTTACCATATGGCCCCCACTCTCGCGGCCGGTTGTCAGTCGAGTCGTTCCGCGAAACGAAACGTAAAACGTAAAATGTTTTCCTAGCTACTAAAAAAAGCATAGCAGTAACGATCGAGAACGTGTGACGATAGCTTACCTCGATGTGAACGTCTTCGGTGCCCTCGAACGAGAATTTTTTGAGATCGGGCGTCAGCGATATTTCGTAGTGATACGGTCGCACTTCGGTGGGTAACCGGCGAAAAGGTTTCTTCTCAGTGGAAGTCATTGTTTCCTCTATTTCGAGTGATTTAAACTTCTCAACGGTGCTCGTCGTATAATTCGACCTACTGTCGTGCGGTCCTGTAGACGTGAGTATCCTTCCGAGACGACGAATGTTTCGCGACTGGCTCAAAGATAACAGCTGCGCTCGTGCTATACCAACGCCTATCCCTTTGTGCCGACTCACGTTGCGACAGTGCACACCACCAACGCGTAGAAAGGTGCGCGAAAGCAGCATCATTGCCGTGCGCGCCACGAAAAACACCGTGTTAATCCGAAACCAGGGAGAGCTCTCGTCGGAGGAGCTTACTCGTCGCAAATCTCGTGATATTTATAGATTATCATTGTCGGGACGAGAACGACGTTGAGGAGAATTTCGGTACGATTCTTTTTTTTGCACCCGTCGTCCCGTCGGACGCACTGATAAGCGAAGAGACTTCGGGTGGGTTATTTAAGACAGCTACGACTGCTTCGGAGCAGATAGCGCTCGGTATTGCGCTCAGGAAATTTCAAAAGTCCCGCCACTGCGGAGGTGAACGGAGAGCATTAAATTTAACATTTCGATCATCAATAATCTTCCGTAAGGATTTCGGTACGATTCCTTCTTTGGCACTTTTCGTCGCATCGGACGCACTGATAAGAGTGATAAGCGAAGAGGTTTCCGATAGATTATTTAACGAAGCTGCGACTGCTTCGGAGCAGATAGCGCTCGCTGCTGCACTCAGAGAATTTCGAAAGTCCCGCCACTGCGTAGGTGAAAGGAGAGCATAAATTTAACATTTCAATTTATCAACGATCTTCCATACAGTGGCGTAAGTTCAGTAAGTTCTTCGAGACAGCATAGCGGAGTTTCGGTCAGCTGTTGTGCCGATAATTCGGCGTTCGTGTAGCTCCGACAACAGATCGGCCGTACGGTTAATATTAATTTTAGGTTATAGCGAGAGGGAGATGGAATATGCGCTCCATCGACTATCGACGAATCAGACCGACGACTCGTCGGCAGTCTACTGGCTCAGTGGCACCTCTCGTGGTTCATCTTGGATTCAATCTCCCCCTCCCCACCGCCGTTTCTGCCCGTTCTATCGTCGTCCCCTCCGAAATGTTAATGCCATTAGCAAAACGAGCTTAGGATTCTAATCGAATTTGATGCGAACCGCGGAATTGAAGAGTTTCATGCCGCGTCGCGGATGAAAGTTTCATTCATTCGCGTGTCATAAGGCCGCGACTGACGAAGCTTCCCCCGCCGCCGGTTCGTCGCTGAGCTCACCGGCGCTGCCAGAGCTGTCTCCACCAGTCCGTCCGCGTTTGCAAATGTCTCGGGGTGTATGCACATCTGTCTCTAAGCCAACAACTCCGCGCTACGCCAGTGGCCCACGGCCAGTTTTGTACTTTTGTTCGGCGCGGTGAGGGATCCGCGAAATCGGTGAAGGCAAGTGGAGCGCGCGGGTTTAGTGTCTCGTCGAGCGGGACATAGAGGCGCAGAGAGGCGGCGATATACATAAGAAATCCCGTCGAGGTCGCCCGTGACCCGGATGAGGCGGAGAACGAGACGAAGATCGAGTGCTCGGGTTGACGGGAGCGACCGCCTCGTCGAGGAATCCGCGGCTCTCGAGCGCGAGGCCAAAATACGGGGTTAAAAATTATCGCGAACGATCCGCGTACCTCTCTCGTGACAGAGACAGATTCCTCGCCGTGAACCACAGCCGTTGGCCAGCCGGACACTAAACCGAAGGAGAGGAATACGTATGACTCGGGACGGAGGGAGAAAGAGAGTGCGACGGACGGAGGTAGATCGTAACGTTCGAGAAAGCGAGAGAGAGACGGAGAACGATTGAAACCGGAGAAAGAACGATATTACACGAACGCGAACGAGCGAGAGTCTCGGCTTGTTGGAATACACAAAAAAGGAAAGAACGATAATCTCCGGATAACCTACCATAGAGAAGAGACGGGATATCGGACTTCGGTCATTTTGTTTCTTTTATTACGAACAAAAATATTGAGAAAAAAAGAAAAAGTATTCGAAACTCAGGAGGGGCTGCTCTATGGCGATCGGTGGCGCGAGAACGTGCTGCTTGCTACTGGTGCTGCCGTGCGTCGCCACCTTGGACGTAGGTACGTCGGCGAAGGCTCTCCAGGTTCTCCACGATCAGCGATCTCCTCGTCCGCGCGCCTTGTCGTGCAGCTCGCGGGCATCGCATCCATAAACAATCGGCCCGTCGTTCCGATATAGCGCCGCGAAACTCCCTCGTGTCCCTCTCGTGAAACAAGTTCGCAAAGGAAAATGTGTGATAATTTGTCGATGGAGAGAGAATAGAATATATCGAGAGAGAGAGAAAAAGGAAAGGAAGGAAAGTGAGAGATTATACAGTGTAGACCGCACGGTGTCCGGCGTTACCGCCCATATGTGATGTGTAACGTGCGTGCGAGCGAATGAGTAATCATGTACTGTCCGGACAAGGGCTCGGCGGCCTCGAAAAGCAAAGAGGGTGAGTAGCATTTCGTCCAATCGCCACACGCTTCAACACATTCTCGGTCTCGCTTCGACCACTCGCGCGCACGGGGCCTCTCTTAATGCCATTTCTCGTTTTTTCCTTTCACTCCTCCTCGTCCTTACCACTACTTTTCATTGTCCTTGCGTCGTTTCGCAGTTGTATCTTTAGTTCTTTTTTTTTTAATCCTTCTCTTCTTTTCGTACTGTATTTTATTTCCTTCGAGCAATCTTTTTTATTTTATTTTATTTCCATCGAACAATCTTTCCCTCCTCTTTAGGCTTCCTTCGCTCCCACCTCGTTGGCCACCTCCGCATCGTCCGTCCCGCGTTACCTCCGTCGCCGCACGGTTTATTCATGTTCGAACGTGCACTCTCCCTCCCTCTCTCTCCCTCTCTCGCTCGAACACGTCGGTCACCTGGCCTCGGGCTCCGAGTCACGATCGCGCGCTGGGCTCTTTCTCTCTTAAGATATTATTTTTTCCGACAACCGCCCTTAGCTCTTCGTACCCTCGGATATATTGACCTGAAACACTCTATTCTCGCTTCGGTGAATTCACTTATCGGATTCTCTCTCCACACCCCCCTCCCTCCCTCCGTTACCCGTGCAAGTCGAGTGATAAGATCGGGCAGCGGGACGACGAGAGGGAGGATGGACTGTGTCAAGTGTTCCGCGCGTTCCTCGTGGGGGTTGAACCGCCTCGGGAGCGGGACAGGAGAGCGAGCGGGACGGAGATAGTTCGGGCGGTTTAACCGATGGATGGGAGAAGCGAAAGACGAAGGGAACGGGAGAGCGCGCGGGGTGGGGGGGAACCGACGACTGCGGGCAATGTGTGCGCTTTAAAGAGCCAAAGCTGCGCTCAGTGCCGCGCGCTTGCTACGAGTTTTTCCGGATTTTTCATCCGGCGGCTGTGCGCTCTCCTCCTTCGAGTTTTATCGCCTCGATCTCGGGCGCGCTTCGATTCGTACGTAAAGTTTTATTTTTATTTTTCCCTCGTGCACAACGAGAAAAGCCGAGTCGAGCCGCAACGAGGGAACTTTTTGGCGAAAAGTCGAGGCGATCGTAGCCTCAACTTTTTCTTCCTTTCTCGGTGAGCATTTTTTTTTTTTCCCCCTTTATCCTAGTCGGGGGGGCTCTCGACGGGCAACGAGGGACGCCGAGGAGCTCTCTCGACTCTTCCACTCGATTTCCTTCGGCTCTTACGCGTTCGAGCTTGGCGAGAGAAATAATCCGGGGCAGCGTTTTCTCTTTAATTATAATCGCGCCTCGTGTTAATAATATTCACAGCCTCGTGCCTTGGGAGGCAAGCTCAACAATAACGCGCGAACAATTATTCGAGAAAATTTTTATGCGAGTATGCTTTTTAATCTCTATTTATCTTGATGCTCGACGGCCTCTAATTTATCGTTTGTGTCAACGGCCTGGGGCGGACGGTGTCTCTGTCTTGTGTTTTTGTTTCTCCGACCCCCCTCCCGTGAGAAATGACCGTGGGAAGCTGTTTCGATCGAAAGGAGACGACGAATTCCTGTCCAATTATTTCGTTAATTGCCCACGGGGATCGCCGGATCAAGTGCGAGGACAAGATCATCCTAGTTACGTCCGAAGTTGCACGACCTCGGCTCAAACTCCCGTCTACATTGGTTCGTTGACCCCGGGGACAATTATTCTCCAACTTTTGATTGCACGGGGGCTGAGAATTGCTGCGGTGCCGAGCGAGCCCGGGATCCTCCGAGCGTTCCAATAATTCTCGAACGTCCTACACGGGATACGCGCAAGTTTCTCTGTACCGCTGAGGGTACTTTAGCGGGCATGTGCGTATATAGTTCTCTCGGAGAATATCACATTATCGCGAAACACTTGTACGGGTGGCTCCACTTAACCGACATCCGCTTTGACAATTATCGAGCCAAGGTGCGCTTCTCACTCCGCGGATACTTGAAGTATTCATTGCCAAGGTCCCGAGGAGCGGTTGGACGGTTAGACACGTAAAAATTACTCGGAAATATTTCGTCTCGGGAGAGGTGACGTCATTATTTCGATGACTCGCCACGAAGGAATCAGTATGCTAGGAATTTTTAAGAGGTCTTCGACCTTTTTTTCGTATATCGTCATATATATGTTATGTTTGTTTTGGAAAGTTGTTTCTTTGTTTATTGGTTCGTTTGTTTGTTTGCTTGTATGTCCCCATTGTCAAGAATCCAGGGTATCCCCCTGAGGGGGCATCTCGACGAGTTCAAGACAATAATTCCCCTGTTGTAATATTGTCGTACTATTCTGTGGGTCTCTGATCTGTGAACGTCACTTCTGATGCAGAAAACTTATTTTTCGACCACGAGTGACGTCCTACCGGAAATACGTTGTTTCTGGTTTGATAATCTCGTTTTTCAATCGGAAGTAACGTCATCGCGGAAATACGTAATTTCTGATTTGAAAACTTTATTTTTTGACCTCCAGTGACGTCATAGCGGAACAATGTCATTTCTGCTTTGAAGATTTTATTTTTCGACCTGCAGTGGCGTCAGCGGAAGAACGTCATTTCTGGTTTGAAACATTTATTTTTCGACCTCCAGTTACGTCATAGCGGATAAACGTTATTCTTGGTTTGAAAATTTTATTTTTTGACCGGAAGTGACGTCACAGCGGAAAAACGTCACTCTGGTTTCAAGACTTTATTTTCTGATCGGAAGTGACGTCATAGTGGAAAAACGTCACTTATGATTCGAAATTTTTTTTCCTTTGACCAGAAGTAACGGCATAGTGCAAATACGTCACATCCGGTGTGATTTTTTTTACTGGAAGTGACGTCACAGCTGAGAAACGTCACTTCCGGTTCGAACATTTTATTTTTTTGATCACTTTTTTTCTTTGAATTTTTTTTCTGTCCGGAAGCGACGTCATAACACAAATGCATCACTCGCTGTTTGAAAACCACATTTTTTTTTAACCGGAAGTGAGGTATTTCCGGTGAATCCCTGGAAATAAAAATGTCCCGTTTTTAAATTCCACAGTCCATAGCGAGGGCGCGAAGCGCCCGAGCCGCGACAACCTTCCAGCATAAATATATTTATAATATCCAAGATATTCAATCCTTATCTTAAACTGACGAGTCGAAGAATAAAAATGTTCTCGTGCCAGCGGAGCTAATTGTAATGGTCAGAGTTAATTTTTGCGACCATGAGTATTGAAAAAATAAATAAATAAATAAAACAGGCAACTCTCGTTTTCGGCTCACGTATCAACGTCGCCGGTTTCCTACTCCCAATTTGTCGCCGACCGTTGATATATATATATACACATACATATACACATATATATACATATATATATACACATTATTATTAGAGATACAGAGACTGTTACTGTGCGGCATGACGAATGGGGTCCGAGCGACGATATACACGAAACGTAGTCTGTTTAGGTCTGCACATAACGCGTCTTGGAATTGATAATAAGATTGAGGAACACTGACGCAGCTAGGTCTAGCAATTCGTGATGAAGTCATCACTTGTCTACTGGTGAAGTTTGAAAAAAAAAAAAAAAAAAAAAATCCTCAGGTTCCTTTTAATGCCCCAGTTGTCGACTCGTCCATTGGTTCCGCAATGTGTGTAATTGATCGGAATAGCGTCGATGTGAGTCGCTGATTGACGCGCCTTTGTGGTACAGACGAGAATTCCCGGATACTTCTGACTCATTTTCCCACTCACCTATTTAAATCTGCGTGTCCGAACGCTCACGCTGTTACGCGAGCTTTGTAATATTCTTAATGACAATGTTTATGATTTCAGGTACCGTGACGATGCGAGACAAAAAGGGAGGCGCTCTTAGCCGAGTGCAGAAACTCAAGAAAAGACTCAGTCACAGCTTTGGCAGACTCTGTGAGTTTAAGACGACGTTTGTATATATATTTATATATATATATACGTTTTATATACGCATTTGTCAAAAGGGCGAATTTATTCAGTTTCGCATCGGGGGTGTAACTGTTGATCGCTGAGTCACATTGCCGCGAACACCGACACGGATATAATTCATTCGGGAGCGCTTTATGTAATTGCAATTGCATCTTATCGTTCGTTCGGATCTTCGTTCGCAGAGAGAGGCATTGTGTTTGGCCTGACACGGTTGTTAAGAATTATTAGCACAGAGATACAGATATTTTCTCGTATTTGCCAAACGGCTTATTTTTACTGATAACAAAAAAAACGAGCGTTATTTGTATTTGCTCGGGCACAATTTGCCACGGCTTCGCGGCGGTGAAACGCTCGCGATTTGAATTGGAAAATTTTTCGTCGCTGTGTGCTTGGAGAGGGGAGAGGAAGGTCTTGCCGGAGAATTCACGTTTGGCTCGCGTGTTCGCGGGGACAATTTAGAGTTTTTATTTTTAATTTTATTTTACATTTTATTTTTCATTTTATTTTACATTTTATTTTACATTTTATTTTACATTTTATTTTACATTTTATTTTACATTTTATTTTACATTTTATTTTACATTTTATTTTACATTTTATTTTACATTTTATTTTACATTTTATTTTACATTTTATTTTTCATTTTACTTTCATCTTATATGATTTTATTTTTTTCGACAGCGATATCGAAAGAGGAGGCTGACGAGGTGACGAACAGAGGACCTTTGCCGTACAACGGCTATTCCGAGGAGTTCCTAGACCGTTTGGAACCAAACGGCAACATACCTGCGGATAAAGACCGTCGTTACGGTGAGTGAAAAAGTCGTTCCTTATTTTTTAATCATCCTTTTGTTTTCCTTCCTCCCCTCCTAGGTGCACTCTTTCATCGATCGTCCGTCTCCGGAGACTCTTTATCAACCGCTTATCAGTAGTCGAACTGTGTACGCGGACGTAGACTATCGACGATAAGATTTTCAACTTCGCTCACGATCCAATCCTTCATCCAGTCTCGCGAACGAGTCACGGCCCTTGCAATGCCAGTAGCTTATCTACTCTTTTTCTCGCTTTTTTTTTTTTTTTTTTGTCAACGGAGTCGACAGACTTCGAACTGCCGTCTTATTAGTCAAGTATTAAACCATCGCTTTATTTTCTGTTCACAGAATGGACAGGTGTCGGGGATCACGACAGAGTTCACAGGCAGCTGTCGGTCTCGAGCGACTCGAAGCTCCTCGACGAGGACATAAGGGAGGAGGCGAGAGTGATTCTGCGACCGCGGCGTCCTCCGCGACCAAAGTCCGAGGTCTTTCTTGGTCCCGATCCACCGCCTCGGAGAACAAAAAGATTTTCCGCCTTCGGGGTCAGTGCCCTCCATCTGTGTTTTCATCCCACGAAATTTCGTATAAAATTTTCATCGCTAAGCGTTCCAACGTCACTGACACTCGATTATTCCGTAATTCAGGGTGACTCGCCGTTCGGCAAGTCCGAGGCTTACATAAAGCTGGAGCAACTCGGCGAGGGCTCGTACGCCACAGTGTTCAAGGGCTTCAGCCATCTGACCAATCAGGTTGTAGCGTTGAAGGAGATCAGACTGCAGGAGGAGGAGGGCGCCCCGTTTACTGCCATTCGCGAGGCGAGCCTACTCAAAGAGCTCAAGCACAGCAACATCGTGACTCTTCACGACATAATTCACACCCGCGAGACTCTCACATTCGTTTTCGAGTACGTTCACACCGATCTTTCCCAGTACATGGAGAGGTATGGGAGCGGCGGAGGTGGTCTCGATCCACGGAACGTCAAGCTCTTCCTCTTTCAGCTTCTTCGGGGTCTCGCTTACTGTCACCACAGGTTTGTCGCGTCAACCTTCCACGTTCTCGTTATAATACAGAAATAGAGAAGATATTCTTGATGCAAGGTGTTGAGATACATATCTACATAATAATAAAGTTCATGTCTATTGGACACTCACACCGATACTCACAGATACTCACAAAACTCACAGGTACTCGTAAATACTCACAAGTACTCACAAATACTCACAGATACTCATAATTAGTCACAAATACTCACAGATACTCATAATTGCTCACAAATACTCTCAGATACTCATATATACTCATATATACTCACAGATATTGAAACCGATACTCATAGATGCTAACACCGATACTCACGTATACTCACAGATACTTACACAGATACTCACACATGCTCACAGACACTTGTAGATACTTACACGCATACTCACGGATACTTACACAGGTACTCACAGATACTCACACGCATACTCACATGGATACTCATACGAATACTCACGGATACCCACAGATACCGCGATATATACATAAATAAATAAATAAAAAATTCATGACACACGAATTCATACGAATTATATTTTGGCAGGAGAGTCCTTCATCGTGACGTTAAGCCGCAGAATCTGTTGATCAGCGAGATGGGCGAATTGAAACTCGCGGATTTCGGACTTGCGAGAGCAAAGTCCGTGCCGTCTCACACGTACTCGCACGAGGTTGTTACCCTCTGGTACAGGCCTCCCGACGTACTACTAGGTTCCACGGAATACTCAGGCTCTCTCGACATGTGGGGAGTCGGTTGTATATTCGTTGAGATGCTCACCGGCGTACCGACGTTTCCGGGTGTCCGTTGCACTTACGATCAGCTCGACAAGATATTCAAGATACTCGGTACACCGACGGAGGACACATGGCCCGGTGTAACTCATCTGCCGGGCTACAGTCCTCACAGGCTCGCCTTCTATCCTATACGGAAGCTCGGTCTCTCCTTCCCGAGGCTCTACGATGTTGCCGAGGGTGACAGCATGGCTTCGTCGTTACTGCAGCTCAATCCGGATGAGCGGATAAGCGCCGACGCTGGCCTCCGGCATCCGTACTTCGCGTCGCTGCCCAGAAAATTGTACGAGCTCCCCGACGGTGAGTACGAGCTCGCTCGACAAAAGCGACTTTTATACCACAATAGGCCTCATCTGGAAACTCGATGAATTATTCATCCTACAGAAAGAACCATTATTAAATCTCTGTTTTTTCTTTTTTTTTTTTTAATTTTTCCCTCTTGTGTTCTCTTCCAGAGGTGTCGATATTCAGCGTCGAGGGTTGCCATCTGTTCACGGAGTCGCGGCAAACGTACGCGGACTCGCGTCACTCCGCCCTCAAGACATGAGGCTGGGCTTAGACGAGACTTTATAAAGAGAATAGAAAATAATGATGAAGAACGAAAAGCGCTGAGCAGGAAGCCCGAAAAAAAAGAAGAGACAAAACAACAAGAAGAAGAAAAAAAACGAGCTCGCCCACGCGACTGATGTGACGTTGTTAATTTTCGTAAACGACACGCGCGAGCACATCAACCCATGCGTAAACAATACGTACATTAACACGAACGCCCACGACACGATACATGCGAACTCGTAAAGTGAATCACGCAGCTAGGACGCACCGCACACATAAATACTCGGACACACACACACACACACACACACACACACACACACACACACACACACACACGGTCATGAGAACACGGGAGCATTGATAACCGCGACAAAACCGCGTCGTTCGCTCTCTCGATCTCTCTCAGGGCTTCGAACATACGCTGATCCACATTTAGATACGAATATTATATAAATATATATATATATATATATATATTTTCTTTCGACACGCTTTGATTTTCCGTCTTAAGGCTACTTGCTCGCCGTAACGCGGCGCGTTTACGAGAGATAAGAAACTCTTTTTCAAATTAACGCCAATGCAACTTGATGGGGAATAAAAAAAAAAAAAAAAAAATTGTTCGCACGAAAGGAACGAACGAGTGAATGACACGCGATAATGTTACAAGTGGCAACGCACGCTGGATTTTTAGGAAACAAAACAAATGAAAAACAAAAAAAAGCACGCACGACCCATCCTCGCACTTCGTCCAAATATTAGCTTTAGACTGATACCAATCAAAAAGAGAAATCAATTAAGGTAACGGGAGTGAAGAAAAAAAAAGAAGAAAAAAAAACTTTACGGTAAAGAGGCTGAAAGAAGCGTAAGAATTCAATGTGTGCCGCCGCCCTGAGCCTCCCGGACTTCCCCGCCCGCAGCCAAGTCGGAAAAGGACGGCGGTTGATGTTTGGGTAGAGACATTCGAATTATTAACTAATTGAGGTAATTAAAAAGTACGCCGACGATTGAATGAAATAGCAAACGAGACGATTAAATAAAATAATTGAATGAATATAAAAATTTAAAACTAAAAGAGAAAAACATACACACTTAGGCGGAATCGTGGAAGATCTGTAGCGTTTGCGAGAAAAAAAAAAGAAAAATGACGAGAAATCACGGTCGTCCGATTTCTCGTGTGCCGTCACCTCGTCCGATCTCACCGGAAGGCTCGAAGTCGTCGGCTTTCCGGGCAATGCCGCGTTGCGTCCAAGAGACGAAAGAAAAACCTTATTCGAATTAAATTAGTTAATAGCGTAACGGTGATGATAGCGAATAATTGTAGAAAGTTAAGTGCATCGCGATGGCGCGCGGCAACTGTTGGAACATGGGACTTTCGGCTTGCCGGCTGAACGAGAACGACTGATCCGTTCGGGCCTGTCTGGAGATACGAGACGGGGGAGACGATGAAATTTAATTGATAAAGTTCGGGAATAATTCGCCGACGAAGTTAGTCTAGTTTTTAAGGGACTCGTTAACGATTAGAGAAACTCTAGGCGTCTAGCGTGATCGCCAAAGAATATAGTGTCAATGGTAATTAGTAGAAAAAAAAAACAAGTGCAAGGAACATTGTAACTGAGAAAAGTAACTAACACTTAGCCTTTCGCCATTTTTTGGGAATTCCGATTCAGCGTTCGATAAAAATAGTTCGTGAGCGAGAAAGCAAGAAAAAAAAAAAAATAATAAGAAACCTAATCAAGGAAAGTGGACATCGATGTAGTCTGAAGATAGTTGCCCGATCTGATGGCAAAGTGTAGAGTAGTTTGTCCGGAGGATCTTCTCCGAATAAAAGGAAAAAAAAAGTAACATTATATCGATTCGACGAGACTGCGCATACGATAAGTAAATAATCGTAAATTTTTTCCGGTTTAGCCAATGGCGATATATTCGTAGACGCGATTGCAATGGGGCGGCGTTACAGGTCTTCCAGCAAAAAAAAAAAAAAAAAAAAAAATGAAATCAAGTAACTGATGAGTCCACGAATCGACTACTACGATTTAAAGTAATTACTACCCCAGTCCCCCCTCGTCCCCCTCAAGTAGGTTATATTTATACCGATTTTTCAGCACACTTATTACAAAATATCAACGATACGACGACAAAATGCGCGTCGCGTAAGGGAGGGGAAACGCGAGATCGAGAATTGTGTGAGAGAGATAAAGCGAACGTCTTTTTTTTCTTCACTTTTTTTTTTAATGTATGAGGGAGAGACGAGATAACGATGCTCGTGAAAAAAAAAAATCGATCAACGATCAATTGTAATAACAATGTCGATGGAAAGAATGTATGCTAGACACGAGAGAGAGTCTTTTTGTTTCCTTCGCGAAGGAATGGAGCGGACGGTAGGATGTATATAGAACACCATGGTTCATATTATTGATGACGCTGAGATAGCTGAGCCGAGAGTAATAAATGTGACTTTGTAATAAATTAAAACAAAAATGTTTGTGGTACAGTGGATGTGGAAACAATCATCGGTTTAGAACGAGAAGAGCAGAATCGTTTTTATATCTAATTAATAATGTAGACAACTCATTAGTCTCCCGTTTTTTTTTTTTTTTTTTACTTTTTATTTTCGTCACTGTTCTTTTAGATGTAAACATAAATACGTATATAATTTTCTGTCGAGACTGTAACTCGTATGTATTATCATCTTTTACTATTATTATTTCGTTAATTCGCAACTTGTCTCACTAACGTTTTTCCTTTCTCTCATTGTCTCTGTTCTTTTCAAGCGTCTTTTTCATTGTTTTTTTTTTTTATACTGCGCCTATAATTCCACTGTAGTTATACGTTATATAATTTTGTTTGTACTTTTTTTTCTATGAATGCTTGTTAACATTCGAGCCACGAAACAGTTCTGTACTGCGGAAACGATAAAGGATTTGGAGTATAGAAAGGTTTTGATTTTTTTTTTTTTACATTCATTTATGTCAAGCCTCGTTGTGTCCGCTGAAAGCTCCCTATAATCCCCAGATGCAGCGACGCATTGCAGATATTTTTTTCTTCATCGTCGCCCTTTCGCCCGCGCCTCGTCATATATCGAGATCGACTTCCGGTCTTTCGTAAATGGGATACGATTTACGCCACACACTGGTTTGAGGCAAAACTCATTTCCACCAGACAGTAACTAGGTCGATGAAACATCACGGGAATCTTATATGCTATAGATGGCACTGTACGCCACATCCGCTTTGGAAATTTCATTTTTCGACCGGATGTACATCACTTCCGGTTTGGAAATTTCATTTGTCGACCGGACGTACGTCAATTCCGGTTTGGAAATTTCATTTGTCGACCGGACGTACGTCAATTCCGGTTTGGAAATTTCATTTTCTGTCCGGAATCGACATCATATCCGGTCACTTCTGGTAGAAAAACGAGTGTTCCGACCGGGAGTTACGAATTTCTGGCCGATAATAGTAGCATTACGATACTAGTGCGAAAAAACGTTTCCTTACGAGTAGGAGTTTGCAGCCCGAGCCGAAGGCGAGTGTAGCAGTCACACGCGTTAAGAGAACATTTTTCGCACGAGTATTGTACAAAATGTATTGTATTTCGCAAGGTGTGAAAATAGGGAGCGTTTTACGCAAACCGTGTAAGGCACGCCCGAAACCGCCAGTATTACCACCGAGTGATATAAATAAATCTTTTTCCACGACGATCGTGCACAGCATTATTGTGGATCACTCACCGAGCCGCCCCATGTGTTTCTGCCCTAGTTACTTTTCGGCGGAAATGAGATTTGACGTAAATGGTACCTCTCATCGCGCGTAGCGCGGGAGGTGGTCGATTCAAAAAGCTGCCAACTTCTCGACGCAGTCGACGATGTGACACGACGTTGTTATCATCGTCACACAGATGTTGAAACTTTCGACGTTAAATTGAGTAATTGTTTTGGGAAGAGTCATGACTGACGTCGCAGTACTCGAGTGAGGCCGAACGATCGTAAATTTTTGCAGGAACCCACGGTCATGACACTTTCGTTCAATCAATTTACGGTGTAAATATACGCGATGGCAACTTCCGCTGACGAGGTTAGAGAACCGTTATCAAACATCGTACGGGATAACGGTAATTACTAGTTGATTGAATTTTAATTCGAACGTACCTCGTGACATTGTTGAACAACGAGGAAAACTTACGCGTAATTCGTTTTCCTTCTCGAAAATCCGACGTTTTCAAGAATGTTGAAACGTCGAAAAATGAAAAGAATCTTTGTCCAAAAAATGTATTTACTTGCAGGCGATGGAGAGGCCAGTAGAGCGGTCTCCTACGAGGAGATCGCCGCGAAGCTGCTCAGTGAAAAACTTCTGCTCACCGCTTTAGAGCTCCACGCAGAATTGTCGGAGACAGGAAAGGAACTTCCCGTTCTGAGAGACTATTTTGCGAATCCCAACAACTTCGAGACGCAGAACATGAAACCCGAGCCTTACACGTCTATGCGTACGAATACGACGCTCGCTCAAGGATATTCTCACCGAAAAGACGCTCTCGTTTGATCGCGATAAAAATCCACTAGCTTATTCAGAAAAGAGTATGCCAAATTTGTAATTTTTTTTTTTTACAAATTTTGATCTTTTAGATTTTTTGATCAATCGCTTTCTGAGTTACACGTTTTTACACTATAGGATAAAGAAACGGATCTACGAGAATAGAAAGTAGCTTTTCATAGAAAAAGTAATCGGACATTCTTCGAGACGGACAGAGTCAACATTAGAAGAATATTCGTTTTCTGGTTTTTGAGTTTAGTCTGCAATTCTGGTGAGGATATCCCTCGAGACACCGAGAGCATTTATACGAGTGCCTGGAGCACTGCAGAATTTTATTTAAGATTCGTTAATCATCAGCCAGGTCTTCTAGTCAAGCCACTCTGGACTCGCTCGACATGACGAGGTACTCGGAGGACGGTGGGGGTGTCGACGAGAGGGTCGCCGTACTCGAGTTCGAACTGCGGAAGGCGCGGGAAAACATATCGGCGCTGAGAGCCAATCTCACTGTGGTCACTGGTTCGTAGCTTCTTCGATTCGTCAATTGATCAAAGGTTTATCGAAAAAAAAATACCCTACAAAAAATTAAGTTTGAAAATTAATGAACGGTATTGGAAGTTTTTTTTTTACATAAACATAAATCTCAAGCACCAGTGGGATGAAATTTTACAGTAAATTTTTTATTTTTAATTACAATTTTTGTAAATTTCAGGCAAAAGATTCGTAATTTTAATATCTGGTATTTTTATTTTAAAGAAAGTACATTAATGTTTAATTAATGTGAGTAATGTAAGCAAATTTCAATTTCCAGTAAGTTAATTTTACAATTGATTTTTACAGCGTATATATATATCCGATGGTTTTTTGTTGTCCTGCAGAATCCGAGAGTTCGATACCCGACAAGAATACTGACCGAAGTTCGGTGGGTGAGGCGCCGATAAAGCCGCACGAGCAGCGCGCCCTCAACTTCCTCGTCTACGAGTATCTTCTCGCTCGTTCCTACAGACTAACGTCGATAACGTTCAGCGACGAGAACGAGAATCAGGACTTCGAGGACTGGGAGGACGTTGGACTGAATATTCCGAAGCCCCCGGACCTGGTGCACGTTTATCGTGAATTTTCGCGAAGCAACGGTTACGACAAACCCCCGTGGGCGAACATCGCAGTGCAGACGGACTTTGAGGACACGACGACGAGCGATGAGAGCAAGGAAGAAATCGATCGATTGGTAAGACCAGTCGATCGCGCATTCGTCGCCGCTTATCAATTTAATTATATATTTATTTATTCATTTATTCTAACATATACTGGTCAAACCCTTTTCACGTCAATATACACGTGCAAACAGCGTACAGTGTACAGTAAGCTCTATAACGTTTATTTAACTTTGGTGCTACTACCAACTAAGGCCGCGTACACCAAAAGTGTGCGGACCTAAAAGTGTGTTTTATTTTATTCTACAGTATTTTATTTTATTTTAATGTACTTATTATACCACTTCCGGTATTCATTTATTATTTTTGTGCGTTGCAGCACGAAGAAATCCAGCGACTGAAGCACCAGGCCGTTTCACTGGAACAGGAAAAATCTGAACTGCAGCAATTTTTAACAGCGGCAGCAGACTGCGCTCCGCTTCCCGTCGAAGCCCAGAGTCCCGAGGATGCCGTTCGAACTCTCAACTCGAATTCCACGACGCCCGACAAATTCGAGCTTCTCGACACCCCGTCGCGGGACGGATTCAACGTGCCTCAAGAAATCGAGGAGGACGACAGCGCCTCGGCGGTGGTGAGCCTCGTGGACACCGATCCGGGCGACAAAGATTGGACGAGAATACAACTGCCGCGTGTCGACGTGACCGACGGATCGACTACGCTGCCGGACAATACACCGTCCCGACCTTTGCCACTAGGTTTTAAGCGCGAAGTCTTGCTTCACTCGATGTCCAGCATAACTTGTCCGTCTACCGCGGCCATCGAGGACTCCCTCAAGACTGGCGTCACGCGAGAGACTCTACCGACGATATTGGCGCGGTCCCTGCCGAGAATCGTGCCCAACGTAATTCTCAACAAACGCGAGGAGCTCATACCTCTCATACTGAGCACTATACGCCTCCAATCGGAATCCAACGAACGCGA
The DNA here is from genome assembly GCA_958510785.1 of Exephanes ischioxanthus. Taxonomy (NCBI): domain Eukaryota; kingdom Metazoa; phylum Arthropoda; class Insecta; order Hymenoptera; family Ichneumonidae; genus Exephanes; species Exephanes ischioxanthus. The sequence continues at coordinate 15,000,793 of OY294020.1, read as the reverse complement.
AAAATTGTTACATTTGCTGTTTAATCTGAAGAAGCGGCCGAACGACGTGGAGCGCTCGATGATACTCGCGGGTTTGTAATATATTATTTGCCAGAGCTGGGCAGTACTTCAAGTACAAGAGTACTTTTTACAAATTTCAAGTACCAAGAACAAGTACTTTTTGAGTACACGCTAGCATTGCGAATACTCGATGAGTAGCATGACATCCTGGTTTTACGAATACAATATATTTCATCTATCATCTAATCGTTATATAAATCATATTATGATTATCAGTGAGTATAATTTCAGTGAGTATAATTTTTATGAAAATGTTTCCTTTTAAATACTAAAAAAAGAAAACGAGAAGGGATGAATTTCATTTTTTTAATTACATTTTTTAATGGATTTTCTTAAATGAAAAAGTGAAGAACAGATTAAAAAGACGAATTAGGAAAATGTTAGTTAGCAACTTTTTACTATGAGGAAGTCATGTGAAAATTGCTTTTCGCGTTCTTTAAGCCTAGATAACGCTTAAGCTTAACGCAATGAACCTAATTGCGAAGAGTACTTGAGACATACTTCAAATACAAATACAAAAGTACTTGAGACTTCAAGTCCTTCGTACTTTGTAGTTGATGTATTTTCTGGTACTTTGCCTAGCTCTGTTATTAGCCCGAAAGTTAATCTACCTACGAATTTTATAGATTTGTATTCTTTTTTTTCTCATTAGGCTTAATTGCGATGGCGAAGCTAGAAGAGGGTTCGCTGCAGTCCGAAGAAATTTTGGGAGTCTGCTGGGAGCACAGCCAGCACAAGCATCCTGAGAGAAGATTGCTAGCTGCCGAGTGTTGCCTGGCGCTAGCTCCTTACACGTCGAGCGGCGTTAGAAATTCTTTGATGCTACCGATGCTCCAGCAGATGCTGCTCGACGATAAAGAAGCCACGGTGCGGGCGACCGTAGTGCGTAGTCTCGGCCTACTCGTGGCGCTCATGGACGATCCCGACAAATATTTTCAGGTAAACAACGACGGCGCTCACCGATTAATTAATTAATTTTATTACTCCCGGGCTGAGCCCATGAAGGTAAAAGTACCAATGCAATATTAACTAAAAGAATTTATTTGCCATCCGATTAGTGATTGGTTCGCAGTGCAGTAACGCTTGTACCTATTCCCGGACACTGCATCGTCTGTCTTTTAACAAAATGCAATAACAGAAAATAATTCAGGCTTAAACTTTGTGTAACTTTTTTCTGTGCATCAAATAATGTTTGTAGACATTAAATTTATCAAATACATTTTTTGTATTTATATTATATTTTCTACTATATTTTATTGTATTTTTTTTATCAGTGCGAGGAGCTCGCGCTTACCGCGCTGGATGACGGATCGTTGGAAGTCATCGAAGCTGCCTCCACGGTTCTTCTTCCGATTCTCGCCCAGTGGGCCTTGTCTCTTAAGCGACTGCAGTCACACCTAGTACCGCGTATCACCCTGAAGATCAAGAGCCTCGTAAAGCCAACGAGTCATCACTCGCCGAGCAAGGATCACAAAGAGGGGGAGAGGATTGTCGCTCTCGTGGACGTTCTACAGCAGCTGCTACCTCACAGCGTAGTTTCCATCGTCGAGAACGCCACGGTGCGAGCCTTCGTGCTTGAAGGAACTGCGTCTGAATTACGTGAGTATCAAGGAAGAAGAAAACATTTCATAGGGTGGTCATTATCAGGCAAAATCTTTTTTTCTTCTTTTTTCTAGCTGAAGAATTCATGAGCGTTTGTCGTCCGGGTATCGGCAATCCTGAAGTGTTCTGCGAGGACGCCTCGAGCACTGCTACACTGTTGAATACGTTTTTCGGGAACGCTTGGGAAACGGAGACGTGGCCGGAGCTGGACTGGTTGACGAATAAGTTGTGAGTATACTCGAACTTTTTTTAATAGAACGAAGCTAACACATCGTCACAATTATTTTGCAGAGTTCCCGATCTGCTGGACATCTTCAAATGCGTCGACGTCGCGCAGGAAACGATTCTGAAGGCTCTGTTGTCGTATGTGGAATCGCTATGCGTTGCGTTCGGTCAATACGTCGCTCGTTCGAAGGTAAACATAAAACAAGAAAAACGATATTTTTAGCTACGAGATGACCGATTGAGAGTGGCGTTTCTGTCGCAGTTTCAAAGAACTTTCGAGGTGGAAGTTAACGAACTGGAGAAACAACTAATGGCTCTAACTGCGGATCAACCGAGCGGCGGACTCGCTCTGATTCCGGCTTATCTGACGATTCTTTCCACTCTGGATCTCACCGAACTCGCAAAGACGCTTAAACAATTTGTGATCGTTCTGTCGATGAGCGGTGCCAGTGTGGCTTGTCTCAGGATCTCGGTTATGAGACTCTGCAAGGAAAGTCAGGTGGCCGAACACATTCTCGGCGCTCTGTGGGACGGTTTGTATTTTTGTTTTTTTTGAACAAATATATTGCACCGTCCATCGAATTTATTAAACGAAAAAAAATGTTTTTTCGATCGCAGGTGTCGTTCATCAAAGATCGAGCGTGAGATGCACCACTGCCGAACTCTTCAGCTGCGCGATTGTCGGAGTTCCCGAGAGACTGGCCACTGCGAGAATCGCACCAGCTATCGTGACCCTCGCCAGTGATCCGGACGTGTGAGAACATTACACTTTTTTTACTTCGTCTAACGCTGCTCTTTGAATTCCAATAAGAAAAGATTACATCGAATTCTTTTCGAACAGGATTGTCAGAGCCGCTGCGATTCCAGCGTTAGGCCGTCTGGTAACGGAGTGCGCAGCTCGGGAAGCACGAGACAAGGGACGCTTGACTCTGGAGACGATCGCGCGAGAACCACAGGGTGTTCCGCCGGCTCTTGCCGTTCCACTCGTCTCCACCTTGGCAACCATCGCTCCGAATTGCCCTCAGCATTACATCGAGGATGGTGAGCTCTCGTCGAAATACAAACACATAAATCAGAACTGGGAAAAGTACCAACAAATACTTCGAGTACGACGTAAGAAGTATCACAAGTACTTGAAGAACTTCTCAAGTACTTTATGTGCTTGAAGAATTTCGCAAATACCTCTTCCAAGTACTTTTCGCAATGAGTTTCATAGCGTTAAGCATTATCTTGGCTTGAAAAAAAAAGATGAAAAATAAGTTCGTCGTATTGAGCTTATTTTTCATCTTTTTTCATTTAAAGAAATCTATATTTTTTTTTAAATTTAATTAAAAAATGTGAAAGGTCTCTTCTCGTCCCTGCTCGTTTCCTTTTTTGGAATGTTTTAAAAATACATTTTAAAAATATGTTTTAAAAATACATTTTAGGAGTACATTCTCATAAAAATTATACTTATTGAAAGTTTGGACAGATAATCCTAATATGATTTATATTATGATAACATGACAGATTAAATATCTCTTATGTTAGTAGAAAAAGGATGTCATGCTTGAAATATTAATATGAATATGAAATATTAATATGAAATATTAAAAAAGTACTTGAAGTAGTACAAAGTACTTTTGTAAGTACGTACTCGGAGTACCAAACACGTACCCAACGCTTCAAGTACTGCCCAGCTCTGATATTAAATAGTTAAGCACTGGAAAACAATATAATTGTGGAGTATAAAATAAAGCTAAATTGCTCAATAATTTTTGCAGTAATCGCGACACAGTTAACGGGCATAACGGCCTCGGTTCTCCATCAGAGTCGAAAAGTCGATCTCGTCAACGCGCTCGTCGACGCGTACTCGATTCTCGTCTACTGTCCGCTGAGCAATCAGTGCGTGACCGGAGTCCTGCTGCCGGGCTTGAGGCATCTCGACAACCTCGTCAATCAAATGTTACCGCAGCACAAGGAAACCGTTCGTTCGTTGCTGCGGGAGGCCGAGTCCCGGCAGGATGCCTCGAAGCCGATGGAACGATCGACCTCCACCAGTTCCGGCCTGTCCTTGTCACTTGCGACAGCTAACGTCGGTCAGGGCGTCGAGGACATGCGACAGAGAATGTCGAAGATTTTTATTCAAAAGACGAGCTCACCCGGCATGCCGAGCATGTCGAGTATATTCCGAAAGAAATAGATGTACCCACGCGATTCGCTCGCGTCGAATACTCGTGGGTAAAAATGCCAAATGTATGTATCCCGGAAATATTGGATCTGGTAACGATACGATATACTCCTCTTGATCATTATACTTCATTGCCGAAGAGCCGGTACGACGCACAACCGGCGAACCCCACCATAGTCGGATAGACAGGCGTGCCTCTTCTTTTCGTAGCAACGAATTAATTCATCGACATATTTTTGATCCGCGTAGATATTCTCAAAGAGGTTTGTGAAATCCCAATCGGCAGTATTTTTTATTTTTAAAATATTCTAGGGACTCGATGCTCGTCTCGTTCTTTCCCTCCCCCAAAGAGAATTGAGAAACTGCCAGTCCCTCGTGTTCGATAAAATCGGGCGCGTATCGGGACAGCTATAAAAAAAAAAAAGGAGACACGCTAAATCCGGAAATATTGGATCAAGAAACGATACGATATACTCCTCGCGATTATTCTATTCTTCTGACGAAAAGCCGGCACGACGCACAACCGGCGAATCTCACGAGAATCGGATAGACAGGCGTGACTCTTTTTTTCGTAGCAACGAATTAATTCGTCGATATATGTTTGATCCTCGTAGAGATTCAAAGACGTTCGTGAAATCCCAATTGGCAGTATTTTTTTATTTGTTAAATATTCTAGCGACTCGATGCTCCCCACGTTCTCTTCCTCCCCCAAATAGAATTTAGTAACTGCAAGTCCCACGTGTTCGATAACACCGGGCGAGTATCGGGTCAACGATAAAAAAAAAAAAGAAAAAAACATATTAAATCATTCTCGCCAGAATGAATTTATCTATAAGGTATTAAATCTCTAGTATTCGATGAAATTGCTTTTTGAAGTGTCTTAGTGTTCGGGAACTCGGTTCGGCGAGAGAGACACAGAGAATACCCGATGGAACTTCGGTTGTGAACGTTTTGAAAAGTAAAGTGGCGAAACAGATCTCAATAATCACGGGTGTATCCCCTCGATTCTCGTTGTATTTTTCTTCTCGTACTATAAAAAAAAAAGATGCGAAATCGAAGATTGCCCACAGCTGTGAGACCACACACGCGCGCGCGTACGTACTTACGGTGTAACGAGATTCCCGTCCGTTGCTATCGAAGATATTAAGGAAATACGTCACAGATCGCCGTTTCTTAATGGTGGGGGTGGTGGTTGGCATGTTGCTAGCAATGGTTGAGGCCTAGGTATCTATTCATATACAGGTTCGAGGCTCCTTCAACTCGTAATATCTTCGAAAATCTATGGGCAGGTAGATTTTATTTTTTTAATGCGTCCGTGATAATGTTGTAGTGTTATTTTTGGAAAAAATTCTAATATAGTAGTCTGGAAATATATATTTTTTTACAAAAGAATGTTGCTTGTCACGCTTCACCGTATGCAGCTAATGCTAATTGACACAATTTTAAGCTCATGTATCTCGAAATCCATGTGGGGAAAATATTATTAGAAATTCTTTTAAAAAACCTTATTCATTGCTTTATAACACTTGTGATTTTTAGTTCCAAAAGTATAAAGGTCATTGTGTGACGTATTCCCTTAAGCGTTGAACGATTTGTTCTGCGGGGCGTTCAACCCCGACGTAGCGAATGATATTATATTTTAAATAAAAAAAAAGAATCGTAGGACGCAGGTGTCTTTACCACGACGCCAGTGGTTTTCATCTTGTAAGAATATTTTATTTTACCTATTATATACAGTTTACATAAATATATTGTATGGATCATCGATATAGCGTAAGCGTACGGAATTATTCGAACTCGAGAGACACAATCTCACGAATTCGCATAATTCTTTGTACGAAGCTACAGTTAAAACGATCGTACAACGTTCAATTTTTTTTTTTATATATGTTTTAATCGCGATACGTGACCATCCTCGTCTCTTATTATTCTTCTTTCTACACAATATAATTAAATATTACAATATGCCGAATATAATGTAACGTTACCGAGCGATGAATAAATTTTATAGTATATTTATTCTAAATGCGCGTCCTAATGTTGGTTTTTTCTTTTCTACAGTGTACGAGACCCTTTAGGGGTCCGCCGAGTCGGCCGTCGAAACATCGTTTTGTCGTTCCCTCACGAACCCGAGGAAAAAGTCACTCGATCGTAGGAGAACATGTTTTTGGGCTCGATCGTGTTTTAGTTGAGAGTTACCAATGCGTAATCTCGAACCCTGAGCAATCTAAATTTTTTGTTGTTTTTTTTTTCATAGACTATTAATAATGTTAATTGGATTAGTCGACCGGGCGGGTGGCGAACGCGGCTCCGACGCTAAGGGAACTGTTCGTGGCTAGTATTTACATGACTATCCGTCGTTTTTATTTTATTATTTTTTTTTTTTTTTTTTACACGGACGAAATTACGAAGAGGAAGAACGAACCGCGTGTGCTGATATCGGCGAGCTGCGAAATACAAAGTATCACGTGGCAATACGCAAACAATCCCGTTTGATTGATCTCTCGTTGCATGTTTTCTGTCTTTTTTTTTAATTTGGAAGTTAATTCGCAGCTCGGCCGAAACACCAACGCGTATAATTTTTTTTTTTTTTTTTTTTTGCAGCCCTCCCGAATGGTATCAAGCTCTACTCGTCGAAAAATTTTACAGCCCGTCTTGTACTGTTGGAAGTTCTACTGTCGCGACAACGATAAGAGACACCGGCGATCGGGAAACGATCGTGAAATATATAATCGACGATTGAAATATCTCAGACCGGACTCGAACATATCTCCGTTAGAAGCGGCTTGTCCGAGTCCCGGCTCTTTCGGCTCGGGGTCAACGGAACTTCTGACGGGCTGAACAGGCACTCTCAAATGGTCTTTTTTCTTCTCGCCCCGGAAGTCTCGACGCTGAATAGATGAGCGAATTCCGGTCGTCCGCTCAGAACCGCGAGAATATCCTCTGCTCGACAAATACACGTTTTCGCATTAGATATTAAAACCATTAACCACTTGAGAAGAGAAGAAAAAAAAATTGAGAAAATAAAAAAGATCGTTGATGACTCACCCAGATTCACCGAGTCTCCGCCACCGGCCTCCCTGTTCGCCTGAAGGAAAATCCTGTCGGACTCTTCGAAGTCAAGCTGCAACGAGAGCCTCAATGCTTTCCTCAATTCTTTTGCGTTCAGGCACTTTGTACCGTTCGAGTCGCAGACCTGAAATTTATAACCTTTTATTAACTCGATGCTTATCGGTGTTTTGCACTTTTTAAAATGAAACCGTCTTCAGAATGTTCCAAAACATTGGAAAATCGTATTCAGAGTAAATGCCTGGATGTGTGTGTGTGTCTCAGACCCGAAAAATGTTAACTCTTATAACTTCCCTGGTGAAAATATTTCTCTGAATATGTCTAAAAATTTCTCTGAAAGCCTCGGAAAATTTATCAGAAGTTTCTCTAAAAATTTCTCTGAATTTCTCAAAGTTTTCGCACTTTTCATAAAAAGTCAAAGATTTTTATGAATCTAAATATTCATGACTGTTCTGCAAATCTCTGATTTTCTCTGCCGATTTGTCTTAATAGCTATGAACTTTGTTGTTTTTCTCTGGCTAATAATTTTCTATATCCATTCACGAAAATTTATCTGGAACGCTCTAATTTTCCCTGATTTACAGCGCGTAACAGAATAAGAAGATCTTAGACAGAACTCAGAAGACAGAAGTTATTTCAAACTCTCTAAACCAACATTATCTAGGAAAATCGTAGCATTTCCGAAAAACAAGAAGTTTTTTTTAAATGTCTGCTCTTGGAAGAGTAACAGAATGAGTCGAATCTACAGACAACTCGAATCTTCTCTTAACGTACTTATCAGAAAAAATCAGTTTTCCATCATTTTTCGAAAAATATTCAGAATTTCTCTGACGAATTGTAACTACTGGAGATTGTGCCGAGAAAATGGTAGAGACATCTAGCAAAAAGCAGAGAATCTCAGAGGTAACTTTCGGAAAATCTCTGAAAACCACTGCATCGGTCCGGTAGAGTTTTTTTAGACAAATTGTCAGAGAAATATTTTCTATCAAGCTGAAATTTTCAAGGTGTGCAGACGAGTCAATCATCCAATATTTAGTTACATTTTTAGCACAATACTTCTACGCATAAAAATGTTACGCGTTTTTTATGTTTGCGAAAAAACTCTGTGCGCACGCTAGCTCTAACAATTTTTGAGCTATCGGGCAAAAAAGTTGTACACAAAGGGACTATTATCGACCGATGATCCCTATTTAATTTGGCGAGGATCGGTCGAGCTGTTAAAATTTTATAGGATTTGAAATTTTTTTAAATTACGCAAAATTAGTATTTTATTTCTGTATTTTTTTTTGTCCTTCTCGCTACTTGCCTCGAACGCGACGTCGATGAGATCCAACTCCGTTTCAGCATTGGCTATCGCCTGCACCGTGAATATGTACTCCTCGAGATCGACTCGTCCACAATTTTTCTGAAGACACATCGAGCAATGAACATATCCGAAAAAATTGTCTCCCCCGAGGTATTCGTCGAACTTACTCTGTCGTGAATCCTGAAGAGTTGGTACGTCGATGGATCTTTGGCGTCTAGCCTGAGTATCCTCGCGAATTCGTGAAGATCAACGGCGTCGCCGAATTTAGCGATTTTTCTCTGTGAAAGTTCTTCCTCGGTTTTCGCTTGCTGAAGGCTGAAACATCGATATCAATATAGCATCAATTTGCAGCTCGAGTTATTTCGAACATTATCTTTGTCATTTGTTGAAAAGAAAAAAAAAAGTGCATTTACCCGAGTTTGTAGCGGAGTTTGTGAGCCTCGACGATACCGGAGGCGTGAGGCAGATGCAAAGCGTGGGCTTTGCTGATTATTCTGCAGTCGTCGTACGTGTAGTCCGAGACTGGTATCTGCAGAGCTCTGGAAACAGTGAATTAACCGTAGAGCCGACCGGATCGAAACTCGAACGATTATTTCGACGGATCTTTTTTGTATTATTAAAACTTACTCGGCCATTAAGCGGCGCACGTTACTGGCGTATAGTTTCGGATCCGTTTTCTCCGCCTCGCTGGGCCTATAGACCGGCAGGAATTCTATTTCGCAGCTGCTGTTCAACTGGGTCAGGGTCAGCCAGAGTAGTTTGAGCCTGGAACCAACGTAAATTCACATTGTAGCAAGTGGCAAAAAATAAAATGAAATCTATGGGTCAGGGAAGATTGAAAAAAAGTTTCTTACGCTCCGGGACCCTCCCACGTCCACGTTACGGTGTCCAATTTGTTTGGATAACGTATGCAGACCGGCTGTACCGGAACACCGGGGTAAAAGGCTCCGCACTTGAAGGTGATCAGACAGGAACGATTCGTACAGGTGCCTTCCGGAAATATCATCACCTGCGAGAAATTAAAAAATATTCGTGTTATAAAATCATTTTTTTTATTTAAAAAAAAAATCGATCGATCGATTCTCATACCTGTGGCCAATCCTCCTTCGAAGTAGCACGCTCGATAATCTCCTTGATTGTGTTCTGTCTCGAGTTGGGATCGTCCCGCCAAACGTAGACCGGCTGGGTATAATTTATGAGCTCTGTTTACGAGAATTTAAGAGAAAGCATTATAATTTCATTTCGAGGCAAATACAAAGTGTCAAAGATTTTTATATCTTTGCTTTTCTTATCGAATAATAATTAGCTGTTGGCTAAGCATTTAATCAAATTGAACTACGAATTGAATTATCGTATTAACATTTTTTCTAAATGTAACTTAATTCATTGAGTAACTGGGATACTCGGCTTGATTAACGGGACCAATAAAAAAAGCTAATATATACGATTAATGGGAATGGTTCTGATATTTTTCATATTTTTGGTATTTTAATTGAATCCGTAACAATTGATCGAATCGCCTGGCACGCCGCGTATTCGTTGATTATTCTAAGGACAAACGTAGACCGGTTGGGTGTAATTTATGAGCTCTGTTTACGAGAATTTAAGAGGAAGCATTATAATTTCATTTCGAGGCAAATGCAAAGTGATCAAAGCGAACATAACAGTTTTTAAATGCGTTGCTTTTTTTATAGAATAATAATTAGTTGTTCACTAAGCATTGAATTCAATTGAACTACCCATTGAACTACGAATTGAATTATCGAATTATAATTTTTTCTGGATGTAACTTAATTAATCGACTAACTGAGATACTCGGCTCGATTAACGTGGCCAATAAAAGAGCTAATATATACGATGAATGGGAATGGTTCTCATATTTTTCATATTTTTGGTATTTTAATTGAATCGATATAATTTGATCGAATCGCCTGGTACGCCGCTTATTCGTTGATTATTCCAAGGACAAACGTACTTCCGATGAATGGATTCAGGCCTGATTCCCTTCTAACGATGATCGATGGAAATCCGGTGACGTAGACGATTCCGCCGTCGATGAATGTCGAGTGGGGCGCTAAAACGAGTATCGGAGCTTCGGATCTCGAGGCCTGCTTTCCTCGTACGACAATTTTCATCCCACCCGCTTGATACGTCAGTCGTCCGACAAAGCACAACCAAGGCACAATCTTGCTGCAGATTTCAACGACAATTTTTTTTTCTCTCAATTTCTTTTTATCTTCGATTTGTAATACCCGATTTTAAAAAATAATACATTTTTTTTTTAATCTGAAAAACCCTCATCCAATTTCCTCATCCCCAATTATGAATTTTTTTTCCAGGTCACAATATTTGTAAAGCCCGATGAATAATTCGCGGTGCTATGTTGTTAGTAACGCCAAATCCCATTCACCATATAATTTATAACATGCTATTTGTGGAGAGTCGTCGTCATTACAACTATCTACTTTCGCCACCTCTTCGGATCGCCACCCATATAGCACGAAGTATTTTGAAATACTTTCAGAAAAATGTTCAATCATTAAAATCTTACGCAATATTTCTATAATGTATGAAAATGATATTCTAACAAAATATTCCAATGAAGCGTTTCTTAAATATTTCAGATTTAATCTTTCGACACATCTGAAATATTTCAGAAACATAGTGATAAAATATTTCAAAATATTTCCAATACCATGTTTCACGAAAATATTTCTACTAATGTTCCGTGTTTATGCGGGTGTGTGTATGAAATTTGGACTAGCGATCTTTCGCATTTCGCTGAAATGCTCAAAAAGCATTTCACCGAAACATTACAATGTAAGATTTACGATCAGACAAAAAAATATTTTCAAAACGTTTTTAAAGAATTTCACAAATATTTTCTAACATTGATAAAATACTTACAATATTAAATAAAAAATTTAAATGATTGAAACCTTTCACAAACATTTCCGTGCTATGCGACCATACACGGTCATGTTCGGGCACGGTAGCTCAGTTATAGTTTCGCAAGCCAGCAAATGCGAGTACGGAAATAAAAAGAAAAGATATAGTTTATGAGCAAAAGCCGAGTGCGTGTGATCGCCCTTGAATCGAACGAATCTCTTCGTTGCGTGGAGGAAAACAAATTATAGAGGGAATTAATGAGGGGGAATCGAGGAAGACGAAGAAGTTGGAACGTACTTCCGAAGAATGGCATTCGTCCGACCTCGGCCTTGGCGACGATGCTAGGAGCGCCGAGGTAGACGACCGTAAGGGCGTCGAAGAAGCTGGAGTGCGGTGCCAAAGCTAGCACCGGTGCATCCTTCGTCGCTGCTTTTTCACCCTTGACCTTCAAATGGTGAAATCCACCGCAGACGAACATCGCTTTCATCACCCAACACACCAATACCCTCATGTCCCTATTGTATTAGTGAAGCCCAGTAATTTTTTTTAGTATTCGTGCAGCGCATTATATTAATTAACCGTATATATTGTAAATATAGTAAGCTTCACAGGGTCGCCGCTCTCGTAACCGATGGAATTGTAGAGTTTTCTTTTCTAATAGCGCGGGATTCACAAGTATACGAAATAATAGTGTTTTATTAATAGGTCATTTATAAGTAATAATTCGTTAATTCACACATTTCCGTCACAGGCTGCATTCAGGATAGATTCCAGAGAGAAAGTAAATTGGTCTCTGCAAGGTCACTTCCGGTTTGAACATCTTAGTTTTCAACCGGAAGTAGTGTCATACCGGAAATACACATCGCTCCCGGTTTTGAAATCTCATTTTTCAACAGAAAATTACGTCATATCGGAAATACGTCACTTCCGGTTCGAAAACATAATTTTTTCAACCGGAAGTGGCGTCATCCCAAAAATACGTCACTTCCGGTTTGCAATTATCATTTTTCGACCGGAAGTGATGTCATCCGGAAATACGTCACTTCCGATTTGAAAATCCAAGTGATGTTCTCCCGTACGACCTCTCTTGCGGTCAACCTCACAAATTTTGAAACCGGGAGCGATTTGTTACCGTATGATGTAATTTCTTATTGAAAATGGAGATTTTGATAGCGGAAGTGACGTTGCAGATAGCACTTTTCATTTTTCTCTGGAACGTGTCGCAAATGCAGCTAGTGACAGTAACGTGGGAAGTCGGGAAAAAGGAAAGTAAGTAAAAGAACGTGTGTCATACGTCTCAACTTTTATTTGGAATTCATCTCATATGTGGCGAGTGCCAGAAACGGAAGAATTGAGAAACGCACGCTAGGTCTTCAACTTCACTTTACCTAGCGCGAAATTGGTCGTACGACCCCGACCAATTATGCCACGAATAAAAGGGCAAGAATGGAAATGTCAAATTTTGACCTATTTCGAGATAATATCGTGACACAACTTTTTTAAAGTGCGACGAAGATTTTCACGAATCTCAGCTTAGTGTTCAATAAATGTTTGCCTCAACTTTTTAAAATCCTTAAGCCTCAATTTTTTGAAGTAAATAGCGTTTTTGTATTGTATATAATTTATACGTAAATTTGTATTAGAGCCCTGTTCATTTTTAATGAATAAATAATAACTGCATTGCACCTGTCGGTCGGACGATCGGTTACGAGAGCTTCGACTGTAAGATATGCCATCGCAGCGAAGATAAGTGCAAATTTCTAACTACAAGCTCACAAACGTATAGAGCTCTTGAGCAACGTGTGAAAATTCGCAGCGACACAGGGTGACATCGATCCTTGCGCAATTTATTAATTATTCACCGAACTTAAATTCGTACATCGGCATGCCGAAGGCCCCGGAAGGTCACGAACGCGGAAAAACTATGACTAAGCCGCCTTAGCGTTCAAACTCTCTGAATTATTACTCGAGGACGATTCGCAGCCGGCGGGGATGAAAGGGTGACGTGGGCGACTATTTTAGTTATTATTAATTTATTTATACTAATGTCGCGAAATTTTTTTTCATTCCCTTTGCGAACGGCTTCGTCAACGCGTTTACAATTTTGCGTTGAGAGCATACTAACGACGTAGATATTATATCTGCGAATAATTAAATGATAAGAAAGTCATTAAACGCAAATTACGACAACGAAAACTCACTAAATGCAAAATATGAAAGTAAGAACTCACTAAATGCAAAATATGTAAATAAGAACTCATTGAATGCAAAATTGAACGTTCGAGAGACCTCGACGATAATTTAGACCCAGAGGGTGGAAAACAAAGGTGTAGCGGTTCGAAACAGAAAAAAAATGGAACAGGCTTGCGCAATCGAAAGTCCTGATCAATATTCCAGTACAGCAGGTCATGAGAATGCGACACGTAGTGCATGATAGTAAACGTCTTGACTACAAATTGCTAGCTGCGATATACAGTGGGTTCTTCCATCTCGACGGGTCAACCTTGTCGCTATTAACACACTGCTCGTTATCGTTCCCGATAACAGCGATGTGAAGTACTGTACGGTATACTTTACGCTAGTTCAGCTACGCTGATAAAGAGGAATTATTTTTAAAAAATTCTCCATTTAACGAATACCGTTCACAAAAGTTCGGAATTTTTTTTGCCAATTCAGCGATTTTTTTGCTGTTGCTCGTTAAACGACCGTTAATTTAACTTTAAAAAACTACTGAACTACTGTACGCTGTAAACAAATTTTGTTCGTAATGAACAAAAGTAATGAACGGTATTGGAAGATTTTTTTACATAAACTGTTTCTGAAATTTGAAATGCATGGCCGTTGCAATTGTACAGTAATTTTTTTTTATCATAATAAACATTTTTGTAAATTTCAGACAGAAGATTTGTAATTTTCATATCTGGTATTTTATTTTTACAAAAAAAAGTACATTAATGTTCAATTAATGTAAGTAATGTAAGCAAATTTCAAGTTCGAGTACATCAAATTTACAATGATTTTTTACAGTCTTCGATACACTGTACGGTAGTTCAAATTTCAACGATTTTTTTGTTGTTGCTCGTTAACGAACCGTTAGCGTAACTTAAAAAAATTATAAATTAAGCAATAACAACATTGTGGAAAATAATAAAAATTGTGGACGTTTCTGGACGAGAAATTATCATATGCAAACATCGATTGTACCGTCCATGAATCAGTCGTCAGTTGTTAGTAATCCACAGCGAATTAGCATCAAGTCTACAGCCGTGCTTTATTAACACCGCGGCTTACGATCGAAACGGATTTGCTTACATTTAAATACACAGGCGAAATGCATTAAAAATAAACCAAACGAATATCTTAACGGAACGGCAATGTTGAAATTTACTTTCACTTATCATTGGAATTAACGTTGTAAAATAAAAAATGAATAATTAAAAAAAAAAATGTTGTCCTTTTGTGGACGAGAAATTACTTTTAATATGCGAACATCGTTTGTACCGCCCATGAATCATTCGTCAGTCGTCAGTTGTTAGTACTCCACATCTAATTAGTATCAAGCCGTTAGCCGAGCTCGTGCTTTATTAATACCGCGGCTTGCAATGGATGCAATGTTGCTTACATTTAAACTTATAGGCGAGGTGCATTAATGAAAATAGGACGAAGCGAACAACTTAACGGAAAAGCAATGGTTGCGATTTACTTTCACTTTTGTATTACTCCGTCCTGCTCTCTCGTGCGATGTTTCCGGCGATGTTACGAGCGATAGTCGAGAAATCGTTAAAACATTTTTTTTTTTTTTTTTTGTACCCGAGATCTTCAACCGAAGACGAATGAAATGAATGGCGAATCCGGCGTGACGCGAAAATTCGTGTGGATCGTGCTCGGCACAATCGGCAATTCGTTCGACGAATTTTTACGTACGGCAAAGATTCTAACGGATGCACGGTAGGTCTTGCGGTTCTGTCTAATTTACTTTCACTTTTTCTCGACTCTCGTGCGTCCACTCTCTCCACACGTACACGAGCACACGGACAGACCGAGAGTCGAGCTTGCTCGTGACACTGAGAGCCGCGGGTTGTGCGACGCGTGTCGAGAACTCAGGCCTAGTAGTAAGGCACCGTGTGGGGTCAGCCACGTATCAAACGCGAAACAACTTAGAACATTTCTCTCGCCACCGTGAACCATTCGCTACGTGAAAAACCCTTAAATGACCCAGTTTTCGCGGTCACGAGTGATTGAAAAAAATGTTCACGTGCATCGGATGGAGAGGGGGTCTAGGGGGGCCCGCCCGAAAACATCGTTGTAACTTTTTTGTAACTCATGCATGAAAAATGCTACTTTTCGCGAAAGTGGCGCTTTACAGCCATGTGTACTATAATAAATATCTGGCGTATGCGCACATCGGTCGGATCCCACTTTACACACCTTTAAGCGTGCGTAAAGTACTTTACGCACGCAGTTTATGCACGCTTCGGCGTGCGCACTAATTGCGTAGTAATTTACGATACTAGTGCGATAAAACTTTTTTTGTGACGAGTGCTGCAATCACACGAGTTCTGAAAAAGTTTTACGCACAAGGTGTGAAAATGGGAGTTTTACGCACGCGAAGCGTACGTCAACTTGCCATTTTCGCACCGAGTGACATAAATAACTTTACGCACGCACTTTACGCACGCTGCAGCGTGCGTAATAAAGTACGACGCATGTGCAGGCCTTGCTGTACAGCGCCACAATCAGTAGACACGAAATAATAGGCTTCTCACCGATGCGGCTGATCGCTCATCTTTTTCTTTTTTTTCGTATGTTTAACCCTTCATATTTATGCCACGACTGTGAAATAGATGTTTCTAAAAAATCATCCTCTACATTTGAACTAAAATATTCTGGAAAAATTGAATCATACAATTTTGTCACTTAAGCGTGGAATTTAAAAAAGAGGACATTTTTCGAACATTTTGATTTGGAAAAGTGTCGAGCTTTGGAGATTTTTTATTTTTTTGTACGAAAGAGGCTTCGGCCTTGAAGGCGTAACGATACTGCTGCGTGTCCTGGAGGCTGAATGCACGGGTTTGCCACGTGCCGCGTTGTTAGAAAATATGGAAACGTCGAACGAGAGAGAAAGTCGTGCAAATTAGTAGTAACCATTCGTGTGCTCGCGCTGGATTTGCAGTTTTACGGTGGTTGAGCTCTTACCGTCTCCATCCTGTGAGAGGCGCCCGGCGAAGATCCTCCTCGGAGAGGCCGTGGAGGCCCAGGCAGGCGAGCAACCAGGCCATTATGACGAGAGCGGTTATAGCTGCCAATCTGAACGGCAGAAGGGCCACCGTAAGAAAAGCCGTCTGTAATGACAAATTTGTTTTTTTTTTTTTTGTTACTCTCAATTATATATCAATTTCCGGTGGATGACCTACATATAATTCCCGTAATTACGCGTCATCCATCAATTCCAACGCGCCGGTAGCGCCGTCGTGAGAATTATAATTTTTTGTCGCTTCGTTGAATTAACAATTCCGACAACGGGTCTGCAACGATTGATAATTTGCTTGTCCTCAAAAATTCAAAGGACTCTTCAGCGAATTCCAGGATCCATACAGCGCGAAATATTATGAAAACGTTTTAGAAATATTTTCAATCTTTCGAATCTCACGAAATATTCTGTCAAAATATTCCAACGACATGTTTCTCAAATATTTCAGAAACATACTCGATCTTTCGACACACGTGAAATACTTCTGAAACATACAGTGACTAAATGTTTCGCAATATTTTTTATATAATGCATCACCGAAATATATTTCTATCAATGTTTCCGTGTTTATGCTGGTTGTATATGCAAATTTAAGTGGTGATGCAATCTTTTACATTTCGCTCAAATGTTTACAAAAACATTTCACAAATATTTTTTAGTAGTGCTAAAATATTTTCACTGGGTCAAAAATATTTCCGTCCTATGTGGCGATGTGAAGAACCGACACCATGAATCTATCGACGGGCCGGACATACAGACAAACATTTGTGAATAAAAAAAAATATCGTCATTTATTATGGCCTTGATTTTCGGTCGTATTCTCAGTACAAAAAGCCCAAAAGTCTTTCGGGTCCAAAAATAAAAAAAAAAAACGTCTCGCCGATCCAGCTTCACGAATCCCGAAGTTGGGCAAAAGAATGCGAGAATAATATACGAGCAGAGGAGGAAGAACGCCGGAGGCGAGATTCCGGCTTGGAAGCGGGTACCGTTCGCCCGTTCCGTTATTCTCTCACCTGTGCGCGGCATCGATTCAGGTATACCCGCTGCGAAGCCGGCCGGAGGCGCAAGCGCTTCTCCGCTCCGCGTTTTTGCGAGCCGACACAGCTCCGCAGTCTACGATAAAATATGTATACATCATTTTTTTTTTTTTTTTTTGCACGTGCCAGTACGGTATCGTGAAGTTTCCCGGCCTACTACAATATTGCAGAATGGTATAGAGCAAAAAATTAGAGTCCTACTACAATTAGAGGCCTACTACAATATTGCAGAATGGTATAGAGCAAAAAATTAGAGTCGATAATAACATGTCAGCTGCACGTTGAAGAACGCCGATATACGCGTGCAACCTCCCGTCGTAGTGTAAGACTATTCAGCCGTTTTTTTCGCGTACTCGATTCAGCGACGAGTATAAAAGAAGATCGACACAGAGTAAACCCGGGAAGCTTTTGTGAGCGTTGAGGAGACCTCGAGGGTTTGCCAAAGACCGAGGCGATACGGACGACGAAAAATGGGCTTTGAATTTATGGATAGTAAAACGAAAACCGATGGCTTTACGGGACGGGAGCGATGTCGCTGTGCTGTATTGACACGCGAGTCCACCGCTCCTGGGACAGCCAAGATCGAGGCCACGATCAAGAATTCTCCTCTCGACATAACACACAGAGATCATTGCACGCTACGCGGAGTTTCCTCGGCGCTGTTGTGGCCCACACGCCGTGGACCCCGTGTTCCCGTTTACAGCTCTGTCCTGTGTACGCGAGGGATCGAGGAACATCGATGAATTCGTTCGTGAAAGTCGAACGGGTTTGAGTTCCTCTTCTCGGTGGCGATCCATCGATCGCTGGGCGACAAGGCTTGGCTCAAATGACGATGATTTCCTAGACCCGGTCGCCGTACGTATTTGCGGTTTCGATCTTTCTCTCGTTGAGTCGCTGATCGTCCTCTCGTTAACTCGCTGCTGATCGTCCTGTCGTTAATGCTCTGATGCTCGATGCACAACATTTGCCACGCTGGTGCGTCGGCTATTTTTTTTATTTCTACTTTACTCTTGATTTTTAAAAATTCTGAAAACACTTTACCAACCAAAACTGGACAGTACCGCAACTACGCACTTGAAGTACAAAAGTACATTTCAGTACTTGAAGTACAAAAGTACTTTTCAGTACTTGAAGTACAAAGTACTTTTCAGCACTTGAAGTACAAAAGTACTTTTCAGTACTTGAAGTACAAAAGTACTTTTCAGTACTTGAAGTACAAAAGTACTTTTCGGTGCTTGAAGTACAAAAGTACTTGAAGTACAAAAGTACTTTTCGGTGCTTGAAGTACAAAAGTACTTTTCAGTACTTAAAGTACAAAAGTACTTTTCAGTGCTTGAAGTACAAAATTACTGTTTGGTACTTGAAGTACAAAAGTACTTTTCAGTACTTAAAGTACAAAAGTACTTTTCAGTGCTTGAAGTACAAAATTACTGTTTAGTACTTGAAGTACTTCAATTTAATACTTAATACTTTTTAGTACTTCAACGACTTGTTTATGATTTCAAGTGCCAAGTACAAGTACTTTTTGAGTCCACGTTCGCATTGCGGATACTCGAAGAGTAGCACAACATCCTGTTTCTACTAATATATCGCACCCTCAGAACAACATTGTAACAACTTATATGGTAATTCCATAAGATGTTACACTGTGGTTCTAAAGGTGCGATAAGATTACCTATCTAAACTTTTCAATAAGTATAACTTTAATGAGAATTTATTTTTAAAAATTCCATAAATGAAAACGAGAAATATCCCTTTTCGTTAGTCTTTTATTTTTAAAAAAACTTGCACCTTTTTTTTGAGGCCTAGATAACGCTTTACGCTACGAACCTAATTGCGAAAAGTACTTGGGAAAAGTACATGATACTTCAAGTACTTGTTAGTACTTTGTACTTGAGTTATTGGTACTTTGTCCAGCTCTGTTACGAGCATAATTTCATCATAATATTTTTTTGTAAACGAGGCGAAAATGAAAAGCACACTTTTTCAAACAATGCGACGCAGAAGTGTTCGAGGAGTTGCAAAAAAAAAGGCAAGTTTACAATACTATTTATTATTTTTTTTAAATAAAAAATTTAAAAAACAACTAGCGAGCAACCCTCGGCACCCCGTGACGTGTGAAAACGTAACGAGGTCAAGGCGCCACTCGGATAGACGAAGAACAAAGCGGAAGCCAAACATTCTCCGGCGCGAGTAAAGTGGACTCTCGAGTGAAATATTTTTGTCAGCTTCTTCGTCAACGATTCACCGCTAAAAATATTTTTTCATTACTCGATGCGGAAATGGCCACTTTTCGCACCTTGTGATGAAAAATTTCGTACATCCCTCGTGCGAAACACTTTTTCGCCCTCATGGAGCAATATACTATTTTTTAATTTTAAGAAATTTAAGAAATAAAAAATAAAAATCTCGGCTCGATCGAGGCTGGTTAATTGGGACGAAAGTCGAACGGGCATTCCACGGGGACGTGTGCTCCTTTAGAAATTCCCTCGAACATTAGTCGTGTCGAAGAGATAGACCTTGACCCCTCGAAGGAATAAAAAAAAAAATACTTTCTTATCCCGTTTAATTATGGCTCGTCCGCTGAATCCGTTCATCCCGCATTAATTAAAGTACAGGCGCGTACGTGCCCGTTGACGTACGTCCGTATCCACTGGAAGCTTTCACTGGCGAGCGCGAGGATTCGACGTGTGGCACGAGCCTCTCGGGCCATTAGCGTAACTCGCAATTGGAACAGCTCGGCTAATCGCGATGATCCTCGCAAGCAGCCTCGAATTCTTAGGGTTTTGTCTTCCACTTCGAACGATTATTGTAGCAGGCGAAAGAGCAAAAAAATTTGGAAGTGAGCGGTGCTTCGCGAAATGTTCGCCGGTCACGCGCTAATTTTTTTTTTACATAGAAAGTTTTACCTCGACTCCGACGTAACTGTAAAGCGCCGTGTCGCTCGGTGATACGACTGTTGCAGTTTTGTTGCAGGATAGCCGCATTGCGATTCTCCGTTATGGATCGAGGAGAGAAAACTAACATTCGTCACGATCGAGAAACAAGAGTTGGTAAATTCGGGGAACAAAGTTCTCTTTATTGCGGGGCAAAATGGGCCCCCTGGGGCAAAATGAACTTCCACTCGATGTGTCTTTTTATACGCTGAAAGAAATTTCCTTTTACCGTAGAGCGGGGCAAAACGAACTTCCACTCGATGTGTCTTTTTATACGCTGAAGGAAATTTCCTTTTACCGTAGAGCGGGGCAAAACGAACCTCCGTTTGAGATCAAATTGTTTGCTTTACGTCCAGCAAAAAAAAAAAAAAAGAACAAAATCCGTTATGACCCTTAATCCTCTAAGATGCTATTGATTCGAGAAGCGTTAATAAATCTTGATATTTGCAGGATATTCGCATTGCGATTCTCCATTATGGATCGAGGAGAGAAAACTAACATCCGTTACGATCGAGAAACGAGAGTTGGTAAATTCGGGGAATAAAGTCCTCTATATTGCGGGGCAAAATCGGCCCCGGGGGCAAAATGAACTTCCACTCGATGCGTCTTTTTATACGCCGGGAGAAATTTCCTTTTACCGAAGAGCGGGGCAAAGCGAACCTCCGTTTGAGATAAAACTGTTCGCTTTACGTCCAGCAAAAAAAAAAAAAAAAAAAAATCCGTTTTGACCCTCAATCCTCTAAGATGCCATTCATTCGAGAAGCGTTAAGGCCTTTCGCCTCTCGCCAGGGAAATGCCTGAAACGTACCGACGATAGCTCGGCTTTGCCATTAGGTCACCACAAGCAACGTACTTTCTATAAGAGTAGTAAAGCAGTCTCCGCTTGTTGTGTACATACAACATGTACACAAGGTATAGTAATAAAACGGCGAGAGAGTTGCCACGCGCGGAAAGCCGAAACTCCTTTCGTAACAGCATACCGAGCGATAATTTGCAATAACACACATTGTGGCACTCTCCGGGCAGACCACTCGAGAGTTAAGCTCATTTGCCATTGGACGTTTCGCACACAACATTGCGGGTCTTCGGGAATCGATTCGCAATTTTCTCTCCGTCAGCGTCTCGTAACTTCCACCGCTATTGTCATCGTCAATTTATATCAGTCGCACAGTGTCCCCTTCGGTGACCCACTCGGCGAATCGACTAATTCGTTTAATGTGCAAATGACTTTGGACAATTAATTGCATACCGTTGTTTCACCAGCTGCGGAACTCTCACACGGAATAACAATTCATGCGCAATTTGTATGAATTATTGATAAAGCGGGTTGTTGTAACTCGGGCGCTTCGCGCGCCCTTGCTTTGTGACTGTGAAATTTAGCAACCGGAAATTTACCGGGAAATACATCACTTCCGGTTTGAAAATCTCGTTTTTTTTTTAAACCGGAAATTACGTCACATCGGAAATCCGTCATTTCTTGTTTGAAAATCTCATTCTTCGATCGGAAGTGATCTCATACCGAAACTACGTCATTTCCGGTTCAGAAATCCCATTTTTTCGACCGGAAGTCACATCGCACCGGAAATACATCGCTTCCGTTTTGAAAATCTCGTTTTTTATACCGGAAATGACATCACATCGGAAATCCGTAGTTTCCAGTTTCCACATCTCATTTGTCGACCGGAAGTGATGTCATACCGAAATTACATCATTTCTGGTCCGAAAATCCAATTTTTTCGACCGGACTGGTTTTTCAACTTGACGTTGAAAAATGAGCTTTTCCGACCGGAAGTGGCATATTTCGAGATTTGTGCACTATCGCTGTATTTTTATCCTATATTATCTACATGATTTATGGAACATACTTTTTTTTTTATGTTGTATTTTTCTTTTCGATATGACGCACAGTTTTCAAGTAATTTTATCAATAAAATATCATGAATTATGGAGAAGTGTGACTACGAACGTTTAATTACGTAATAATCCTTGCGAGCCTCAAGCCACAGCGACCCCTGACCCATTGTCTTGCGAGCGATTAATAATATCGCTTTCTTGTATAATTCCGATACTACTGGATTGTTATTATTTCGACAATCTGCAATAATTGAAGAGTTCAGGGTCCGCGAATTGCATAGCGGAGTCCTCAGCAAATCCCGCTTGGCTCTCGCCGGACCGGCGTTGAGTTCTTCAGATAGATTCGAAAATAAAACTTTTTGCCGACGATTTTAAGGTACCGAAAAACTTTCGAGTCGAAACTGTGCTGTTTTTGCCGTGCGAACTCGCTTATCGCAACGCGAACGAAAGTTCTTTGGCTGGTCTAGTGTAAGAAATCGAGTTGCCAATTGGAACGTTGGCGAGGGCAAATCGGAAGTCATCAACCTGCAACAGTTTCGTGATAACGATGTTGACGACCGATTGAGAGATGCAACGGTGTCTGTGAGGCGGCGGAAATAGCGCGAAGGAGATTGCATTCTGCAGTGGGACTGGCCAATTAGCATTTCATTTAGAGATTAACACAGATATGAAGGAAGAAAAAAGAAAGCAAGTTTGATCGAGAAACGATTAGTCACACGAGTTCGTTAGAGTCGCCTTCGGTGGTTCGATCAATTTATAATCTTATCCCTGTGCTCAATGCTGTGACAATAATGCCAATCAGAAAGCTAATGAAAAACGTATCTTTTGTACGACTGAAAATCCGTTACTGAAAAAAAATAAAATAAAAAGATTTCATTGCCGGCGGCCGGAAGAGGCTCGTAAATGTAAGACCCAATTACGACTGTCTATCTATTAAATAACCGCGAAGTCATTCGGGATAACTTGTACAGTAAATCTTGTGTTATAACGGCGGAAGTGGGGAAGGGCTCGCGAGAGTTGAACGTTCAAAGCGGTAACCCACATTTTTGTCCCACATTTGAGTAACCGAGCGAACGACGGAAATTGCGGGAAGCTAGTGAGGTGGAAGCCAAGAATTTCGCATGTATCTTTTTTTATGTACTTATCGCCGCTGTTTTTTTTTCATATTTGTTTTACTTAAAAAAGATTTTTATTAGCGAAGGGAAAAAACCGGCAAAAGCTCCAGTTTTTTTTTCTTAAGTAAGAATCTTTCCCATTGAGAAGAGAATGTTTCATTCTCATTGAAAAGAACACATTTCTTTCTCATTGAAAAGAACACATTTCTTTCTCATTAAGAAGAACATATTTCTTTCTCATTAAGAAGAACATATTTCTTTCTCATTGAGAAGAAAATATTTCTTGCGTCATTTGCAAGAAATCAAAGGACCGCGAGCAAGTGATAACGGCAGGCTTCGATCAGACGGAACCAACGAAGCCTCTTATCGTTTGTGTGATTACAATTCCATGTAAATCCGTCGGCCCTGCTGGATTTATCCACCGTTACTCGTTTATCGTTTTCCATGGTGCGGTGAGAATGTACTTTGTTATTCTTCGTATGCCCCGCCGGAGCGAGCGAAGCGTGCCGATGCCAGAAGAACGGAACGGTCGGAGCGGCAGAAATCGATGCACAAACTCTCGCAGTTCTCGAATCGATTTACTCTAGCTCGCCGCGCCAGATGCATGTCTACCGGCCATATACGTGAAACCCATTCAATCCGCGATACGATTGTCCGCATTGCCGCACTAACGAGTTTTCGTTACAGCGCATAAAAAAATATCGGGGTTTCATCGAGCAACTCCAAAAAAAAAAAAAAACATCGTTTGCCACGTATGTGCTATGCTATGCGTATGAAGTTTGACCGGTACCGAGCGGACCGAGGGAGATTGCAACATCGCTATAACACTTGCCGCATTGTGCAGGATTGACTGCACAATGCGTTATAGTTTAATGATAAACTTAACCGCGAATTTCGCGGTTCTATTTAAGGATCGCGAGTCCCGAGCGTGATGACTCGGGCCACGCGTGCCTGCGATACGGATATAGAAACTACTCTTTGTTTATTATATTTAAACGTTGCCTTGACAATCACGACGACCGTGAAAAATCCGCGTGTTTCGTTCGCGCGTCAATCAAGGGCGACTGCAAAAGAAGATTCGTACTGCAAATATTAATTTGCAGTACGAACGAAAAATTACTAAAATTAATTAAACGTTTTTTTTTTCAACAGTCGCCGGGTCATATTTTTGTATTCGAATGCAATTCGTCGCAACACAATTTAGTTCATTGGTTCGAGAGAATTCACAATTCATGGACAAAATCTTCAAGTGTTAAAATCAAATTTTTAAAAACAATTTAATTGATTTTAGTATTTTTTATCTCACTGTTCTATAGTGTAAGATTGTTAAAAAAAAAATAAAAGAACGCGCAGATTCATACAAGAAACTGTACGTTATATTTTTTTAAATAATCTATTCCTTACAGCTTATTGGTCCGCAGAAACGAGGGCATCGGCGTTTGACTATTGTTCCGTATCTACTTAATTGCATCCTCTTCCAAGTGCGTTCCGGCACACGGGTTGCAATGATTTTTTTTTTTATTACCTTTAACCGGAAGCGCTCTACGGCGGTGAATGTAGCGACCCCTCGCAACAACCCCCGTTTAACCGCGTGAACCGATTCCCCATGTATCGAAATACAATTTAATTAATTGGTTTCAGAGAGTGCATTAAAAAAAAATATTGTCAAGCGTTAAAATTAAATTTTTCAAAACATCTAAATAATTTTAGTTTTCTTGTTTAATCTCACTGTTCTGTCGACCAGATTGCAGTTTTCGAATGTAAAACTGAGTGTAAGATTGTTTAAGAAAAAAAAAAAAAAAAAAACAACGCGCACATGTATATAAAAAACTGCACGTTATATTTTTTTAAACGATCTATTTTCGGCGTCCGACAATAGTTCCATATCTACTTAATTCTCCACCAAGCGCATTCCGGCGCACGGGTCCCAATGTGATTATTTTTTTTTATATTACATTCACCCGAAAGCGCTCTGCGCTGGTGAATGTAGCGACCCTTCGCAACAACCCCCCCCGTTTAACCGCGTGGATCGATTCCCCATGCGGCAAGACCGCCGGGTAATAAAATCACGGCGGAACGATGGGGTGGCGTAACGGGGTTACAAAATACCGTCGCATGTTTATTGTCCTAAGCAACGCTGACCTTAAGCTTGTCGTAGGTCGTGTCGAGCTCGAGCCGATGAACGAACGGATTTAGGATATCCGAGTCTATCGACGCCGTGTCGATTTCGTCCTTCCGGTCCTGCATCTTCCCGTTCATAATTATGTCCTCCATATTCCGGTCCCGATCGGACGGCCGGAGGTCCGCGATGTTGGTTCTTCCTCTTTCACCACCGCAAGTAAGAAGCTCCTGGCCTACGAAATCGATATCGAAACGGCACTGCCAGCGAGCACGACGGTTCCCTCCGCTGCGGCCTTTTTCTTCAAGATCACTGCAGTTGCTCCAAAAAAAAAAACAACAAAAAAATCTTCTCCCCTCCCACTCCCCGTCGACGACGACTCTTTGCGGTGTCCCCGACCACCCGGGGTCGAGGGGAAGCAAAGTCAAGAAGAAAAGAAACGTGTCTCCGTCCAGACCGAACGACGCCGATGTGCAACGTGAGCGCGAGCGCGTGTGACGCAGCAGCCGACCCGCTGTCTTTCAAAGGGGTTGTCGACACGGATAAAAAAAAAAGAAATTCTCGAAGGAGTGAAAAGGAACCGTGAAAACACTCCTTCGCCGGCCGGAGGTTCCGGCTTCCGGTGGGCCACCGGTAGCGCGGTTCGATAGTCGCAGCACACCTCCCCCTTCGCCGAACCGGAAGTTACAAAATTTCGTCGATTCTGCAAAAAAAAAAAAAAAAAATGTATATAAATATATTCGCCGTACCGGTCACACTGGCAACGCTCACAGCGGTTTCTCGCACCGCATTTCACTGGTGTTAATTAAAAGAGCACGGTTTGCTTGTTCCAAGGTCAAATGAGGTCAAACGCTCCGACGATTCCGTCGGAATGTACTGCGGAACGAGGAGGAAAAGGGGGTGAAATCGAAAGAAACGAAAAAAAAAAACAAACAAAATAGAGATTAAGTAGTCGATGCCCGTGGTGGACGGACACGCGCGTAACGTCCGCGTACGACTCTCGTGAACTTCTCAGCGCTGCACCGTTCGAGGTGAGTACGCGAGCATCGCGATGCTTCTAACCCCCCCACTATTATTTTACCACCTCCGGTATTCCCGCAGCGGCGAGGAGTTCGTAACCGTTCATCCCCACCCTCGAGACCGAGGTCGCTGGTCCAGCGACGTCGCGACGCTCCCTCGAGGCGAAGGCGGGGGTTGCCTGCGATAAGCAATTTTTTATTTACCCCTTGTGGCTTTATGTAACTTCTGATCCGTTATTATTATTTTCTTTTATTATTATTACTCATCGCTGAGATAAGAAACGTAGTTAGAAATTGCTGAAAGACTGTGATTAGTGTTTTCGTTGTCGGCAATGATAACGGAGGACCAAGTTATAACATCCCTCTTGTTATCCGTGCCCTTCAATTGTTCGTTACTATCTACTCAATCGAGATTAAAGTTTTCAATTTTTTTTTTTTTTTTTTTTTTTTTTCAATGTTTTTATCGCTTGTGGATAATGTAGCTCGAGTGTCGTCGTAGAAGACGGAAGCTCGGTGGAGGGGGAGGAAAATACGCAAATTTAACTAAGATACGAATTTTTCTATTAACCCCTCATGGTTTTATGTAACGTTTATTTCGTGGATATTATAATTTTTATTAATATTGCCCATCACTGAGACAACAAGCGAAGCAGGAAATTGCTGAAAAACGATCAGTGTTTTCGTTATCGTTAATTATCGTTACTATCACGACGGACCATGTGACAAAAGCCCTCTTGTTATCTGTTTCGTTCAATTGTTCAGAATTATCTGCACGATCGAGATAGTTTTTTTTTTTTTTTTTTTTCAATGCAGTTATCGCTTGTAGATAATGAAGGTCGATTATCGTCGTAGAAGACGAAAGCTCGGTGGAGGGGGAGAAGAAAACATAACCTGAATCCCAGCGCGATGGAGATCGCTTTGAAGGAATCGCTGAGAAATTATTTCGTCCAACTGGCAAAGACCAACGAGAGATGGAGGGAATTTTCGAAGAGTGTGGAACGACCTCTGGAGGCGTTGAAAAATCAATCGGAACAATTTCGTCACGTTGTCAGGTGAGTTTGAAGTAACGTTTAGTTTTGTCGCGAGACAACGTCAAAGCCACGAGACTCCAGAGGTTTGCTGGTAAAACAGAATTCTGTTGTACCGACGTGAATAGAATAATCAAGCGTGAGCTAGAGCGTTCTCACGCTGGGCGGCGTTACAATGTTTCTTCTTCTTTTAAGCAAAGAAGTCGATGATGCAGAGATCTGCCGTTTGGACGGTGTACGAGATAAGCTGATCTGCAAGATAAATCTCGGAATCGAGGACGAGATAACTCTGATACTGAATGAGCTGCGACCCATGAAAAATCTAGTGGAGGTAAAAAAATTTTTTACCGAAAAACCATCTAAACTTTGTCAGACAATGCTAAATGAGAAAATTGCGTGTATAAATATTCAGGACCTGAGAATTAAATTGGAGCGCTTGGAGACTGTCAGGAGCGAGGCCGCGGTGAGAGAGCCAAGTTTCAAGGAACTTGTTGAAGGCACGCCCCTCCGACCACGACTGGATCTTCTGTTGGAATGGGCCATAGAGAGTTCCACGTACTACAGCGAACTTACCGCCAATATATCCGCAAATTTCAAAGCTCTCGATTACAAGGACGCGGAGAGCGTGACGAATTGGGTCGAGGCGTTCGATCAGGATCGACGGCGACGCGAGAGGATAGAGAGTAAGTAATTCGTCTCGATCATCGAACTCTGCCAAAGTGACCGTCGCAACTTTGATTTTCCTTCACTTCTCTTCCTTCACTTGCAGGGATATTGGGCTTCACACAATTCTTCATCAAGGAACCCGTAAAATAGTCTGTAACAAAAATTATCCACGATTAAAGTGCCTTTTGTAATAAATTGCTATAAAAATAAAACCTTTTTGTTTCTTTCCTCGTAACAACGGTGTAAAAAAAAACCGAGCCAAAAGCGACGTAATTCCGAAAGTCGATCGTCCGACCGGACGAGAATCGAGGGAGGATAGAAGTAAATGATTCGCCTCGATGATCGACGATTAATCGTCGTAATGTTGATTTTTCCATTGCTCGCAAGGACATTACACGACGCTTTACACCATTTAACAAAGGTGCCTTTTGTACTAAACTACTGTCTAGAAACAAAAACCCTTTAAGTTTCTTCATTCGCAATAGCGCTGTAGAACAAACACGAGATACAGTCGACGCGACCCTCGGAAATTCGATTGCATTCTTGCACGAGATCCAATTTACTTGGTGAAGCGTGGAAACGACTTTCAATCTACCGTACGTCTGACCGCATAACGATCTCTTCCACTTGGCCGAAGCGAGACGCGTCGACAGCCTCTCGGGCTTCCCGTTTTTAAAAATCGATACTTACCCGCCGAGCGATCGTTTCCGTGAGATCCGGTGTTCGTTGCCTCCGTTAAACGTATCATAACGTAATTCCCGAGGCTAATTGAATCGCATCAACGATAACCAATAAGCAATATCCTTTGTGTTGTCGTCGCTGCTGCTCGGACGAGAAACTCGGCCTCTCGTCCTCTCGAGTGTGTGTCTCCCTGTCGCCATAATCATGTTGTCTGGAAAATAAATAAATAAATGAAATAATAAGGGCTGAAGGACTCGGGTCGATGGCCCTTTGTCACAATGTGTATAATTATCATTAGGTATAACACTGGTATAAGATGATGACTATGTAAATGTATACATTTATAGCATTGGCGATACATTTCTTTTACAACTACTAATAAACGAGATCAACGAAGAAATAAATTGACGAATTCAATTTTAATTATCAAATCACGCTCGCTGTAAAGTGAAATAAAAACATAACGAAGGAAGAAAAGGCTCGGCTGGAGGACTTCGGTCAATGGCCAAACGACAATATGTGAATTCGTTGGTATGAACTTCGCCAGGATATATTATGTATGTAAATTACCCCTATGTATATATCTGAAAATAAAATAAAATAAAATAAAATAAAATAAAATAAAATAAAATAAAATAAAATAAAATAAAATAAAATAAAATAAAATAAAATAAAATAAAATAAAATAAAATAAAATAAAATAAAATAAAATAAAATAAAATAAAATAAAATAAAATAAAATAAAATAAAATAAAATAGGTTTTCGTGGTGTCGAAGCATGCGACAAAATCGCCTGTTCGTTCCGTCTGACCGGTCCCTGCTATAACTACTTTGCTTCCCTGGCGCCGCTCCGAGCTCACGCCCACGGCCTCGGATGTCCCGCTCGTGGCCAAAAACGTCGTTCCGCGATTTCCGGCGGCATCAGCATAGCCGTCAAGCGACGCTCGTAACGATGTCTCTTCGGCAAAACGATCTCCGTTATCCGGGCAGTACAAGCGGCATATGCCAGCTCCAACCGATCATTGACCAATTTCGAGTTTCGACCTCGGTAGGTCTATGGCATAAAAGTAGGATTGCAGGAAGCGCCGGGGCGCCGGCGCCCGCTATTGATTCCGGCGTCACGTCCGCGCATTCCCAAAACGCGGAGACCCCACCGTTCGCCGGGGGGTTGGGCGGGGGTGGGCCGATGTTATACCCGACGGAAAAGTTACTACTCGTGGTAGAGGGTGCCACAGTAGCTCACCGCTCCTCGTACCCCAAGGAGACCCTCGCGCGTTTCTACGCTTTGCCCCCGCAGGTCAGTCCCGTGTGTGTAATTTTAATACATCGTTTATTTTTATTTATTTTTTTTTTTCTCATCGTCGACATAAAACTATGAAAGATCCATCGATCGAGGGACGATGCAAAAATTTTTCTGAGCGAGGAAAAAAAAACTGGTGACGATCGTGAGAGAAATTTTGGGGGATGATTATCAGCGTGGATCTTTTCTGTTTTTTTTTTTTTTTTTTTTAACCAGTTACGGCTTTATCTATAGTTTCTTTTAATTTATTGATTAAAAAAAAAATTATTAATGTGTGATTAATTTATTATTTTATTTTTTTATGAAGTACGAAGAAATTTTATCGATTGAGGTATAGACTCGACGATATTCGCTTCGATAGTAGAGACGATAAAAATAGCCGAGCGGGGGGCTCGTATATCTTCATTGACCAACTGTCCATGGCCACTGAACGACACTTGTCGATAGTTTAGCCAAGGTATATTTACGACGTGAAAAAAATATATATGTGTATGTTACTCGTGCAACTTCGTACATGTGTGTGTTTAAAGTTTTTACACACTTGTTATCTCGATTACTTTTTTTTTTCTTTTTTTTTTTTAATCGTCGGGAAACTTTCTTTTTCTTTAATCCGAAGCGTGAGATCTCGATGAGTTTTCGTTTTCGCTCATTGGTCCACGGAGTTATGACGTCAGTGGTACATCGGTGGCGACGCAACGCAATCTCTTAAATTTATTCCCATGACAATCGTCGCTGATAATTTTTTTTTTTTAATCCCTCCCTGCATCCTCCATCGGCTGAATCGAATTTTATTTCAATCCGTAATGAATTACTCCCACCCCTATAAATTCGTCGATATCAATATATTTTCCTCGCTCGATCGTCGCGAGGGATTGAGCGACGATATAACGATTTGCCGGATATCGCGTGGTCCATCTCAGTTCGCGACCCTACGGAATTTTTTTTTTTTTTTCTACTTCTTTAAACTCTCGCGTCACATCTACGCATATATGTATGGCAAGAAAACGTTAGGAGGTCAGGGCCGTGAAAAAGCTCAAAGGCAAATATATTTCCTCGGTCCACCCTCACTTTTAGACTCCACGATCCACCCACCTCCGCACATCATTCGTGTCGACGAGGGCGAGAGCTTTTCGCAGAGGCTTTCAACCCTTCGAGGTTGCGAACGGCGGGCGAAACCGAATTCTGGCGGTGTTAAACGACACGGTAAATCATCCGCGTATATCTCTACGTGAAAAATCGCGCCGGTACTACAAACGCGTATGCCCGGAGGCATCGGGAATACCGGGGATATTGCATTCGCGTTGGCTCAGCCCGCGATGAAAACGGTCGTTGAATGCTCGTATCCCGTTTCGCTCGAGCCGTTCTACACAGTCGTATTCAATTTCGGTTTATAATTCGCTCCTATGTTTACTTCGATCCTCGGTCACGGTGCAATTTTTTTATTACCCCAGACACGATCTTTTGTCAAACTTTTTTTTATCTTATAAGAGCCTTGCCTTGATTCGTTATAGCGAACGGATAAATTGCGAGTAACGCGGAAAGTCCCAATTTTTTTTTTGTGCCGAGATACGTCAAGTACAAAATTAAATTCGCAATCGCTTTGAATGAAGATTTTTTTGTCGAACTCGGTAACACGAGATCGGGTACGGTAGCTGCGCTCACCACGTGCGGGCCGCTCGTACGCGCCCCATCAGCGCCTCGCAAGCTGTTACCTCTCAGCAGTGGAATTTTTAATAAAACATTTTATTCCCTTTAATAAATACATTTTTTTAATCGTGCTGAGTAATATTTTTTGATATTAATTTTCGTGTCAATATTTTTCATATTTGGCAATTAATATTTGTTACAATTATTCTCACTATTTCGATTTATTTAATGTTAATTGATTGTCGAGTTCGAATTGGTTCACAATTATTATGATCGCGGTTACCTCGTAGCAATGAAATTTTTAATAAAACATTTTATTCCCCGCGATAAATAAATTGTTTATGGAGATGAATAATATTAAAAAAAAAAAAAATCCTCTCAAGCTTGTTGGTATTTGATAATTATTATTTGTCATAATTATTATCATTATTATTTCAATTTATTTAATGTTAATATTTTTCGGGTTCCAATTGGTTCACAATTATTATGATCGCAGTTCCACGACGTAAATAAAATGAAGCTTTCGGCTTGAATATTTTTGCACAAATTCAGCGTGAGACTTTTCATTAAAAGTCGGGAGTGTGAGAGATGTGGGAATACATGAATACGCGAGAGAAATTCACCGAGGCGTGTTAAAACTGTTTGCCGTATGAACGTTCCTCATATTAAATTTTCCTTTGCCTGTACAAGGCAAATAGACGACATTTTCTATCAGGCGAAAAAAAAGTAAATAAAAAAATCGCGTGAAAGAGGAGCGACGAGTTTAAGGTGGGCGGTAAAGTTCAGGGTTTACGGGTAACAGTGAGGGTGAAAACTCGGTAGGCGTGCCAGGAATATTCGTTACTGATGTTTCGACGGGTTCTTGTTGGCGGTCGGGATAGAGCGGGCGACGTGGAACTCAGGTCTTTGTGTACGAAGTAGTAAAGCTCGTGACCCGGCAGACACTCCGACCGCCTACCGAGGCGGACGAGGCACTCACCACCGGGCGTCTAGATTTAATTTAGCTGAGCTCCGAAGGCTAATTAACTCTCTCCGGCCATACGACATATCCTCGGCCAACAAACTTTCAATAAATGTCCTCTCTCGAGGGCAAACTTTTGGCCTGTACGGGAAATGTCTAACGACGTTGTTTCACCTACAACCGATTAATTCCAAATTCTATTTCCACCTCTGCTATGCGCGAATTAGAAAGGTCGAACTAAGTAATAAAACAGGGGAGAAGTATGCAAAAGATCGAAATATAACGATTAAAATTTCGGGCTAGATATTCGCGATACATTATCGGGAGATCGAATTTAAAGAAAGATTTTTTTATTTTTCTCCCCGTCCTAAGACATATCCACGGCTAACGAACCTTCAATTAATGTCCTCTCTCGGAAGGAAACGTCGTAACAACGTTGTTTCGCCTACGTTCGATTAATTCCAAATTCTATTTCCACCTCTACTATGCGCGAATGATAAAGGTCGCGCTAAACAATAAAACATAGGAGTATGAAAAAGTTCGAAATACAAGCGATCAAATTTCGGGGTAGAAATTATCGCGAGATTCGAGTTCAACCCCTTTGAGTCATACATTTTGACACTGTAAAAACAAACCCTCGGTATTTCACATCAAGAAATTTGTTTAAAAATTGAGAACTGTGCTAAAGAAGGTGGGACACCGCGTGTCCCACCGTGACGCAAAAAGTTAAAGAATATTTTGTTTAATTTTTTTTTCTCCCCGTCCTGAGACATATCCACGGCTTGCAAACCTTCAATTAATGCCCTCTCTTGAAGGGAAATGTCGAAACAACGTGGTTTCGATCACGTCCGATTAATTCAGAATTATATTTCCGCCTCTGATATGCGCGAATAAGAAAGTTCAAACTAAGTTATAAAACAGAGAAGAAGTATGAAAAAGTTCAAGATACAAGTAATAAAATTTCGGGATAGAAATTCGCAATGTATTACGGAGAGATTCAATTTTAGGGAGGATTTTATTTAAGTTTTAAGGTAGGAAACAAATGTTGAATTACTTCCCTCTCTCAAAGGCAAAATTCCTGTCTGTACAGGAAATGTCGAAACAACGTGGTTTCGACTACATCCGATTGATTCCAAATTCTATTTATGCCTCTCCTATGAGCGAATAAGAAAGTTCCAGCTGAGTGATAAAACATAGAAGAAGTATGAAAAAGTTCGAAATGCGAGGGGTAAAATTTCGGGGTTGAAATTCGCTATGTATTATTGCGAGATTCAATTTTAAGGAAGATTTTATTATCAGGATGGAGTTCAAGGGTGAGCGTGGCCCGTCCGTTTGATCCCGGTGACGTTGAGAAGGGCGTTGAAAAGCCCGAAGGAAAGACGCGCACACAGCCAGCAGCCACATAGATCATCCGCGATCTAAATCCCTCGACGAAAGGGATAAAGTTAAGAAAGACAAAAAAGAAGGAAAAAAAACTTAAGAAAAAGGCAGCCCAAGTATTGATGCGAAATGGCGAATACGGCTCATCTTGTGAGACGTCAGAGTTCCCGGGATCTGAAGCCCCAGAAGAGCGTGGATCGACTGGAGATGAAAGAGATGAGAGGAAGACTCGTTGTCGAGAGTCGGATGACCGCTACTTCTGCCAACTACGGGGCTACGAACGCGGGCTTCGATGACTCCAGTCCTAGCGCCAAGGTATAATGACGATGACTCCGGTGTAACACCAAGGACTTTGCCGGATAAAAAAGATTCGTACATTTAACAAACATTTCGTGTCCGCAAAGAACCACAATAATTTAACTTTTATTTACGGGCTTACGCCACTGTAAATGGGTAAAAAAAACGCATGCATATGTCGTGATTTTTTTTTTATCGGCAAATATACGCTTTATCGATTTAATTTTTTTAAGTTGTAAGGAGGATATATTACAGAACATTTAAGAATTGTTTCATTCATTTTTATTGCTACTTTGTATTTTTGTTTTTTGTTTTTTTTTTTTTTTTTTTAAGTTCCTTTGCGGCGTTCCGGATTTCAACTTGTCGTATTATCAGAAATAATTTTTTTAAATTGTTTCTAAACAAATGATATATAACACGGTCCTTGACGAGGGGAAAACAAATTGGCAAAATGGCGGCCATTTGAAATAAGTACATTTTTACCAATTTTTCAACTTCGAATCATTACATTTAAATAAAAATATGAGTCCTTTAAGGACTAACGAATCTTCTGAACTATATCGGCATAAATTTAAAAGAAACCATCAAGCCATTTTTGAGATATCAAGAACCCCGATCTATCAGGGTCCCGAGATATCAGGGACCGGATCTTGAAAATCACGTTTTGAGAAAAACGCGTTTAAAGTTCAGCCGTGCTGCTGGTCGTGCGCTCCGTCCCTTTGCACATAACGGTCTCTAGCTTTCGTAATTCGTTGAATTTCGATATAAAATTTTAACAAAATATTCTTGACACTGACGTGAACTATTAGAAAAAAAATCTAAATTTTACTGTGGCGTAAGCCCTTAAGTTAAATAATTTTCAAATTAACAGGAACAAAAATTGTGGAAATTTGTGGTCGCGAAATGTTTGGAAAATGTATGAACCTTTATCACCGCGCGCAATACATTTTTCACGAATGGAACAACGATTTAACTTCAACCCCGTCCGTCCGGTGATATGTTTCGCAGAACAAGCCAGTCAGCGGCGGTGGCGGCGGGGGTAGCAAGCTCGGAAGTAACGAGGGTAAAGGTATATTTCGACCGGAGGCCGGCGAGGACGAGCGTGAAAATTGGGACAGCAAGCTGACATTTCTGCTGGCTACCGTCGGCTACGCAGTCGGTCTCGGTAACGTTTGGAGATTTCCCTATCTCGCACAGAAGAACGGGGGCGGTGAGTGTATTTCATTGCGTCATCGGTGTCCACGGCGGTCTAGAAAAAAAAAGTGAAACTTTTTAACAGCAGAGCCGATGCGAAGATTAACAAAAGTTTGTTAATCGTAAATTGTTTTTATTTTTTAAATCCATCTCAGGAGCTTTTCTAATTCCCTATTTCGTGATGCTCGCCATCGAGGGAATACCGATCTTTTATTTGGAACTAGCAATCGGCCAGAGACTCCGGAAAGGCGCTATCGGCGTATGGAATCAAGTTTCACCGTACTTGGGAGGAATTGGAATCAGCAGTGCCGTAGTTTCCTTCAACGTTGCACTCTACTATAACACCATTATAGCGTGGTGTCTCTTTTATTTTGTTCAGGTAAGTTTGAAATTGAATTTTTAATTTTTCTCGCGTTCTCTCACGAGCGAACGAGGAAACAATAATTAATCATTCGCGCGCAGAGCTTCCAG
The DNA here is from genome assembly GCA_958510785.1 of Exephanes ischioxanthus. Classification (NCBI taxonomy): domain Eukaryota; kingdom Metazoa; phylum Arthropoda; class Insecta; order Hymenoptera; family Ichneumonidae; genus Exephanes; species Exephanes ischioxanthus. The sequence goes on along the minus strand of OY294020.1, from coordinate 14,964,516 downwards.
TCGGAACTACCCTGGTCAGAGTGTCCCAACAAGTATTTTCAGAACGGATCCTACGCATCCGAGCCCGAGTGTCTGGTAAATAATAATTTATTTCCCCTTACGGCGAGCATAACTGGTTTAAAAATTAACTAAAAAGCAGCGATCGATCGCAGGAGAGCGGCCCGACTCAGTACTTCTGGTATCGGACGACCCTCATGATCTCGAAGGACATCGATACACCGGAAGTCTTCAATTGGAAGATCGCTCTGGCTCTCGTAATCGCGTGGATCCTCGTCTACATGTGTATGATCAAGGGAATAGCGTCTTCCGGAAAAGTAAGAATCACTCCATTCAATTTTCTACGAATTGTGATTTAAAAAAAAATTTTAAAACATGTCCACCTGATTCCAAAAATGTCCATCGATTCCAAAAAAATCCGTCTAATTCAAGAAATGTCCATCTAATTCCAGAAACGTCTATCTGATTCTAAAAATGTCCATCTAATTCCAAAAACGTCGATCTAATTTCAGGTTGTGTACGTGACAGCGACTTTTCCATACATAGTCTTAATAATTTTCTTCTTTCGCGGTGTTACTCTACCGGGAATGTCGGACGGTCTTCGTCATCTGTTTACACCGAAGGTAGATAATGCGAACCGACATTTATTGAATTTGTTGAATTAACGTGATTCGAATTACTATCATCGTTTATCTTACAGTGGTGGACTCTGACGGATCCGGTGGTCTGGCTCGAAGCGGGAACCCAAATATTTTTTTCCCTCGGGCTGGCCTTCGGGGGTCTGATTGCCTTCTCGTCGTACAATCCGGTAAACAATAATTGCTATCGGGACGCGATTATGGTCAGCCTCACGAATTGCTTTACCTCAATGTTCGCTGGAATTGTCGTATTTTCCATTATCGGTAAGAAAATTTCCGGTAACTCACGTATTTTTACGATCTTAACTATGTGTTTTTTTTATAATAGGTTTCAAGGCCACTATGGTGTACGAGCAATGTCTCACGGACAGAAACGCAACGTTGCTTGGAATATTCGGTCACGAGAACAAAATACCTCGAGAGATACCGGCCGCGGGAACTCTCCTGAACTTCACGAGTGGAAACGACAGCTTGGACAACTTAATTATGCCAGAATTGCCGGAGTGCGATCTCGAGAAGGAACTCGACAACGTGAGTGCGACCGGGATCGATCATATTTGAATTGCTGATCTCAACGATTCGAGCTTCGAGCCTCGAAAGTTGGGATTTGGGTGTTCGTCTAAAAGGCTTTCTCGTCTTGCAGTCAGCATCGGGTACCGGCCTGGCTTTTATAATCTTCACCGAGGCGATCAATCAGTTTCCCGGTGCGCAATTCTGGTCGGTTCTGTTCTTCCTCATGCTCTTCACACTCGGCATCGACTCGCAATTCGGCACGCTCGAGGGTGTCGTCACGAGTATCGTCGATATGAAACTCTTTCCGAACCTGCGAAAGGAAATTCTGACCGGTGAGCTTTGGAAGATCACACGACGCTGCCGATGAATTATTTCGTAACTATGTCTTGTGCAATTCGCAGGAGCTATCTGCCTCGTGTGCTGCACTATCTCGATGGCCTTCGCTCACGGAGCCGGAAGTTACGTGTTCGTACTGTTCGACAATTTCAGCGGCAATTTCCCACTGCTCATAATCGCTTTCTTCGAGTGCATCGGTGTCTCGTACGTTTACGGATTGAAGAGGTAAGTGCGCCAAAAAAATGCATTGTAGAGCGAGGCAAAACTGACTATTCTTACGAGTTGTTCCCATCTTACCTCAAGTGGAAGGCATGGATTCGTTTTGCCCCGTTTTTCCATATTGGAATTCTTTTTTCGTTACCTCGATACAATTCTTCATGAAAAATTCCATACTCGCATCTTTTGCAGTACGTCGATACAATTTTTCACGAAAAATTCTTTGTCGAGTGGGGCAAAACGGACTATTCTTACGAATTTTTCGCGTCCAGCTTCTCAAATGGACGGCAAGAATTCGTTTTGCCCCGTTCTGCCATACTCGAGTGCTTTTTCGTTACCTCGATACAATTCTTCGTATCCCTATCTCGATAAAAGGTTCGCAGACGACATCGAATTGATGACCGGCAATCGTCCCGGGCTGTACTGGCTGATATGCTGGAAGTATCTCAGCCCGTTGGCCATGCTGAGTATACTGGTAGCCTCGTTCTTCGAGATAGTCTTCGAAGGAAGCGGTTATCCGGCCTGGGTGGCGAGCAGAGGAGTAACCGAGAGACAGGAATGGCCCGCCTGGGCGATCGTACTCATAGCCGTGCTGATCCTCGCGTCGGTTCTCTGGATACCGGCTGTCGCTATATTTAGGTACGAATCTGAAACAGAACGATATTTTTAGCACAGAAAAAAATACATAAATTATATCTAAAAAAAACTCTTCCTCTATGAGGAAGCAGAAAGTGCAAAATAATTTACAAATGGCTTCCGCATTTATTACAATTTTGCGCATAGCTTTCGCTATGAGAAAGTTTGCCGATCGATTTTTAGCTTCCTCATATACCTCTTTGAATTCAGAAAAAAATGCATTAAAGTATTCGGAGCGGTACAATCCCGCCAAACGTGAGTTTCAGGGAAAAATTCAAACATTTCTCGACGGGATAAAAATCTGAAAAAAAAAATCAACCATACGGGAGGTGCTGCAAATACTGTTTTTATGTAATAATAATTCGAAAATGTTATTGACAAATTAACGATAAATATAATTGTTCAACAAATCACCCGGCAACTTAACTATTTTTTCCCACAAAAATGATTCGTTTATTTTTCCGAACACGTATACATTTTTTCAGAATTTTTTGTAATCTCTAAAAATCGTGGTTTTTCTATGTTCAAGCTGTAAAAAAAACGCAATTTTCAAAGATTGCAAAAAATTCTGAAAAAATTCATACGTGCTCGGAAAAATAAACGAATCATTTTTATGAAGGAAAAGAGTTAAGTTGCCGGGTAATTTGTTCAATAATGATTTTTCTTCAATTAGTTAATAACAAATTGGAATTATTATTTCACAACAACAATCTTTGCAGCAACTCCCATATACTTGATATTTTTCAGATTTTTATCCCATCGAGAAGTGTTGGAAATTTTCTCTGAAACTCACGTAACCAACCGATGTATTTAAAACTTCATACTCGTTAAAATTTCTTTTTTTCTTAACGTGTCTTTAAAAAGTTTGAACAATGTAAGTCTGTTACACACACACATGCATTCGGCCGCCATCTAAAAATTGCATGTCCCGACTATTTTAAGTACTCCGACATTAAAATCATAATTTTTTTTTTTGCTAAAACCTATCTTCCTCTATGAGGAAGCCAAAAAAACAAAAATCATGAATCATAAAAAATATCTTGACCCTTTCGTCGCGTAATAATAATTCAACTGTTCTCATTTGCTTTATAAAATAAATTTTCAGATATTTTGGTATACTGATTATTGACGACAACGAGAAAGCCTGGTTCCCGGCGAACGATCTGAAGGAGTTCCACGGTATAGTGCCTCACGAAGTGACGCCCGCGGAAACGCTGTTGTTCTGCATAAGAAGCGATGGTACCGAAGGCTTTTGCTGTCCCACGGGAGGTCCCAGCGACGACGACGACGATCTCACCTAGAAATACCTTGGAGGATCTGGTCTATTGACGCCAGACTAGGATAAAACGTTCAACGATTATCGGATCGGTAGAAAGTCACCTCGTCTGGCCGAATTACGGTAAAGTTTAACATTCAATTTATCATTAGTTGTTGATATATTTTTTATGCGATCTATAATCTCACTGTTAAGTTCGTTCGTTGGTAAAAAAAAAAAAAAGGAAAAAAAATATCACGAACGTAGGGTCGACGGTGTCAATTATTCTACAAAGAGATTAGCGATGCCTGCCTTCAATGCGGGTATAAAAAAAAATAATAATAATCGTACTGTCCTCGGGCAGGTGATTGGGAAACTTTCGCCGATCCGCGAATCGTTCGATCCAATCGCGAATAATTCGTCAATATATATAAAGAGGAAAGAGAGGTGAGGAATATGAAGAAAAAAAAGTATCATTAATTATAACGATAAGGTTAACGCGGTAATTTCAAAACAATGTGCAATATCAGCTCGGAGACGTTTGGCATATCAGGAAAAAAATATTCGACGAGAAAACGCCGATCCAACAGGATGTAGCGAGCACTTTTAAGGCTTGACGTTAGCGATTTCGTTATCGACGAGAGAGCACGAAAAACGGAAGCGAAAAAAAATTAGAATAAAAAGAAAATAATCGTGTAACTAAATATTAGGGTAGGAGCCGTCCATTTGGGCTTAAAAGAGTCACTGACCCCTGATTGCATTATCGGCGAATTGTATCACAGTTATGGAAATTTAACAAATGAAAAAAAAAAATCGATCAATACATCGATCGGATGGATTTGTTAAAAATGTCTCGTCGCTAGAACACGATAGACTCGTCGAGTTGAAAGTATGCATCAGTACGATGAAAAAAAAAAAAAATTAAAGGGGAAACGGGTACTGTACGAGTGAGAAGTTATTTATCATTGTTTACTCGCGTTAACGATTCAATCCACTTTTCGAAGCGACCTTTGTTTTTACTATAGGAGATAAGACAATAAAAAAAAAATCACTGTTGATAACAGAAGAGTGGGAGAAGCGAAGGGGTAGAGATAATAAGGACAATAAAACTTGTATCTTCGACAATAATGAGGAAATGAGAGAAAAAAAGGTTTCACGAAAAACTCGGGACAATAACGTCGTTTTAAAAAGCACTGCACTTGTCGCACATTCACAGAGGCCTCTACGAAGTGAAAAAAAAGTGAAATAACAATGAACGGATTAAGCAGTAGTAGTATTTCGATTCTTCTATTTTATATGTGAACAAAAAAAAATCAACTTTGGATATAGTTTGATTTACATATCTCCGATCAGGTGACCCCCCCCCCCCCCCATCTATTGTCATGACCTTGAAGATGCCTGCATGGCATCGAATTTCATTTTTGGTGAGTCTCTATCAATGCACGGCTTTAGGAAGAAAAAGAAATTGTTCACTTGTAGCATTTTATTTTTCAAGTGAACTTCCCCGAGCAACGTTTGCGCGATGAAAAACACCCCCAGCAGCTTCAGCACCTGTAAAAAAAAACCGAAAAAATTACGGTGATTTAGGGTCACTTTTTACACCGTTAAAATCATCGCAAAAATATCCATATTCCCACTTCTGCGCGTGCGCCTGCGAGAGCTCACGCCGCCTGCGCTTGCGGAAGGTCGTTCTTTTCTTTGAGTAACCGAAAGTATAATCGCAGTCGTAACCTCGCCTGCCCAGAAGTTTAAACACGGTTATTTTTTTCGGTTGTTGCTACGGAGTAAAAAGTCACTTGGGAAAACCCTAATTTTTTCAGTTATTCTTTTTCAAAAAACAGCAGTTACTCAAGTTGCTAGAGACATCAGTTATAACTCGATGGAATTTAGTCTCGTGCAGATATTTTCAGGGTCATCCATTGTCTACTGTGAGTATCAGAAGCAGCAAATCGGAACAGTAGAACGGATTATATTTCTTGTTATCGTTATATTGACTATACCTCTATACCTACTAATGCCTGTTACGTATTTATAATAAATTAGTCACTAATCGTCGAAGCCGTCGAAGAGCCACAGTAATCAACGCGATATCGAAGAAAAAAAAAAGTACGAAGAGCTGGCTCGAAATGCGATAATAAAAAATAAATAAAAAGTACCGTTAAGGTAAACGCGCCAATGACCGGACATGTCCGAGTGGACGGACAAAGCGTACGTGCAAGAAAGACGGAAAATCGATTCTTCATGCATGTCCAGGAACTGAGATTGCTTCCGTAGGTGTCCGGCCATCGGTACTTTTACCTTGCAATGGCTCTTCGAACAAAAAAAAATCGGTGCAACACGCGTAGAGCGGACGTGAAAGAAAGAAATATCGAGAGCCGTGCTGAATAACGATCTACAAGGATAAACGGTTCGACAATAAATAAATATGTTCCGTTGCTTACGGCAGTCATAGTATATTCATAGGGCTATTTAGCTAAATAAGCGACGAGCGAGTTGTATAAATAGTCAAATAAGTTTTATGCGCACAGACAAATTAAAACGAGATTAATAAGTGTGTATTCAAATTCGCAGTCGGATATGATTAACGTATTATTATGTACGTCGAGCAACTGGCCTTTGAAGATTAACCTCTAAAAGACGAGTGAAATGAAACGACACACACACACACATACACACACAAACACAAATAATTGCGACAATACTGCATCGTCTTGACGATAATACTTCGGGACAATAGAAACGAAATATCATTGCTCTTCGAGATCGTGATAATCGCCAATTCACTTGTAATCAAACGCGGTCGTTACAAACTCATCATAGAGAAAGAAAACAAAGAAAAAGTGCAAATTTGACTGTTCCCTGATAGACAAGCGACACGAAAAGTAGCAATATTGGCGCGATATTGGCGACATGTGCGGCACATGTCTCAATTATTGCGCCAACTGCTACTTTTTGTGCAGCTTGTCTATCAGGGCTGTTGCTCTGCATATCATGGCGCATAACATATCGACACTCGTCTCGACACTTTAGTCACAGCTGTTTTATAGATACTAAATAACTCGTCTCGACTGTGTCCATCCATTATAAATTTGTAAGAAAAAACAAATCGAATAGTTCACTTAGACGTATAGGTAAAAACATGACACGAAAGATCGAGGGATGTTGGCAAAAAGAACGTCGTCATAGGTCGGATGAAGGACAAAGCGAGAAGTCAAATAAGAAAAAATGTTTCGGGCAATAATCGAGAAGCTTCGTGGAGATTGACGAAAACACATATTATTGTACACATCGGCATATACACCACGCGATAGAACACAAATTATACATATACAGTATAAAAGATGAAATATACTATAATTATTAAAAACAAATATATACAATGATATTACGTATACGCAAAAACTGTACATATATATTGTTGTCAGTTTAATGTTGAAATAAATACCGTGCGTGAATGTTTGTTTCATTTCGATCTTACTGACCCGTTTCTTCCGCTGGACAAGGTACCGAGAAGAGATTGCAGGCCGACATATCCGGCGTAAAAGAACAGCGTGAAAGATCCGGCAACTGCGAAACAAAACAAAAGCCATGACGCTTCGGCTACTGACAAAGCCAACACAACACAACGGTCACTCGCCACGCACCGAACCTCTCCCGTTCTCTTGTCGACCGCCCGTTAGTACGTGCTCCGTCGATAAAAAAGAACTCCGCGCAGATGGCGCGGGCGTAGCGACGCGAGAGCGAGCGACGAACGCAGCGACAGAAATTTTCAGTATCTCGCCAACTGCTCAAGGGGATTGATCGTCGAGTCCGTGCGTCTCACATAAACACGGTGTAGTGAGAAAGAATCCTCAAACGCGAATGTAGAATTACGCGTAATTTTAATCAAAAAAAGAAGAGGCTCGCACCAAGCGAGCGATCGGTAGCGAGGGGAGAAAAGAACAGAATAAAATAGACAAGCTCGCTCGGTCGTAAAAAGAAATCGGGGCATGGTGTTCGACGTGAGGATAAATACCTCCGATGTAAAATGTCTCTGCATCCGACAGTCGTATATTTAACCAAAAAAAATCTACTGACAAACAGGTGAAGATGGAAGATGACGCGGACCTCAGGGAACAATTATTTCACAATACCGTCAGGGAGAATATCGTGAGTCAAAAGCAAACGTTTAAATTCAACGTCGGATATTAAAATTACGGATTCAACATCCGCCTGCCCCGTCCAATCTTTGTTCGGGGGAAGGGCACCGTTACATTCCCGTCACGTTACTGACGAGCACGGGATATAACGCGTTGGCTGTGGCAACAATTGACGTATCACGATGAAACACAGATTCGTCGCTGAATGACGAAAAAAAAAACCAAATAAAATCATGACAGCGATAAAATCATTTTTATAGGAATCTACCTATAGATTACCATGCGCATCTATCGATCGCTCCTTACCCCCTTGAAGCACGGTGTGTCACAGGTTGTGCACCTCTTTGAATTAAAAGATAATGCATTGACAACCGACCGATGTATTTGAAACTTCATACCTGTAAAAAAGAATTTATGTTTCGAAGGGTTAACGACGATACAGAGAAAGTATTACCAGAACAAAAATTGAGGCTCGATTATTGAGATTTTTCGTGCTGTCTCGTTTACCACGACGACTGCAGACGACACGTAAAACCGAGCGGCCGAGTGCATTGGCACTTGGAAAACGTCGTTATCTGGGACGACTCTTCCTCCCCAGGCTATTTTCTAACGAGGCTATCGCTCGTAACACGACCCAATAAATATTTTCCTCCGCTGTTTCTCTGTGTAACAAATGGAGAGAGAAAATAGTCGCGCGCCTTAACGCGAATAGATTACGAACCGCGAAATCGTGGCCCACGCGAACCCTGTCGCGTTCGATTCAGTAATGCCAGATTGGAGGAAAATTTCCCTCGAAGGGAATTTTTTAACACGTTACGAGATAGGCGCGGAAGAGAATATGAGTGGGGGGAATCTGGCATCACTGATTCGATAATCATTCACTTGCCGACATTCGGTAGAGTCGGATGACGATATTTTTTTCTGATAAAGTCCCCGGTACAAAGTGCGAAACATGACAGCGAAGAATACACGGCGTAGAAATTTCACGGGCCTACCACGTTACGTTATCGTCCTTCAGTTTTTGATCGTTGACCCCGGCTATTTCTGCTCCTCGATCTCTTAACTATGTACCGTACATCCCCATTGCACACCAAGTCCAAGTTCTCTTTTTTCTATTTTTTTTTCTTTTTTTTTTAAGAAGGTCCACGATCTCGCTCCCAAAATACTATTATCGTCGAGCTACGCTGCTGCAGACGACGCTACGTGTCCCAAGTAGCGAGTTCACGTGCGACGTAACAAAGGGGGGGGGGGGGGGGGGGGGGGAGAAATACTCTTGCGAGATCCGAGTCAATGCTTCCTACGAACAGCTGTCTATCTGGAAATATAGAAAGAAAAAGAAATTCTCTCGCCTCGTAGCATCGAATTCTTCGGATGTTAGAACTCGCAGATTTTGCGCCACGAAGACAATTTGCATTCACAATGCGTATATACTTATGCGACACGCCTCCGAGCGGAAATTGATTAATTAAACGCTATTCTATATTCCAACTACTATCACGTGTGTCGCTCGAACTATCGTGTAACTGGCGAGTTACAAAATTGTTTGCTTCCTGGAGACAGCGGCAAAGGCTTAGCATTGTTTTCCACCGTTTGCTTAAATTTTATTCTACCCTTCTTATCGCCGACTGCGTCGAGTTTATCGATCGAGAACACACGTGCTTTTGTGACTCGCGTCACCAAACCACCGACGCGAAATAATGCTACAATAATATTACTTGGCTCGGCAGCGGGTCGTTCGGATGACGCGTTCGAAAAATATACTTTACACAGTAAAAAATAATTTCGTGACATCGGAATACGAAGTATCGTAAAAATAATGTAGTTAAATAAGTGACAAAGTCGTGTGTTTAAATCTAAATGTACAAACCTGTCCTTTTATTTCCCGTGTCATTAAAGATTTTAGTTTGTACATTTGTTTGTAAAACCAGAGCCGGATGGTGCGATTGGAAAATTAACAAACAAAAAATTGTGGACGTTTATGGACAATAAGTCGTTGTAAAAAATGTACATTCTGTTCCAAAAATATACCGTACACAGTAAATAGTACATTTTGATACTTGTGCGATAAAACTTTTTTAACGAGGGTGAGTTTGCAGCACGAGACGCAGGCGAGTGTTGCAACTATACGAGGTCAGAAAACGTTTTTCGCACGAGTATCGTTCAAAGTTTTATTTCACAAGGTGTGAAAATGGAGGGGGGGGGGGGGGGGGGGACGTGAGGCGTGCGCAAAACCGCCATTTTCCCATCGAGTGATATAAAAATAATTTCGTAAAATCAGAATACGAAATTTCGTAACAATAATGGTAAATACGTGACAAACTCGTTTGTTCAGTGTTTAATATACAAACCTATACTTTTATTTCCCGTGTCGTCAACAATTTTAGTTGGTAATTTAGTTCGCAAAACTAGAGCCGGACGGTGCGATCGGAAAATGATCAAATAAAAAATTGTGTACGTGTTGTCGTAATAAGTACAATTTTTTTTTTACTGTGTACGCCACAGTGAGGTCGATTACACGCGAGATACGTAAATCGCGATCCAGCGGGTCAAAATGGTGTTTCACCGCACGTGTGCCTTTCCGCAAAGTCAGTGTAAATAAACATCGCAACGTTCCATTGGCCGATTGCCAATGGTCGAAGTAAAAATAACACTGCCATTTCGACGAATCGAAGTCGAAAAAAAGGAATATTGTCGATTCCACGTTAAAAAATGCAGTACGTAAGCGTTCGACGGCTGGCCTAGGAGATCGATCGGAATTGTCCGTGCGGCAGGACGGAGAGAATCCTAGCACGCGAGTGATGTAGTTCACGGACGCGTGACGACTTATACGCGAGAATCTCGCAACTAGATCGTTGCAGCCTCTGTATGGCCATTCGGCGGGCTCGTTCGTGATAACTTGGTGAGCGAATTAGCAATCCGTGATTCTGCGGCAGCTGTGCATTACGCTTCTTTTCCACGTGCCTCGTGTCGCTTCGGCTTATGAATATTGATATGGCTCGTGCAATTTTGCACGGAGCCGTTGCACCCACTGTGCGATAAGAACCTATGTGTGCTACAGTGATTAATGATTGAAAATTTTATCCCCGTGAAAAAGCTACGAGTAAAAAACAATAAAAAAGATAATTAAAGATTATAGTTATTGAAGACTGTGACCGATGTGAAAACTTTTCTTCAACACGCTGCGGACTTTGGAACGGTCTAATTTAGGAATCCTCTTCTTCCGGTTTTCATTGAAGAAACTCAATATTACGTTTGGGCCCTCGTCGGCGCTCTCTTCAGAATAGTTATTTGTATGGAAAGGGCGTAGAAAGGGAATTCTTGACGAGTGTGAAAATGCGGCATTCACACGAGTCATTCACGTAAAGTTTCCTAACAAATTCACGAAAATCATGCTTTTCGTTTTTGGGAAGTGCGAACAGAAAGACACTTTCTCGCACTAGTGCAAGAAAAAAAAAACTACATTGCTTTTGTACGCATGCGCAGCATTTTTCTCGCACACGATGCGAAAACAGTCTACATTACGATACTAGGGCGACAAAACTTTTTCTGACGAATGCTGCAGTCACACGAGTTCAGAAAAAGTTTTTCATACGAGTATCGTACCAAATTTTACTTCACAAGGTGCGAAAACGTGGGCTTTACGCGAAGCGTTCGCAAAACTGCAATTTTCGCACCGAGTGAAATAAAGTGCATTTCTTTATTTCATCTGTGATTGAATTATCGATAGATACAAATCAATATATTTTCTAACATATAGTGCTTAGACTACACCTTACACTCCGTATTTTTTATTAACAAATTAACGTCTTCATTATTCCTCACTAAATGTATTTTCTTCCTAATTTTTTTATGTTATGTTTAGCCGCTTACTTTCGTTGTAATTCTTGCGTGCTCGTCTAACAATTAAAGATTAACATACATTTGTCTTTGGATTGATCTGCTTTCCCCGTTTGTCCTCTGTCCGTGCCCTTCTGACAAAAACTTCTCTCGCATCGTGAATACGTAACGAAATACAGCTCGCTTAGGAGCGTGTTGAGTCGTCGGGTTTCCGAATACATTTCGCCGATAGGCGGAAACTACCCGTAATTTACCGATGACCTACGGGCTATAAGATAAGTGGGGTATTACGTGTAGCCGCTAGGTACGCTGGAATCAATGTCGCCAGACAAAAGTTTTAAGGTTATGGCGGTCGATCGATCGACGATACTGTAACAAGTGGCGCGCTCCAGTTTCGCGTCCACTTACTGGGATGCACGATGGCTCGAGGAGGCTTTGTCGTTAATGCCGTAAACAGAATAAACCGGAATGCGTCGAAGCTCCGGACAGTGGCGTGTCGGCGCTTCCATTCCACAAATACGAACAACGTGAATTACTTGTTCGGCTTCGATCGCCGGCGGGCTTCGCATCGGCGACCGTGAAATGAAAACGTTATTTCACTTCGATGGCCGCCACGGGTATATAACGCACGCGATTTTCACGCGACGCCGAGTCGAGTCCAAGGTTTCGAGAACGCGCCTCGCACACCCGAGAGACGCCGCTATAAACCGGTCGATTTCGGGTTCAACGCTTGCTCGTTGCTACGTCGCCTGTTCGACTCCTGCGGATTCGTTTTTGTTCTTCCTTTTCCTTGTCTAGTTTTTTTTTTCTTTTTTTTCTCTTATATATACCTTTCGTAACGCGTCTCCAAAGATAGAACACCGGCAACGCGCAGCTGAGAGCTTCGACCCGCAGCGCCCTCTTCACTCATCTTTGTACTTAGGGGGCTCGGAATAAATAAACGAAAAATTGTGGAAATGCCGAAGCAATTAAATTAATTGTGTTCTACTGTGAGGAAGCCGCACATGATGGCTCGGAGAATTATAATATGTAAAAACACGTGCATTTATGCATTCTGAGTATGGGAAATTGGATGGGCGATGCGAGCTTCAAGCAGAAGGGGAACTTTATAAGTTACTTTCACGTTGGTCACTGTTTCTTTTGACTTTACGTAAAGAATAATATAAAATATTTTCGACCAGGATATCATTTTTTTATATATATTAAAAAAAAAACTTTAATTTCTAAAGTAGTTTTGAGAAAGCAAAGCCCGCCGACAGCACCGTTCAGCATAAAATTATGTGGTTGTTCCGAATAAATTATCGCGTTGAATAAATGAACCAAAAATTGTAGGAATGCCGACGCAATTAAAGTAAATGTATGCTACTGTGAGGAAGCCGCAAATGATTATCGGAGAATTATAATAGGTAGAAATTAGTGAATTCTGAGTATAAACGTGCATTGTCTGTATGGGAAATTGGATGGGCGATGGGAAGTTGAAGCAAACGGGGAACTTTATAGTTACTTTGCGCCGACTTTGTCGTCACCGAAGGGAAAACAAATTTCACGTTCGTCAATGTTCTCTTTGATTGTATGTCAAAAATGATATACGATATTTTTGGTAAATATATTATTATTATTGTTTTTTTTTTTTTTTTTCAAATAAATGAAACCTTTTTTTATTCATAAAGTATTCTAGAGCGTGTGGAGCCCGCTGATAATACGGTCGTATAAAATTATGTTGTTTTTCAGCCACGCGCCCGAATAAATTATCGCATGGAATAAATAAACAAAAAATTGTGAGAACCCCGACGCTATTACATTAATTGTATGCTACCGTAAGGAAGCCGCAAATGATATCTCGGAGAATTATAATATGTGGAAACAAGTGCAGTTATGTATTCTGAGTATGGGAAATTGCATGGGCGACGGCGAGGTTGCAGCAGAAGAGGAACATTATGAGTTACTTTGCTGTGACTTTGTCATTACTGAAGGGAAAAAAATTTTACGTTGGTCAATGTTCCCTTTTATTTCAAAAATGATCCAAAATATTTTCGAAAAGGATATTATTATCGTTTTTTTTTTTTTTTTTAATGAATACATTTTTTATCATTTCTTTAATACATTCTTTAAAATAATTTTTTTTTTTAAATAAAATATTCTGAAGGGCGCGGAGCCCGCTGATAGCTTCGGTGGCATAAAATTATGTGGTCGTTGAGCCACGCGCCCGAATAAATTATCGCATGGAATACGGCGTATGATTTATTCAAGTCGTGGGAGAACGCAATACTGGCGCTCATTGCAGCCATCGGTTTATTCGACATGTATCGTACAGACCAGCGTACTGAGTCATGCCAACGAATATATTTTTACGTCAAGTCTTCAACACACGCCTTCGACGTACGCCTCGTACGTTCGGTAATCATTCGAATCGAACGAAACATCGGTTTTATTTCCTCGTTTTATAATACACATCGTGCATTAAAGTCGGTTGCGCGAGATCTCTGCCTGCGAAATCGGACGCCTGCGGTTTACCCGAGAAACTACAAGAGGCGTGTAATCGAATCCCATCGATATCGCCAATCGTCTATTCGAAATTATATAATTAATAACTATGTCTATGAATTTATTTCGAAATATTAAATATTTTGTTCAAATTTTGTAATTTTCTTTAATTATTATTATTATTTTTTTCAGATATTTCTCCTGCTCTTTCTTCTCCTCTACATCTCGAGTTACGCACTGATAGCGAGATTTCGACGAAGGGATCGAGAGGATTATTTTTCCGTCGACGAGGATGAGGCGACGGTCTACAGAATCAGCCTCTGGCTGTGCACCGTCGCTCTCGCCGTGTCGGTCGGCGCTACCTTGCTGCTGCCTGTTTCAATCGCCAGCAATGAGGTCCTCATACTCTATCCGAACAGTTACTACGTCAAGTGGCTCAACAGTTCGCTCATACAAGGTGCGCGACGAAGAATATCACTTGAGCGCCAAAACATTCCTTTTCTTAAGTTCCTATTCCATGAAAAAAGAAAAATTAAATACCGGAATTTACTGTATCCGATGGTAATTTTTTACCAGAAAAATTTGAGCGATACAGTGGAACCTCGATTATCCAAACCAATCGGGACCGGAGTTCGTTCGGATTAACGAAAATTCGGATAACAGAACAGTGAAGCTGTGTTAAGCGATATAGTGCAATACATATCGAAAAAATTACAGCACCCATATATTTTAAATAATTATGATATATATTTGAAGAATAACGTGATACACGTATTTTTATTTCACTCGGTGGGAAAATGGCGGTTTTTGCGCACGTTGGTGCTGCAAACTCACACTAGTCAGAAAAAGTTTTTTCGCACTCGTGTCGAAATGTACTATTATGATATTCAACGGTAACTTCAAACCATTATGACGAAATCCACAATTCTCGTTTGGCGCAAGTGAGTTGTATTTTTTCGCAGCCAATTTTTTTTTTTATGTCAGAGATCGTTTATTTGCAAACATCATACGAACACGCTAACAGTGTGTTGGTCTCCCACTTATCGAGTTTCCAATGAATTCTATTTTTTTTCCACCGTTAGTACATTATGCTTACGGCTAGAGGTGGAAGGACTGGCCGTTGAATCCATAACGCACTGAACTACGAGACCAGTAGATTAACGAAAATAAATTTTGAATACGTACGTATTTGCTTGGCTGAGAAAGTAATAAATACTGCGCGCATACGACTGACGTGTATGCACGGTAGTTTTCTGTTTTGTTTGCGCGCTCCAAACAATTGCTTGTTGTTTGGAGCGCGCAACAATGTAAAGATACGAGAATTTCACGCAATAGTTCGCATAGTAGAAACTTTATCCGAACAAGCGGCGGTTCGGATAACAGAGGGTTCGGATAATTGAGGCTCTACTGCAGCGGTTCTTAACCCGGGGTCCATGGACCCCCAAAATACACGGGGGACCCCCTGCGGACCCCCAAGGTTAAGAACCACTGCTCTACTGTATTTGAATTCAATTTTATTATTAATTGAATTTTTTTTGCCCGCAAACACTCCTTTTCATAATTTCCGACTCCATACAAATAAAAACCAAATTCCTAAATTCAATTAAAAAGTAGCAGATTCAATTATCATATCGCTGTAACCTCGGGTAAATTTTCTCTACGAAAGTCTTGACAACATACGAATTCCGTTGTATTATTAATTCAATTTTTTTTTAATGAATTTTTTTCTCAACAGGACTGTGGAACCACGTGTTCCTCTTCTCGAATCTATCGCTGTTCGTATTTCTACCGTTCGCCTACCTCTTCACGGAGTCGGAGGGTTTCGTCGGCCACCGGAAGGTAAGGATTGCCCAACAGCCCGGATATTGAGAATAATCGAGGGGGTCATTATTTGATCGATATTGTTTTCTTTTTACTACCAGGGCGTGATGGCGAGGGTGTACGAGACCGTGACCGTTCTCTGTCTGCTGGGCACTCTGGTACTCGGAATGACCTACGTCTTGTCGGCCCTCATAGACTATCAGAAGAGTAGTCTCCACACTTTGCTCAGTAAGCTGTTATGTCATTGTGTATCGGACGACGTCGACATAACGCCGGAAAATCAAGAGTTTGTTTTTTTTTCACCGGCGAACGTATCGTCGACGATCGCTGCTATTATGCGGGTGTGCGCGTTCACTTCCGGTTGCGCTCCGAACGGCCATGCGAACAACTCGATCCTCGTGTATATCGGGCCGTGCACGCTACACCGACTATTAACGTGGCCGTTCGGCCGCGAACATCGTTATTCACTATCCCATCTAGGTGTACCGTTGCTTTAAACTGGTAATTTTATTTTTTCGTTCTTTTTTTTTGCAGATTTATGGAGTTACTATCTACCCTTTTTGTACTCGTGCGTTTCCTTCGTCGGAGTGGTCATGCTCTTGCGTAAGTATATACGTGCTACAAAGGTGATACAAAAAAAAAACGAAACGGCTCTTAAGCAGGAATGGCTGTGACTTGAAAATTATTCTGCCCGAGAACAGTGTGCACACCTGTGGGATTTGTGAGGCTGTTCGGCGTCGTCGGTTCGTTCCTCGTCAAGCCTCAGTTCCTCAAGAATTTAGACGAGGAGTTTTTCGCCTACAGAATGGAGGAAGACTGCATCAGCAGGAGGTACGTATTAAAGACGGCGGTACGGACCGGTATAATTTTTTGTTTCCGTACTAACGGAACCAAAAATGTCTACAGTCACGGTCGATCAACGATGCATTCTCACTTCCGAATTTTTATAAATTTTTTCATCTCGTCGTTTCAGACTGCAGCACGCTAAGGCTACGGGAAAGTCGTACGTTTCGCCAGTGCCTATGTCGCCACCGAACTGTAACGGGAGCATCGACGACGAGGAGGAACTACTGAGCCCTAATCCCGGCCTGATGTGCCTAAGAAACGGCGCTCTACAACGTGGCCTTACCCAAAGACTAGAGGAAGTTCAGATGAGGAGAAAATTATTGGACGAGCAGAGAAGAACGTGGTGGGTCAGACGTACTTTGCTCTATCCACTCGCCATGCTCGCTCTTTTCGTTCTGTCGACCGCAACGGCTCTACTCGCCGTGCAAAACACCCTCGAACTGCTGATCGGCATCAAAGCTCTACCGTTGAGCACAAGGGTTAGTAGTTTTTTTTTTTTTTTTTACTTAAGTGAAATCTACGTTACGATTCGATTTTCATAAGGCTGAAACTAGCCGCCAAGGTTACCAGGCGTTATTGTTAAAAAATACTCGTTGCTACGGCTTGTAACTAGAGCCATTCGATCGGGCACATCGAAATCTATAAAAATGAACAATGGGAAAAAAAAATTTTAATCCAAAGCCTTTAGCACGAGATATAAAATATTCCTCGGCGCCCCGACTAAATTATTCATCAGACGTTCTTATTGAAAATACTTGTTGCAACAAATTGCAACCAGTGCCATTCTGTCAGGTACTTAAAGAAACACAAGAATGATCTACTGAAATTTAAAAAGAATGCTAGGGTCCAAAAAATGTACACGATGCGCTCTTGACGGCTAGTTTCAGCTTCATCTGATTTTGTTCTTACTATAGTGAAATGATTTATATATTTCCAGCAATTCACGCTCGGCATAAGCTCGCTATCGAAGCTCGGGCCAATCGGAGCGGCGGTCGAAGTTGCGGTTATCCTGTATCTCGCCGCTACGAGCGCGATCGGGCTCTACACGCTTCCGGGTGTTCGAAGGGTCAGACCGAGATCTCTCTCCACTCCGCTGACCCATATAATCGCGAACTGCGCTTTACTTCTCGTGCTCAGTTCGGCTCTGCCGCTACTCTCTCGAATACTGGGTCAGTGTAACAAAAGCATCGTCATCCCTTACTCGGCAAGTACCGACACCTTATTTCACGTTGCTCTAACGATCCGTCCTTTCAGGCATGACAAACTTCGACCTCCTCGGTGACTTCGGAAGAATCGAGTGGCTCGGAAACTTCAAGCTAGTCCTGTTCTACAATCTTATTTTCGCGACGGCGGCGATAACTTGCCTGGCGACAAAATTCACAGCGACTGTGAGAAAAGAAATTTATACCAGGCTCCGTAGCAGTCTGGTAGGAATATTTCGTCTCGAAGGCAAGAAAGGCACAGCGGCTATGTTCACCGCTAAGGAAGATTAGACTGATTTTTTTATATATTAAATAATATAAACGAAAAAAGAATGGAGCAAAAAAAGACGCTGTTCGTTGTATAAATATCGAAATAATCGAGGAGCGACGGTGAAACGCTTCTCGTTTGCAATTGCGAGTGATTGCAATCCTGTCGAATTTACGATGAGGGGGGGAGACTTTCCCAAAGATATTAAGAGAACTAGAGGTAGATAAATTTAGTGATAAAAAAAATGAGTAAAAAATTCCGTGATTTTCGATGAGTCGTAAATGAATGAACGTTCAACGAGCCAATCGGATGCAAACGGTTAGAATTATTAATCGGCGCCGGCATGCGAATTGGCCGGACGCAGATTTGTCACGAATCGTCAAATTTTATGACACTGCTGTCGTCACGTGTTTGCTGCGATATAATCGATATTTATTATGTCATTCATTGCTATGTTAGTAATTATAATTATTTATACGAAAAAAAACGAGAGAAAAAAAAATTAGAAAATACACACGTGTCCCGCGCATAAACAAAGTGTGTAGTTGCGACGGTGACGATCCAGTATTGTGATAAGAACACGCGTGCGAGTGTGCGAAGAGCATTAGCTTGTCTGAATCGATTTGCATGTTCCTCTGTTCGAACGCGCCTGCGGCTTTTGTCGCCGAGCGTATTTTAGTTTGTTTTTTTTTTTTTACTTCGAACCTCGCATCGTAAATTCGGGTTTGTTCACTTCGGGAAACGTCTTGAATTAATTCTCTCCGAGCGCGGGGTGAGAGTCAAAGTTGGACACTTCGTCTCCCTCGGGTATAAACATTTTATCCTGATGTTTGTAAACTGAAACGAGACTCTTGTCGAAGACATATTTAATTACACGTAAGAGAACTAATGTTCGTCGCGTTATCAGCTAATGTTTAAAGGCAATAACGCTGACTAAAAGAACGAACGCGTACGCTGCGACGCTTCGGTGAGAATGGCTACTGATTTCCGACCCCTCTCCGATCGCCCCATTCAAAACGTCACTATCACGCAACGAAGATATAAATTAGATGCATTTTTGTTTGTTTTATAGTATGCATATCAATTGTAAATGCCGAATATTTTCAGCACTCAGAGTCAGTGCGTTTCGGATCCGAGTTATCGAATAAAAAAAAAATAATAACGAATAGAAAAAAAAAATGATTTCTACGATGTATACGCCCTAATCGAATAAGTTTTCTAGGTATTTTGCAAGAATTTAATGTGATACGTATCTCGTCAATCAGGACAATATTAAATGTGAACACTGATATTATACTGTTATACTCAACCGACGCGCCGTTGAGCGTTTCCGGTACAATGAAACTATGCCTCCGACGCGGGGACGATTTTTGAAGTTAGATTCTAGCGTTAAAATTTTATCATCGACATTACAGACTGATGAATAACGTTGCGATCGTATTCTCGATTGGACTTCGTTAACTTTGTACTGCGCGCGATCGCATGATTTTTTTTATTCAGCAAACGAAAAAAAAAAGACAGAATAAGAAACGAAGATTAACAGCCCAAAGTAAACGCCTTAATCGAGAATAATTGTAGTCTCATTGTATCTTCCCGACACATGTTTGATGTGAAGATGATATATGGTTGTTTGATAACGGTCCTTACACATACCCACATAATACGCACACAGCATATAATATCTAGCATAATAGGGAATAAATAAGCTATGATGAGCCATGACGTTGAAGAGAGGTTTCTCTATTTTTTTACAACTCATTTCCCGATCCCTGATCGATTGAAATCGACATCCAGGAAGCGAAGAATTAATTACGAAAATACGGTCAAAGACTTGGGGAAAAAATAATATTTATTTTCGAGTCATCCAATGGATTCTCGATGAAGATCAAACGACTCTTCCTTATTCTTATGCGGTCAGAAATATTTCAGAAATATCTCTTTTAGCGTTATGCCCTTCCGGAGTATCTTAAATTTTTATAGCTACGTTAGATCAACGACGGTCGAACCGACCCTCTGTGATTCCATCAGCATATTTTTACTGGCTACCTCATAAAAAAAATTGATCCAAATTACAACCAGATTAACGAGAATTCGTCAGGACGAAAAAATATCACAGACTTAGAAAAAAAAAAATCAGCAATATTTATTTCCGACTCATCCAGTGGATTCTCGTCGACGATCCAACGACTCTTCCTCGTCCTTACGCGGCATCAGATATTCCATCAGTATCTCCCTGTCGCGTTGAAAGCGTACGCCCTTCCGGAGTATCTTAAATTTGCCTAGCTCTGTTAGATCAACGACGGTCGAACCGACCCTCTGTGATTCCATCAGCATATTTTTGTTGGGAACCTCGTAAAAAATCGGTCCCAATTGGGGCCAGAGCGACGAGAATTCGTCGGGATGAAGACTGCTCGGTTCGTTGCTGACGTTAGCGCTCGTAAGCGCGAGCGGCTGGCCGATGAGTTTGCAAACGTGTCTGATGAACTTTGCTCTTGGCACTCTTATGCCGACGCTGTCGTGTCCGGGATTGAGGGCTCGATTGAGGGTCCCCTTGCGCTTCAGGACGACCGTCACGGGACCGGGCAGCAGATCGTTGAGCAAACGATACGGCACGTGATCCGTTTCCGCCCAGTTCTGAATCTCCCTGACGCTGCTCAGAGTAATGGCCAACGGTTTCGTTTTCGATCGACCCTTTATCGCGTAAAGATTATCGATGGCTTCCTTGCTCTGAGCCAATGCCGCGAATCCGTAAATCGTGTCCGTCGGCACGGCGATTACTTGATTCTTCTTCAGAGCCTCCATTGCGACGCAGGAACTCCTCAGCCCTCCGCAGAACCAGTGTTTCTCGTCGGGTAGCCTGCTCAAAGTTTCGATTACGTGATTCAAGGTGTCCGTCAACGGGCCTGGATAATTCACCGCCATGCTCGTCTTCTTCTTTTTGACGATAGTGCAAAATTGCGAAACTCGTTTCCCTCCGTTTATCTCTATTCGCGCCAATTGTGACCGCACTGCGCGTTGCAACATTTGTAAAACGTTGTCATAGGCTCGTCGGCCGACCTTGTTTGTATCTGCATAAAGTACGCTCGGGGGTGGGCGCACTTCGGACAGCGTTCGTCCGTCGCGTCTACGTTCTCCCACGCCGCAGCACCGCCGAGGACGTCGTCGACTTCCTTCAACTTCGGGTAAGAGCGACTGCTCACTTTTCGCGATATGTCGAATATGTACGGACAGGTGTTGCAGGCGAAGCGCAAGCCCGACGATCCTTCCTCTACTCGCAGGACGTTACCGCAGGTCGGACAGAACATTAACATTATACTCCGACTTTTCTTCGTAGATCCTGGAACACGAAATATTATTGAGGATGATCGGACTATCTCGAGGGATCGGATGACGTAAAAATAATGCATTGGACATCGACTGCATACGGTTTCCGCGGAGATTGCGTAATAAAAATAATAATTGCGTTACGGCGTGTTGTCGATTTCCGATGAAAAATTTGCATCGGGTAAATAAAGGCCGCTTGAGAGGAAGTTGGGTGATTAAACGAAATTTATGATCGCTCACCTGTACACAGTACCGAGGTCCATTAGTCGGAGCTTTTTGGGCAACGTTAATCCAGAAAAACAGAGAAATAGCTGCGGGAAAATTCGTTCTGGATCGACCACGTGAGCACACACAATTAACGTCGGCGCTCCATGACGCATGGAGCGATTCTGCGCTCGGAATAAATGTAGGGTCGTTCTCTGGTTCGGCCACCAGGTGGGGCGCGCGTAGAGCGCCGACTTTGGGTGCGTTCTTGAATGCAGTTTTGCTTGCTCTATAATCTATAATCTACAAATCTTACATTGAAAGGTTTTAGAAATGGTTCGCTGAAACATGAAATAATACTACATTTTGATACGAGTGCGAGAAAACTTTTTCTGATGAGTGTGAGTTTGCGGCATGAGCCGAAGGCGAGTGTTGCAATCACTCGAGTTCAGAAAACGTTTTTCGCACGAGTATCGAACAAAATTTTATTTCACAACGTGTGAAAATGAGGGTTTTCGCACTTCGCAAATGAGGATTTTCGCGAAGGGTGCGCAAAAACCGCCATTTTCCCACCGAGTGAAATAAAGTATCTTTCAAAATATTTTATTTATATCACCATGTGTCACAAATATTTCAGATGTGTTGAAAGATTAAATATGTTTCTGAAATATTTAAGAAACGTTTCGTTGGAATATTTTGATAGAATATTTCAAAACATTATTTTCATATATTTTAGAAATGTTTCGTAAGATTTGAAAGATTAAAAATATTTCTAAAATGATTTCAAAATATTTCGTGCTATATGGGAAACGACTGAGGAGTGTGGGTAACACACTCGAAGTACTTGTCGAAAAGGGGAAGGAGCACTTTAAGACCGAACAACTCCTTCATAGACAGCAAGCACCAAGGAAAATGTCGACCCGCAGAGAGGAGCTGAGAAGGAAACTGTCCCGGAATTTGTTAGTGTCCTCGGAACCAACCCAGACAACGGGGACCACGCAAAGTGACGGAAATCAACGAGGAAAAGCGTTCGATTAAATCGTGAGTATTGGCATTTTATTTCATTAACGGTCCGTTTATGCTTCATACATCTTTTCTATGTATTATTACCATAATATGCAATACTCTGTTTTATTATTATTTTACAGCTGATGATTGTACGGCCTGCGGAGAGGCCAATACAACCGATGACACGTCTCGCACGATAAAGTAGAAAAGTTCGCCATCGTCATTTATATAATATAAACAAAACTGTCTTTCCTAACGAATGAGAAAGTAAAAATATCGAATTTTTGGCACGAAAGGAGGTTTTATCGATATTAACGCAATGTAGTTTTATAAACGAGCATTTTTTGTATTGAACATTTTCTAATCCTGTCATTATATACTATATTATATATTATGGAAAACACTACGCAGACTGCCTACCAAATATAAAAATAGTGAATGATCGATTGAAACGAAGGTTATCATAATTTTAGTCCTTTTTCTGGCGATAAAATCACAATCGTATACTATTGTCTCGACTCCTTTCCCCATTTTCATAGAGCCTTCGACCCGAACTCGCGGCCAATATCGGCAAACTCTGGCGCCAATTAAACGACTTAGGTTTAATCAGCTTCGCCTGCTCTTCCTTGTTGTATAATCGCGATAAACGAAGGACTGATCTTCCGGCTGAAAGAGTAATTGAAACACGTTCAATAATTGTTATCTATCGAAGAAATAAAATTAACCATTTCACTGCGGAACATTGTACGGACTGACCAAAATGACATAGGCGACCTTGTAGTCATCCTCTTTCATTACGTATGTCTCGTTTCGACGTTTCCATATTATTCCCATTTGTATTCTCGTTGTGACAACTACGGCGCAAACGTTGTAAATTTTCTCGAGATCGTTCTGAAAGTCGTACTTGGTCATTTGGATGGCGCAGTAAAAATTCACGATGTTGGAAGGATGCTGTTTAGTCGACTGGATAAGTTTCATCCAGAAATTCTGAAGAAATATCCTCACTTGAAAACTTTCTTCTCTTTCAGATACATGGGATATCTGAAAAATATCACATTACAACTTTTATCGAAAAGTACTTTTTTTCTTGTAAAGCCAACTCACATTCTTGTTAACTAAAAAGGTCTTCAGATAATAGACAGCAGGGTGAGAGAATTTCTAAAGATTGTTCACACTTAGAGTCCTAATAGGAAATAATCCCTCAGATACTTCAAAATTATTCATGAGCGAGAAATGTTCGATAACGGATGTTGAATATCGTTTTAAATACAAATAATCGTTCGTTATTGCGAAAAACGAAAAACATTGTTCCCAGATTCAAAAACAATACATTTTCTGAGAAATTTCATTCTTTTCGATATAATTTTCATTTTTATGATTTCTGTTTTTTATAATCGTAACACCGTCATGGAAAATAAAGTCGCATGGGATTTTCGGTACGATTTTCTTTTTACCGGTACGATCAATAAAACAGAAGCTGCATATTCTCAATATGAAGCAGACTTTTTTTAAATCGACTTTCAAATTTTGATTTTTAAAAATGTGCGTATCACCAACTTAAAAAAAATTGGTGATATGCAACAAATTAATACATTTTTGATGTACCTTTTTTGAAAAAAGAAAAATGCTCATACTATTTATATCAGAGGATGTTTTTGTTTATGCAAAAGTGGCTAATTTGATAAGAAAGAAAAACATATTATATCGCGTTATTTATTAATTTTTTTTGCCTACTATTGAAAAAATATGTATTTCATTAGGTGTTAGATCTTGAACGGTGTGCATTGTCAATTTTCTCACCCGACAAACATTCACATCTATCCAAGTAAGCAATGCCCAGCACTTCTTCAATATCGTCTTGCTGAGATATCAGTATCCATTGGTCCTTAGGTATCTGTATACTATCTTTCACCAATCCGCTTGATTTCTGCTCATCTGCATTTCTATATCTTCTTGCGTCTATCAAGTTGCTGGATGCTGCAAGAGGATTAATCGGTAAAACACTGAGTGCGCTACAATCCACCGAAGTCTCGTGAAAATAGTTAAGATTTTGCTGCATCAGTTTTGGGCTTCGAAGCATATTGTGCATTGGGTCGCTGCTTGAAGACTCTCCTGAAATTCAGCATTTTGAATTTCACTGGAGAATCGAGACGACCTGCTGAGTATTAGGGATAAAAGTTCTTGACTGTCGTTGACAATGTAATTCAGAGCTTCCGGAACATCGCTCACTGAACCTTGCGCATCGCTTTCATCAAGACTTCTCCCTTGGGGCCTCATTTGCCAGCCTTGTCGGCCTTGTAATTTCCAAGGTACTCTTGGAGATCCGCAGACTCGGTTTATCAATTCAATTCTACGACTTGAATTGAACGCGGCAGCAACCGTCATCGTGCTATCAATCACCAACATTGATCTCAATATGTGTGATTGCCTCTGTAAGATGGAAAATAAATTTTTCATTAATGCACGAATGAATTTACAAATAAAAATCCCTAACCTCTTATCATTTCTCTAATGTATAAGAACTCAAATTTTTCGTTTAAACTAAGTACTGGCGATGTACTTTTATTATGAAACGAAACGAATTGACAACCTGCCTTAACGATTATCGTTGTTGATTAATAATAATGTTAATAATAAACAACACTCCGATCGTACGGCTTTTCTAACGCGCCGGCTCCAAGCAGAAGCGACGACATCAGACCCAATGAGATGGCAGGCAGAACAAAAACCGGCGGAAAAAACCCCCTGTACATTGCCGGGGGTTTTATTTCCGCTTTTTAGCTGTGGGAGTTTTTTCTTTTTTCTGGGATCGAATGAGACCTATGGTCATGGGGTTACTAACGCACACTACGCACTAATGAAGCTCACCCGAAGACGCACTTAGTTTTCTACATTTTCTTCTTCTTCCCGCGGTTTTATGCCTTTAGGCCAACTAACAGTTTCTACATTTTCTAGCCGAACGAATGACCACCAAACGTTTTAATTGTACCATTTTTGACCACCAAACGATTCTGTATCGATTGAGCCCTATTTGAAGCAATCAGAAAAAGAAAAAAGATGTTGGCCGACTTTTGGTCCCATTAATTTTTTAAATTATTGTAAATAAACGATGGACCACCAAATGCTTCAATTCGGCTACCACCTTGATAGACAAGTGCCACGAAAAGTAGCAATATTGGCGCGATATTTGCGACATATACGGCACATGTCGCAAATATTGGCGCGATATTTGCGACATGTACGGCACATGTCGCAATTATTGCGCCAACTGCTACTTTTTGTGCCGCTTGTCTATCAGGGCAATAGAATGGTCTAAGTTGCACATTTTTTTATTAAAATTGTATGACTAACTTTATAGAGCTGTAGGATAGCTCGGATCGCTCACTGTTACCATCCGGAGGGACATACGTAACTCGTTCAGATCCACCTTATCATATCAGATGTCTTTTTGCTATCTGGAATACTGTCGCCCGTTTTGAATAGGCTGCGCGCGCAACTAGACGACGAGCGGTTGCACCTCTTCGGCACTCCTGTTCTCCTGGTAGTTGCCGACAATTTCGACGTTTGTTACGCGATTTCTGCTTTAGCCATCGACGTAGAAAAAATTATTTCTAAAAGTCCTCCTCTCGGTTGATACGGTGATAAAGAAATCGTCAAGGAGGCACCTAGAATCGAGATGGAACTTGAGCTGCGTTGCTCCAGTTTCGATGAGTGTTTGCTTATTTCAAACATTTGTTGAGACTGTTTACTATAATTTATCGTTACGATCGGGATAATCTCTCGAAGCCGAAGAAGTACTTGAAAAGTATAATCGAAGATAGGCTTCGCGCTTAAACGGATAACACGGTCGACGATTAAAATACCTCGACAACGGGTTACACCGGATCGCGAGAGAATATGTAATGGATAAGAAAAAACCTCAGTTTCAAATAGAGACGCACCCCGGCTGACACTGCAAAGAGTTGGTCTTTGTTGCAATACAAAACTGCGCGAGATCGAATATATGTGTCGTTCATTGAAAATAATTTTTATTATTGAATTGAAAATATAAACCTAATTCTTAGAATAATTATTCGTATGTAGTTTACCACAAATCTTAGGTTACAATATTCAATGGACATTGAACGGTACAAAAGCTACGGGTTCGTTTTGTCGTTTATCGATTTTTCTTGTAATTTTTTTTTTATTACCAATTATTACCAAAAAAAAAAACGCGAAAGAATCGATGCCAGTTACGGATAAGAAGCGTTATTTAATTCCGATTATGTACTTTTACTCCTTCCGGAGAACCGAGATATAAACTCGATCGAAACTCGTTTCACTACCCGCGTTTCGTTGAAGCCCGGAGGAACATGGTTTTTTTCCAATTCTTCGTCGCAGGATAGAATTCGAAGGTGCAGGTTGTCGAATGTTGTCTCGACGGTGTACCCGAAGGCTCGCACATGCATATTATCTCTAGAGAAACGTAAGCCTATTCGCGACAGATCGCAACGTCGATGATCGATGGCATTATAATTCGTTAAAGTTTTCTTATTTTTCCTTTTGTTGTTCTTTTCAAAGATTTTTATTTTATTAATCCCATAAGTCTAAAGTAGTCTTTAAAGTCGTGTACGTGAATGGTCTTGCACAATACAATGGGAATAAATTATAATACTTTGGCTACGCTTGCGGGGTCGAAACCGTGTCTTCAATGCGTGTTCACATATCCTTAATCATTGA
Source organism: Exephanes ischioxanthus (assembly GCA_958510785.1). Lineage (NCBI taxonomy): Eukaryota > Metazoa > Arthropoda > Insecta > Hymenoptera > Ichneumonidae > Exephanes > Exephanes ischioxanthus. The sequence continues at coordinate 14,937,073 of OY294020.1, read as the reverse complement.
TTCGTAATTTTTTTTTGTTATTTTTTTTTCATTTCTCATTTTCTTCCACGTTTCTCCAGCATCTTTCCTTAATAATCGTTTGAGCGAGCGTTTATTAAATCATGGGTGTGTGTGTGTGACAATCTTTCGAGTCGTAGACTTGCCTTAACGGTCGAAAAAAATACCCCATTGTGTGTGTACGAGAATTAGAAAAAAAGGGTATTTCTCCGTTGTTGGTTTTTCTTTTTTTTTTAATCCGAGCCTCGGTTTGTCATTGTTTTTGTTTGTTACACAGAGTAGTATAGTATTCCTGCATTTTCTCCTTATCTTATTTAATCCTTCGACGTTTCGGTAACGGTATATAAAATAGGAAAAAAAACGCATCGTATCGATCAAAGTCAGAGGCCTATCTTTCGCCCGGAATGTACGCATCGTGAATCCCGTTATTAGCGAGGCTCGCGACACGTTCTTTTTTTTCATTTTTTTTCTCGGAGAATTCCCGAACAGTCTCGGATGCGACATGGAAAAATAGTAACATCCGAGCCTTCGGAGAACCTCCTTTTTGGGGGTATGAATGATAGCGGAATGCATAGTTTTAATAACCCGCGTACGGAGGGGACACAAGACCGGTACGATCTCCGATAAGATATCAATTATTCGGAGACAATTCCGGTGGGTAACCCTCGCCGCCGTCCTAACTCAAACTTTCCACGACAACGCATATCGAACGCGACTCGCGGGATCTCACGAATAATTACGCAATGGAATAGTGGAATTTTACGTATGAATGTCGCGTAGGAATGGGGGGGGGGGGGGGGGGTGGGAGAGGGGAAAGGACGATGACGAATGTGTGTTGTGGTATGTGTTGCGAAGTGGTCGTGAAGATATTCCCGGATCGCGATGAAGTCTCCCTCGGGAGAAACGATTGCGGGAATTAGAAATTAAGAAGATAATACAATAATTAGAAATAGATTAGTTCACACCGTGAACTGGCATTGTTACTCCAATATAGTATAATACAAACTGGCTCTCGAGCTTTGCGAGTACAAATCGAAGATAATCGTTTTCTTTTATCTTGTAAATGTTTTTCGTTTTCATTTCATTCTTGTCTTTTTTTTTTTGGAATATAATAAAGTATATATAATAATATAAATGAAAGAACCGCGTTGCCCGCTTGCTAAAAGAATGTTGTTATCGCCGCGTGTTCTTGATGTGAACGATGAAGTAGAATGAGGATGCGCGGAGCGAGGTGTTTTTCTTTTGTCCCGGTTATATGTATATGTAATCTCATCTCGAGTCTCCGATAATGAAGAAAAAAAAACGCGCGAGCGTTGTGTCCCGTCCGCGATGATTTTTATATTTCCGCAATTGCAGTGAGAGTAGCGAAAATTTGTGGTGTTATTTTTTTGTTCTCAAGCCGCAAGCCCGGGACGCGGAAGTTGATGTTACGTCCGCCTGTGAATAACCGCGCGTGTTTCCGCGGAGACCGTAGTTTCCGGTCGGTGACCGTTCTCGGAGACGAATATTGGTGACAAAGAAAAAAATACAATATAATCGGGTCAGGTGAGCGCTCGGAGGATACAATAATAATTAAATCACGACGACGGTATACGCGAAAAGTAATAGGATCGACGGGTATGTGTGTGTGAGTGTTCGTTTCTTTGTGTCTCCCGCGTGCTCGACGCCTCTCCCTCCCTTTCCGTTCGACGGTTCTTCGTCGACAATCGTCGAGCGAGCATACACGGAGACGAAGAGATCGGTTGAGAGCTTAGAAGCACTTCCTGTGAACGATGGATGGGCCGGACTCGTCGTACTCCTGCTTTGAGATCCACATCTGTTGGAAGGTCGAGAGGGAAGCGAGAATCGATCCACCGATCCATACGGAGTATTTCCTCTCGGGTGGCGCGATTATCTTGATCTTCATGGTCGACGGTGCGAGGGCGGTTATTTCCTTCTGCATTCTGTCGGCGATTCCTGGATACATGGTGGTGCCTCCGGAGAGGACGGTGTTGGCGTAGAGGTCCTTACGGATATCGACGTCGCACTTCATGATCGAGTTGTAAGTGGTCTCGTGGATGCCGCAGGCTTCCATACCCAGGAACGACGGCTGGAAGAGGGCCTCGGGACAACGGAATCTCTCGTTGCCGATGGTGATGACCTGACCGTCGGGAAGCTCGTAGCTCTTCTCGAGACTGGAGGATGAGGCGGCGGTGGCCATTTCCTGCTCGAAGTCGAGAGCGACGTAGCAGAGCTTCTCCTTGATGTCCCGGACGATCTCACGCTCGGCGGTGGTGGTGAAGGAGTATCCTCTCTCGGTGAGGATCTTCATGAGGTAGTCGGTAAGATCGCGACCGGCCAAATCGAGACGGAGGATGGCGTGGGGAAGGGCGTATCCCTCGTAGATCGGGACGGTGTGGGAAACACCGTCGCCGGAGTCGAGGACGATACCGGTCGTACGACCGGAAGCGTACAGCGAGAGAACGGCCTGGATGGCGACGTACATGGCCGGGGTGTTGAACGTCTCGAACATGATCTGCGTCATCTTCTCGCGATTAGCCTTGGGGTTGAGGGGCGCCTCGGTCAGCAGGACCGGGTGTTCCTCCGGGGCGACTCGGAGCTCGTTGTAGAAGGTGTGATGCCAGATCTTCTCCATGTCGTCCCAGTTGGTAACGATACCGTGCTCGATCGGATACTTCAAGGTGAGGATTCCTCTCTTCGACTGGGCCTCGTCACCGACGTAGCTGTCCTTCTGACCCATACCGACCATCACACCCTGATGACGGGGCCTGCCGACGATCGACGGGAAGACGGCCCTCGGCGCGTCGTCACCGGCGAAACCGGCCTTACACATACCGGATCCATTGTCAACGACGAGTGCGGCAACTTCTTCGTCACACATTTTTGGTCTGTGGTGATTTTATCTGCAACAAAGAGAGAGAAAAAAAAACATGTTCGTTAGTTTCATCTTTAGGATTCAATCTGTGTATAAAATCTATACAAGGCGAAAGGATGAATCATCCGACCGGCTTATCTAGCGGTGCCACGTGAGACTCGGAACTATTTAAAATGGCCGCCGTAACGCGCGAGGCGCCGATGTTCCGATACTTGATGGTCATCGACGATTTATACGTTTGAGAATGAAAAAAGAAGAGAACAAAAATTATAATCTGTTTTTCTTTTTTTTAGTGTATTATTGCGAAATCTTAAAATAATTCGCGACTGGACTGAACTGAAATTATTGGAGGAACGGATGAGCGAGAGGATCGTCGCGAATTAATCGGCATCGGTCGTCGCCGAGCCGCACCCTTTGCCCCGCCCAGCCTCGGCGCCGGTTCAACGGTCGATACTCTCTCTCTCTCTCTCTCTCTCTCTCTCCGTACCCTTCCCAACGCGTCGCTCGGGCGAGATTATATATTTCGCGAATAAAGCAAAAACCTCCTCCGGAGAAAGGCAGACAGAGACCACTGACGAAATCTTCGTTGCGAGAGGCCTCTCCGAGGATTGCCACAGTAACTAATTTATATATCCATGAAGGCTCTCGTGATAAAGCTTCGGGAGGCTCTGTCGCGACCGAATATACAGCGCCGCTGTATCGCGAGTGGGCGTTGCGGAAAGTATGATTTCCGCAACACTATACGAAACACACCGAATAAGGGCCAACCACTAGTGTAAATATATCTCTCCGCTAAGACTTCCTACGAAAACGCGTTTCGGTGCTCCGACACCCACTAACGAACGATTCACGTTTTCGGCCCGCGTGCGCCGACGAACGAGGGCTTCGAGTATCAAGCGAGTAACTCTCGCCCAACGCACTGACCGGCAGGTTTCACTGAAGCTTCGCTAAAGCAGTGAGAGTCGCCTCGAGTGAACTTCGGACGCGAACACTTTGGAAAAACTCGTCGTTGTACTAATAATCCTTTTCGTTTCCCTAAACTGTTTCTAGGGTTCTTTGTATCTTTGGTATTTTCTATTTAAATGTATAAGAGTAGCTAATTTTATTTGTCTTCAACTGTTACGAAACTTACTTTTTTTCTTTTAAATTCGTGTAAAAAATATGTACAAGTTAAGGACGTAACACTACAGACTGCTGCGCGCACCGTACGAGCTTTGGTTAGCACCGAACACAGAGTGTAGCTTCGCGGACCGGCGAGCAGTGTATTATACGAAGGTGGTAGCGGCGGTTGGGGTCTCTCCCACCACTCGTCGGCTATCCGGCTACGTCAGCCAATAACGGCAGGACACCCTCGACCAATCCTGGCTTTCTTTACCATATATGGTAGCGCACTGTCACGGAGGGGAATACCCCACCAGGCGACGTCGTCGACATCGGGCGACGCCACGCCGACGCGAATCATCCCCGATTTTTACCTCCCCCCTCCGCCGCGCCCCTCTCTGACGTCGCCCCGCGTGCGATAGGACTCTCGAGAGTGCATTGCGCAGCCAAATTGACCGGAGCACGTCCCTTCCGAACCCCCTTCGACCTCCCCCCCTCGCGCCACGCGTCATCCCCGCGTGTGCGAAAACGCCGGTTGTCCAGTGTCAATGAAACTTCTTTTTTTTCCCTTTACACGCAAGAAAAATCGAATCCCGATGACTTACGTTATTCTGTAATTTCGATGAACTATCAAAGATAACTTGAACGAGCGACTTCCTATTTGACGGCGGAGGACAAATAGGAAAGATGATCGATGAATGAGAGATATCGTACGGCAGATTCGTTACGTCGTGCACGAACGAAATTATCGCGAATCGACGATGGTGAATAAACATTTTCCGGGAAGCGAGCTCCGCGATATTGCGCGCGTCATCGTTGTGACAAAAAGTCACATGGAAAACGCCCGTTCGCTCGAGGATCTCGCGACGACCTTCCGGCACGCGACGAGACTCTCCGTACTCGTGGGAGGATTCGTGTTGTTACGTTGCCGAAAGATCGCTTAAAGGAACAATTTGTTTCTACATGAAATACGTGTTTTCTTTCTGAGGGGGGGAGGCTGAATGAAATATTTACGAGTTTAGGCAGATCGCCTTGGAGATAGGCATAACGGAACAATGACCTTCCGAGAAATTCCTGTCTCTCCTGCGCGTACCCGCGAAGTTGGGCGACGATCCAAAAATGCGATAATACCCGGCAGGGGGTCCGGAAAAGCGTCGGCTAACGGGGACAGTGAACTAATCTCGTCGTACCCTGACTCTTCAAGTTCAAGCTTTCCTCGGCGTCGTCTCGTAGAATTTATAAATGGAATCGTACTACGAGCGATAGGTTAGTGTCTCTGTTAACCGCGAACGAAAGAGCCAAGCTGTAAAGCCCAAGAACCAAGGAGAAGGAGACGGAGCGAGGCTAATAATAGTCTGCCACGTCTTCGACCACCTTGCAACTCGACTACGCGACCGAGTACTACTGACCACCTGCTGACCTTCGCGACAACCTGACGGAGCCTCGGCAGCGATCCGTCGATGATGAATTGTCGGGCCGTTTCAATAGAGAAATTAACGAAACGTCAAAAAATCTTTCATCTTAAGGATATAGACGTATATAGGATAGCTGACGGAGCAACGCCCTGCCACAATGGCGAACGGCATTTCGAGAACCGGCACCGATTAAGCGGGCTGTACTCCGGAAAACTCGAGAACTCTAACGCCGGTTTTTCTAGCGTGTGAAACCGAAGCCGGCTTTTTCTGTGCGCGCGCAAACACATGAAATTCTAAGTTTGTAGAATCCGAATAGATTTATCTCTTTTTGAAAAATTTTTTTTACCGTTGAGAAACGCTATTTCATCGTGTAATTGAAGCGACTGTAATTATCGTTAAACATTATAGAGACTAAGATTTGCGAAAGGATCCAAGGATAATGCCACGAGGAAAGCAGAGCAACGCCCTGCCATCATGGCTGCCGTAGCCGGCGTTCAGGTTAGCCCGGCATTCCCTTTCCATTCCTTCCGTTCCGAAACGTTTTCGATCTAACTATTTATCTTTTTTCTTTTTTGTTCTCTACACGATTGTCCAGAACTCTCTGTCAGTCTCGTCGGCCAAATATTTCCTTTCTCCGCGAACTCGTATGCCCGAACTATCATAGATATAACGAGAAAAAAAAAAATTAACAAATATGTGTACAAGACGACTCACCTCTTCACAAAACGAGGAATAACTTCTCGGCTCAACGACCGTGAATTACAGATGCACGAGGTTGTGTGTGTGTTTTTTTTTGTTAGTTTTAATAATAAAAATTCGTGGCGATGTGTCACGAACTCTCTCGGATGGCGTTAACGCTGCGTGAAGATCGACAACGAACGGTTGCGAGGGAGACTCTCTCGTCAAGTCGAGATCGGACGCGGGTTGCGAGCACTGTGAGCGAAATCGCAGGCCGGCACCGTGACCAGTGGACTTTCCCGTGGGTATGGTAGGTAGTTCCATGACCAATCAAACACGGCGTCTTTCCGTAACTCCATTTATTAACAATATTCGCAACCCATTGCACGGTGATGGCCGAGCGTCGTCGAATTATCATTCCTAGATAAAAAATCATCGGTCATAATGCATAAAAAATACCTATTTATTGTAAATATTAGTGTCGCCAGGTAGCTGACACCCCTCCGGAGTCGGCGGAATGGAATCGTCCGGGCCGGTCTCCATCCCCACTCCTCGCCACCACGTCCCTTGCCATATATGGGCATAAAACGAATACGGGCCTGCGATTGGTCGACCGGCCGGCTGCCGGCTAGATTCTCCAAATGCCGCTTCAAACTGTACGCGATACGGTGGGAGAAGGATGAAACCATCGTGTCAACGTTACTGATCGAGTGAAAGAGGGAAGGTTATAATGTGCCCTCCTGGAAGTGTACACGGTGTGCGTCGCTGTGAGGGGAACCCTGACTAACCGTCGGAGCCGGTTCGCGTTCATATTGGTGAGAGTCTGTCCCGTGCACGTACACGATAACTCTGCTTTACCGAATACTCTACGCACACACTCTCGCAGCCTTCCAGCGCAACGTCGAGCCGTGCGACCGGCAAACCGACGGCCGCACGGTCTATACGGTATACGGTGTATAGCGCGAGTCAGCGATATACGGAGGATGAAATGCCCGGAGAGTATTTTACAACGAGTCCGCTCCGCTGCTAATAACCAAGCCAATCGTCATTCCCACAAAAATCCTAATTATCCGCAATTTATTTTTCGGCCTTAGCTAGGGTCGAGCATGTAGAAAGTAGAAAGCCACGTACGAGGCGTTATCGTCACGCGATTAAACCTCGGAGCTTACCCGAAAGATACCGGGGAAGCTCCGAGGTACGGCTAGGCGCATAGTTTCGAACTGAGAGTGATACGGAAAATCGATTCGCGGTAGTACCACGAGCTCTCGGCGTGAATCACTCGAGTCGTGCTCAAAGATCCAAGAAACTCGTTGAGATTTCTGACTCGTCGCATGTTTGATGGGACTCGCTTCCCGAGTTGAGATTTCACGATGATCGACCTTGCGCTCGTCTTTTCGACGCACAGTGATGATCGTTTTGCGCTGTTGAGTCGTCATTGGCGGATATCACGAACGCAAAATACAACGTTGTATATACTACAGTACAGTTGCTATGATACGTCGGATAGCCGATGCAACGAGAGGGCCCGAAATCGTTCTCGGAATTTCGTCTACTCTCCCCGCAGGGAGATTCGCGGCCGATGGGAGAGAAAGAGTTTCTTGGGTGTAGCACTTATATATATAAATGCTTGTATATATCTGTATATACAGCTACGGGCACCGGGAGAGTGTGCGGGTTTTCGAGCGCTCGGGAGACTCCGTCCGCTTCAAGAGGATATACCTAAAGCGCTTTTACGACGCTGCCGATGTGGTCGCTCCTCGATCGGTGTACCAGAGTATGTAGCAGCATAAACCGATGGCCTCTGCAGTCCAATATTCACAGGGCTTGGGGGCGGGTTCGAGGGTAAAACAGCAGTATAAAAAAAAAAAATTAAAGAATAGTTTCCAACGCAAACGAGGAGCATAAAATCATCCAACATCATTTTTGAGGTAAATCGATCGCGTCTGCTATAAATCATATTGATCGGTCGATCGATTTATTGAATAATATTCATTGCTAAGCTGCACTTTGTCGGTTTTTCAATTTTACAGCATTCGTCGAAATTGACAAATATTTTCTCATTTATTAATCTTTTTTACACACCGCGTCCGAGGGGTTCGAGGGTGAAACAGCAATGCAAAGAAAAAGAAAGTCGAAGAATATTTTCCAACTGAAATAAAGAGCATAAAATTATCCAACGACATTGACGCATCAAATCGATCGCATTGTATTTTGTTCTCACGCTATCATGCTCACGCGTGAGCCTTGCTGCGTACGCTCTGCTGTAAATCATATCGATCGGTCGATCGATTTACCGGCCGATGAACGTCGAAACAAGATTCTTCGCTAAGCTGCACTTTGTCGGTTTTCAATTTTTCAGCATTCGTCAAAATTAACAAATATTTTCCCATTACAATTTTTTTTATACACCACCTCGAACTCAGTTGGAATCTTATCGAAAAACTAAATTCGACGTTACTTTATTCAATACGCCCACATCTATAACTCCATGCCGAAAAAGTGGGCCCTTTTCATGCGGACTCCCGTATACATATATATACATATTCCGATCTCCAAGTCCCGAAGAAAGAATGTATTCTCTGTGTGTCGAGTGTTCGCCGAGACCGTGCAGGGTCCCTGTACCAAAGGCCTAAAAATAGATTCAAGGGCGCGGACACTACACGATGCTGTAGGCGGCAGTGGGCTATCCGGCTACTACGTCACGCAGGGCCTAACAGTCGGGGATTAGTCGCGAAGTCGGGTTCTCCTCGCATAGGCGCTCGTGAGAGTGCTCGATGTACCGAGCCAAATACAACGAGGGTGTAAAGATCGCGACGTCTCACTTTTTCTCGCTGTACATCGAAGCCTTTCCCTTCTTTGTCGTGTATCGCGTCGTTATGAATGTAGCCGAGTCAGCAAGGGCGAGGGTGTGGACGCGGGGCGGAGAGAGAGGCGACTACTCGTGGAGCGAGTGCAGCACCGAGCGGCGAATCGATTTTAGGTGCGCAGTCTGCGGCAGACGCCCGGCGAATAGACCCACCACGTGGCGACGGAAACGTCGAAGCGCGGAGAGGAGAGACGGAGAGAGAACGTATAACGAGGCACCGAGGCTTTTAAAGGGCGTTCACTGCCGGCCAGAACGTCTAGTCCCCAGCAGAGAGCGGGGCAGTACTCGATCAATATTACCGGTTATCGAGTTGTCTCCTCTCTCGTCTGCGAACACCACCGGAGACGCTTCGACTCCCTCGTTACGTTTACTATTTAACGTCAATATTTCACCGACAGCTTCGTCTAAAGATTTATACACGTTACAACGATCGAACTTTTTTTTATTGTTATTCCGTAAGTACCGGTAATCGATTTATTGAAAGTAATTATTTTTTTTGTAACTTATGCATGAAAAGTGCTACTTTTCATGCCTGCGGAATCAGTGGCGAAAGTGAACGCTTGATAGCCAAGTGCACTGTAAATAGACGGCGCATGCGCAGACCGACTCAGTCTCACTTTACGCACGCGCCGCAGGCCTTGCTGTACAGCGCAACAATCAGCAGGCACGGAGTAGCACTTGTATTGCATTCGTTAAAAAAATATTATGCGATACAAGTGCGGTGTAGCGAACCTTATACGCGGACTGTCAAGTAAGTCACTTCACAGCGTGCGTATAAAGTTCGCTTTACCGCACTTGTAATCGCAAATTACTATTTCAAAATGGTTGCGTAAAAAAACGAAAAAAGATTAAGGCCTCGTACGAAAATTCCGACGCTACGGAAGAACAGAGCTCGATTCGCAATAACCCTGAAGTTATCTGCATGAGACTAAATTTCATCAAGTTATAACGACTGTGTTTTGCCTCGTACAAACTTCGCTCGGGAAAGTTCACTTTGCATCGTACAAACTCCGCTCGAGAGAATAAAATTCTACAAGTGAACAATTATTTTCTTTCCTAAAACAGCGCATTGATAAAGACTTGCCGAAGATGAAATTCAATGTCATGGGGATATCTTCGGGGTTGTAATTCGTATGAAACGAAAGAATAATGGGAAACGATTTCGTGCTCCTCTACCGTCGCCTCTCGGAATTCTTACCTGCTGGACGTAAATTCTCGTAAATACATTTTTTTTTTCAATGTAAATAAGTGCGTAATGTCGAGTCGCTGAAAGGAAAAAAATAATAATCATCGGTTGGGCTTCGTGCGAAAACTCCGATGGCTCAATAGTTTCGCATGAGTGTTATGACTCATGAGTCCCCGGCCCCGCAAAAAAGATGTCACAGAACTATTGTTGTCCGAGCGACTCTTGGAACGCGTCCAAAATATTTGCCCGCGAGTCACATTTTCTTTTTTTTTTTTACCTGTCGCGTCATTTCCAGCGCCTTCGAGTTCGGAATATAAAAAAAAAACGAAACATAAATTGTTATGGCAACGAGGAAGAATCGACTCGAGTACGAGCGATCGTGTTGCGATTTTTTGATGATTCGTTGTGAGAACGACGTTTAAGGGGAGGTGAAATATCGCGGTGGGTAATGAACTTTTCTCAAGGGTGCTAATTTTTTTTTGAGGAAAAAGCAGATTCGAGCCGCATGCACACGGTAATTTCGCATCGGGTCCGAATTCATCTTTTTCTCAAAAAAAATGAGCACCATTGAATAAAGTTAATTTGAAAATTGCAACTATCTCTCTCACACTCATGGTCCCGTCACGTGACTTTCACTTCACCTTAAGTAAAAAAAAAAAAAAAAAAAAAAAAAAAATGTTAATCCATTCCGACGAAGAATGTTCCACGATCTCGCCTCCGAGTCTGGCTTAGTTGGTGCGCCTCGAAATTTCATCTCGATCGAGAAGTTGTATAAAGTTGGCTCCAGGAGAGCTTGAGACGCCGAGAGCTTTTCCCGGACGGGAAGCTCTCTCCTTCCATCCTATCGTCCGTCCCGCTCGTCCTGCTGCTGTGGCCGCCGTCGGTGCGTTGAACTTACCGGCGCGGGTATTCCGTATTGATTTCAACGGTACTAGCTCGCGAGCACAGCAGCAGCAGGAGCCAGGAGCCAGGAGCAGGAGAGAGCCAGACGCAACCAACACGTAGTTCCTACTGTAGTCACTACTGCGCTACGGAATGAAAAGGAAAGAGCACGTGCTCTACGCACACCGACGGTCCTACACTCTCGAGATCGGCGCAGGCACGCCCATGTTCCGGTGGTAATCATTCTTATTGTTTCATATTCATACCCGAATTTATACTCTCACATAAACAAGGTTGCTCGTGGCAGGACATTATTTGGTATATTATTTATCAATAATTATTTATTCAAAGTGTTATATATATATTTTTTTTTATTTAATATTTATTCACGAATTTATGCTTTTACAAAAGTACGATTTCTCGTAATAGCATATTTAATTTTAGTAGTAGTAGTGGATTTATTAACAATACGTAACATGTAACAGTTTTTAACACCTAATGAACTTAGATCTTTTCACGTATATTGCATTTGCCATCGACCGCAGTCTTTCAGACGTAATTTTACTTTTTCAATTTTTTAAAATTTTATTTGTATAAACGGGCCAACCCCTTTTACAGAAAAATTGTACAATAGCGACTAAGAATATAGCGTAAACAGAGGTGAATAAAAGTGGCATAAACCGATACGGGATAGCCAATAATCATAAACGAGCTTACAGTGTAGCACCGGAGCAACGCGGGAGGAAAACCGTGCGAGGAATTCCAAAGATCTCCTTCAAGTTTGCAAATTGGTTAGCCAAGCGGATAGCACAATTATATTACTTATCAATAATTATTTTTGCACAAATTGCATTTTCATTCGGCATTACCGGTGTCTCGAATATATTAATTTGCACACACACACACGCACACACATACACCGATCGTCGACTCGGAGATCAAATGTTCTCATCTTAATACAAAGCGGGTCTGTCCGTACCCGATGAAAACCCCCCTCGCTCGAGCTGCAAAGCCACCGAAAGACTGTCCGTAAATAAAATCGTGAAATAAAAATTCAAGGCACGAACTTGATTTCATCCGCGCCATTTATTTGTCGCGAACGGAAGACAATTCAAAAAAATGAAGAAAGAAAAAAAAATCGACCCGACGATGACCATCATCATCGCTTATATGGAAAATCGACTGCAGGCGTGTAACGCAGGGAGGAAGATGACACGCACGAATGTGTCCCGTCTATGTAATCGGTTAATCGTTATGCCAATGGCACGAACGATGTCTTACGCAAGGCCGTTAAGACCTTGACGAGTCCTTATTCGGTTCGTCAAGGTCGAGGCGAGCTCCGCTGTGTGTACACGGGGAGCAGCGTGCTTGGTTCGCCGCCGTTGGCTGCTCGCGGGCCATTGGGTTTTCAGGACAGGTTGATTGCAGTCAAGCTCGCCAGCCAGTCGAGTCGGCAATGGCCACGAGACTCCTTGCCTCTCTAGACTCGCCTGTATACGTGTATTCCACTTGTGATCGCATCTATTAGTATACAACTGTCCTTATAAAGATTCAATTCATCGCTCGTCGAGACCGTTTAAATTCTGTGGCCGAAACGAGTTACCTCCGAACTGTCTCCCGTGCGTTTATCCCGTACAGTTAACGCGGAGTCTGTACAGGTGCTTTCATATTTGTATCTATGAGTCACGGTGTCCGAGGCCTTGTTCTTAATCTACTTTTCATTTCTCAATTTGCGACTCTCGGCAAGTTTAAGAAAATAATAATAATGATAATCCGCACAATAATAAAATTCACGTCGATTGGACACTCACACCGAAACTCCAGATACTCACTCATACGCACATAGGTACTTACACAGGTACTTACACAGATACTCACAATGCTGCGAGCGCGCGAACCGCATAACCGCTGGTAATAATAACTGATAATAATCGACATAGACGAAACATCGATGAGGATGGACGGTACGGAAAAAATTCAACGGATATATAATACCGCAGTGGCTCTCGAACTGTGGGCGTGCGAATGAAATTCATAATGGAATTTATGAAGTCTTCGATAACAGACTCCGGCACGGCTATATTTAGTGTTGACTTGTGATTCTTGGATCGCGCGTGCACGAGCCCCGAAGGTCTACGAGCAACTACTAAACGGCTTTGATGACGCTGAAGCGACGATAAGTCGTTCGATGGTTCGTTGTTGATGCTGCAAGTACGTGACCGGCTATTTTTTTTTCTTCTATTTTTTTTTGCCCGACAGATACCACATTGAAAATTCATGGATGAGTCAACGAGTTTTCTCGGTGATGTTCGTTCTATCTATTTTTTTTTTTTTTTTTTTTTTAATATGTAACGCGGCTAACGAGGCGAGCCAAGAATTCTCGGACGTCTGTCGTCATTGGATGAGGTCACTGTGCGTCTACTCTCGAGGCCCAAGGTACGATCGATCGTAGGAGCGCCCATCGGCATTCGAGCGTGTAAATCGTAAACCGACTGCGTTCTCGGGTACGCTCCGGCTGCGGATCGAAAGGATTCGTCTCCGACGCTTTATCGTGGAGGGAGAGAATCGGGAGGCAGAGGGACGCAGGTGATCCCTCGTTCTCGTTACTCACGGATCAGCCTCGTCTTTTGTTCCTTGATTCTTCAATTCTCTCGCCGGTCACTCTTACCCGTCGTCGGTCTCTGTTATTCATATTCTCTAGTCGGTCACCCTTATTCGTCGCTCCTCTGTCCCATCGCCGGACGAGATCTTCCATTCTTCTAGGAGATAGTCAAAATATACCTCCTGTGAAAGTCTTACTAATTTCTGGAACAATGAAAAAAAATGTTCTATAATTTTTCAGTTCTATCATTTTTTTAAATAATTTATTATCCAATTTCTTTTTGTTAATTCATCGTATTTTCGATTAGAAAAATTGTAAAATTGGCACGATGAAAATCTTACAATTAATAAGAAAATACATTTTAGAATAGAATTAGTACTAGTCAGTTTATTTACAATACATAACAGTTTTTTTTTCTATACCTAACAAACTTATCTCCTTTCACCTATACTGCTTATTGCCAATTGGCCAACCACCGCAGACCTTCATCTAAGAATAGAATATTTATTTGTTTTATGCAAAGACCGAAAGGAAATAGTAAAATTCGAAGAAAAAAAAAGATTGTGGTCTTTTGTAGACCGGAAACGTTTGCCAAATCTATTTCTTATCGTATATGAGGCATTGCTACGGAAGAACTGAGCTCGATTCGTAGAGAACAAAAGAGTAATGTGGGAACGATTCCTCGCGCCTCTCTTATCGCCTCGGGGAATTCTTATCGGACGTAAATTCTCCATCGAGATCCGGTTTTTTTGAGTGTGTCATCCAGGATGCAGTCCAACGTGGTTGAAAATTCGCGAGGATCGCTCGCGCTCGCACCGAGTTTCTCCGGCTAGCTTGTGTAATTCATACGCGCACCGTGTTCTTCGATTCTTTCGAAACTGGACACGCTCGGGGCCTTGCGCGAGACTCCTTGGCGACCCAGAACGAGCGCCGGGGAATCGGTGACCGTAGCCACAATACACGCCGAGTCTCTCAGCTTCCAGACGTCTTCGATGCCTCTCTCGTTGTATATTTCAAACCGAGCTCGGACTATCCGAGAAAAGATCTCGCGTGAATCAGCCTGTAGGCGATCGAGCCTCGTTCATCTTACCGGTTATACTTCGCGCGCTCTTGACTTCGTTTCTTTAATCGCCTCGGACGATGTGTGCTGCTCGTACGTGTCAAGGATTCGGAACTCGGTCGCTCGGTCGCGCATTGCCTCGCTAAAAAAAAAATCTCCAAACGGTGTCCTCGAATCTCCGATAAAAAAAAAAGAAAAAAAATTGGCAATGAAGATAAAGGATCATTTAGTTCCAGTTTACAAAATTAGTCGCATCACATCTTCGAATGAGGAAGACCGTAGCAAATCCCTGAATAAACAGGTCGACCAGCTACACTTCCGTACGGCATAAGAAATACCGATATGGCGCAAGTCGTTGCCACCCAAATGGTCACATTTTTTGCGTACACCGATTTATGTGTATGAGTGAAGGAACCATTATCTTCATCTGCGATAAAAAAAATCGGCGATGAAGATACAGGGTCATTCAATTCCAATTTCCAAAATTAGTCGAGTTATATCTTCGAATGAGGAAGACCTTAACGAATCCCTGAATAAACAGGTCGACCAGCTACACTTTCGTACAGCATAAGAGATACCGATGATGGCGCAAGCCGTTGCCACCCAAATCATCACATTTTTGTGTATACCGGTTTTCCGGACCAAAAAAAAAAAAAACCGGCGTTATTGACCCAGCTGCGAGCGTGAAAAGAATACCGGACGTCTCGGGCAACCCGGTGAATACACTTGACCGGAGAAAATCGACAAATACTTATTTTTTCAATTCGCCGCGCTCCATCTTCCGATCGGCGCTACCCGCAGCCGCCACAGAGTGTCGTATTTTGCGGCGACACCGTCGCGTACGTCTGTGTACCCGGCCAACAGTTTATCCTGCCTATAGAAACACGTTCGAGAAACCCGTCGAGCGAGAGACGGAGGAGACACAACCGGCGAAAGAAACCCCAATGAAAAATACAACGAAGAACCTCGACGCGAATTCTGTTTGTTCGTCCCATTGCTCGGCTGCTCTCGAAACATCTTCCTTCCCCGAGCCGGCGAGTCAGGCGATGTGCGCGTGCGCCGAAGACAGCCCCGATTTCACAACGGAGAAATCTCTCTGCTTTCCGTATCTACCCTGGCCTCTTCGTTCAATCTACGTCTCCTCTCGAACTTTTCTTCGTTTAATCGTTGAAAATAAACAGGGTGAATCGATTCGCGCAAGTTCAATGCCGTGAACCCACGCGATAGTTGAACGACCTGCGACGGCTCCTTGCGCATATCGCTGCGGTGTGCATGCCTGTGCCTTACGTTAAGAGTTGATCGACCATGAAACACGATAGCCAATCGCGAGGCTCTACGAGACTCCGCTACGTTGTTGCCCTTCGGCATAGAAACGCTAATTCTTTTTCCATGACCAACACGAATTCCTCTCGAATATTTACATTACGGTAATAAAAATTCACAAAGACGTTCGATTTCTTAATTCGATACGAATTAACAAAGCGAACGTTTTTGTGACTTGCTTTTTTACTGTAACATCCGAAATACACTGTGGATGTTAACAATGTAGCTCGGACGTCTCAGTCACGCGCGCCTTGAATAAGATAAGCGTAAACGAAATCTAATTGGCTTGACGGGACTGCGGATACTCGAGGATAAATAACGGCACGAATTTAGGTGAACTGCACGGTTATTAATTAACGCTTCTATCAATCTCAATTACATCTATTAATTACTTCAATTAGTTGAAGCTTCTGTATTAATTGAATTATTAATTAATTAAATGCTGTGCGTTTTATTGGGGAAAGCAACATTGGTTCTTTTTTTTAATTCGATTATGAACGTACGCCTAGGACAATGAATTGTTGGCGCACGATCAATGACTGGTGCGTCAGTCTTTCGTAGCTTTTCCGGCAGGCACGTTAAACTGATATGCGTTATAGGCTCGCCGGCTGATTCGAGTGCAGCGCTCTCGTTGAGTGGGTTTATATATATGTATGTAGACAGCATAGGAAAGTAGGCCACCCAAGAGTCGAGAATGAGAACGATATAGGCATAGAGGCTAGCAAACCGAGCAAACCGAGGTTCGCTCGGTGCACAATAGCGAATGAAAAAGTGCTGTATCTGGTGCCGCATACACGAAACATAGTAAAAGCCGAACTAGCGATATCGACACTCAGCCGGTCGATTCGAAGACTCTCTCCCGGGCGAGCCCGTATAAAATTAAGAACGAAACGTCCAACGTTGCTGGCCGAGTTCTCTCGTCTGCGTTCTGCAGAATCGAGCGTGCGTGTAATGTGGGTCGTTTCGACTGGATACGAAAAAAAAAATCACACGTCGATACGTGCGCAAGGTATGCGTATCGCGGAGACACGCACCGACTGCCTGACAGATTGTGGAGAAAACGAACGATCATACCTTTTCCTGTTTTATCGTATTTATCCTTCTCGGCGAGGAAGAAGTGAAGGTAGAAAGGATCTATATATATATGTATATATTGTATATATGTATAAACATAATGATTTATATTCAAGATACACTCTCGAGCGTATAATAAACAGCCACTTCCGTTCTACGAGGTTTTAAATAAAGGGACAAACTATCCGTCTAGTGAATTCTCGAAGCGTTCGCCGTACTCAAGGACGCGACTGGCACACGAGGACTGTTTCCCGCCGGAAATTGCGGGCGAGGCTTCTGTACTCACTCTCGTGTACCAAGTACACCGTCAACATGCAGCTTAATTGCTTCGAAGTCATATTTGCTCTTTCTCTATCTACTGAATAGTTTTTTTTTCATCTTATCAATCACCACTCTGATGATACATAAAGATATCTTATATATACAATTTTTTGAAAAGTGGTTTTTGTTTATATGTTTGTTTCAATATAAAAAAAAAATCCAGGAGGTCTAGGGGACGTATTTCCGGTATGACATTACTTCCGCTCGAAAAAACGGGATTTTCAAACAGGAAGTGACGTATTTCGGCTATGACGCCACTTCCGGTCGCAAAATAAAATGTCCAAACCGGAAGTGACGTATTTCCGTTATGACGTCACTTCCGGTCGAAAAATGAGATTTTCAAACAGTAGTGACGTATTTCCGGTCGAATAATGAAATATTCAAACCGGAAGTGACGTAGCGACCAGTGATCAAACAATTGTCGAATTTTCGTTCAGTTAATCGGACATTTTACAGCCAAGTTCGACGTGCTCAGCGTCATCGAAGCTCTCGGCCGCGGCCGCGCTCGTAAATGCCCCTTAGCAGGAAATCATTGCTGAGATATTCCCGCGAAGTAACGGACGAGAAGTGTCCCATCCGTTACGACCGGTGACCGTGTCACGAATTCCCTCCGAAGACGCATCGAGTATACCGGAGACCCGATTGAGAATCGAGTACCGGGGAGTCCGCGTGTACAGAGGAACTCGGTGCATTCGAAAAACGAGCGGAATATGTCAGATGAAAAAGTCTTGAATGAAAGGAGAGCGATCGTCGCTGCGGAATGGTTAGAGTTGAGCGTCGAAACAAAAAAACCTTGGCATTACTGAATGAGGCTCGGAGCTGCGAGTCTGTGTCGCAGCTCTACGGTGCGTTTGTCGTGTGCCCAGAGAAGAGACTGGTGAGCGGGACGAGGAACGCGACGAACAAGTCGAGGAGGCAAAGAGAGAGATACAAAAGTACGAGGGAGAGGGCGATCGTGTAAAAAGTGCGAAGAACGAACAAGCGAGAAAGAGAATAGCCGACGAGACGCCAGGCGTCTCGGGCGGGCGACAACGTCGCCGAGGACGTTCCGAGAATCGACAATCGAAAAATTACACAGTCCCACAACTCTCACCTACCATAATTCGTTATTAAATATTCGTTCCCCGTTCCGCGACACGCCTTCGGCGAATGCCAGATAGCTTTTACTTTTGACTCTCAGATATCAAATTTAATGTTTTTATCACTACAGTTGGCTCACATGATGAACATTACGAGTGGTATTGAATACGCCAATTGGAGGGCTCTTCAACCGCACACTCGTTCATTCTTACGCCAATAAATCGTACAGCGCAAAAAATGTTACATAAGTTCACAACTTCGTTCAAGTGTACACCGCCATTTCCTTACACCACAAAAAGTTTAGGTATTCAATATGTTACGCATTAGTAAGTTTACACTATTTCATTGTAACACTCGCCAAACCTTACAACTTTAAAACAATTACACATCCAATATACTCCACATGCGTGAGCTTACACGAGTGCAACCTTATACCGACGGAGAGGAAAGACGGCGTGGATGAGCGCCGTTCTTATTCTGCAGGTAAGATGAACAACATGGCGGATTACCATGCGATCACAGTCAACCGTCGGTTCATCTTACCTGCAGAACAACAACGGCGCTCATCCAACGCCCCTCTCGAAGGCCGTCTTTCCTCTCCGTCGGTGCTTAACAGTGGAAGTATAACACAGGAAGCGATCAAAAGCTAATTAGTGATAAAGATGAAGTAAACGAATGGATAGGAGGACAAAAGGAAAGAGAGTGGAGGGCATGTCAGGATTGGTTCTGGCAAACGGTAGCGAGGGTCGAAACAGCAAAGATGTAAATATAAGAAAGAAAATGTACAACGGAAAATTTGTGATTATTAGCAAATAAAGGATGTAGCTAACATAATATAACGTAATATAAATGAGTGTGTTTAAGTGAATAGCAAAACAGATTTACATGAAGCTAAGAAAATAGAACGAATGGTATCACTTATGAGAATGTGAATAACGGAAAAATGACGTTAGAGCATTAAGAAAAGGAAGGGCAATGTGAGCCCAGATAAACAAGCGCCATGAAAGGTAGCAATATTGGCGCAGTATTTGCGACAAGTGCGACACATGTCGCAATTATTGCTCCAACTGCTGCTTTTCATGGCGCTCGTCTAGCAGAGAAAGCTTGAAGAAACCATACATGGAAATAAAAACACTAAACGATTAAATACGCTAATTTTAATGATTATCTTAGTATTATTATTATTAGTACTATCATACTATTTTATTTTTTCATGAAAAAGGACCACGATGTGTTGTCGGGAAGGCACGGGACGCGTGGTAGATCGTGCGCGTGCTCCGCGCATGCGTGCCGCGTTCCACATTTTTCCCAAGTTCAAGTTCGTTTAGAGGTGACGGTCGTAGCCTGCAGT
The DNA here is from genome assembly GCA_958510785.1 of Exephanes ischioxanthus. Lineage (NCBI taxonomy): Eukaryota > Metazoa > Arthropoda > Insecta > Hymenoptera > Ichneumonidae > Exephanes > Exephanes ischioxanthus. Next base: position 14,917,262 of record OY294020.1, on the reverse strand, counting down.
AGACGTTCTCTTACTATTTGATGGATGTGCATAAGCACACGTGTGCTGTGTCGAGTACTGGAGTCATGGGATCTTTGATGGAAACAGTTTGACAGGGAGCTTGGCGAGGGGTGGGGGGAAGGGGGGAAGAGAGGCTAAGTAAGTAAGTAATGGCCTGAGAGAATCGTTCGTCGGTTTCACCGGTCGTTCTCCCGGTCGTTTCGTTTCTCCCGGCGCCGGTGCAACGGCTCGCACGGGGGAGCTCAAAGGGCGGATATGCATACGGTAATTAACGATTAGCAATTTAAATGGCGAAATTTCTTCTCCCGCTCGGCCAAAGAACGCACCGCCGCGCGCGAAAGGCGACGGCGGGCGCGCTCGAGAAAGATAATACGGGCTTTTGCGTTTGGCCACGCATACGCGGCGCTGAAAATTTTATACGAGATTTACCATTCCATTCAATAACGCACCTCGTATAAGCGCACGTGAGCACACGTATTTATCGCGGGGTTTGTTTTCTCCCGGTGGAATTTTTTGATGAAAAATCTTATGCTTTCACGGTTTCGTGAGACTCGAGAGGCGGATTAAATTTTCATGATTACTTCCGCGGTCTTGGAGAACGATGTTTCGAATCATCGGGCGCTTCGGCGTCCTTTTATCCGAAATTATGGACAAGCCGGAGGGACTTTTTTTTAATTGGTCCCGAACACAGATCTGAAAAATCTTATACTTTTATGGTTTCGTGTGACTCTCGAGAGGCGGATTAAATTTTCACGATAACTTCCGTGGTTTTGGAGAACCGGCTTGGAGAACGTTGATTCGAATCGTCAGGCGCTTGGGTGACTTTTATCCCAAATGATGGCCAAGCCGGAGGGACTTTTTAAGGTAGCCCTCGCGAATAGTGTTCACTTCGCATAAGTTTCAGAGAAATTAGAGGGAATTGCAAACACTTCTGGATGGTATAAAAAGCTGAATAATATCAAGCAGATTAAAGGTGCCGAAAATATTAATTTTGCATAATAATAATTTCAAAATGTTTTTAACAAATTGATGAAAAATAAAATTGTTCAAAAAATCTTCCGGAAACCTAACTTTTTTTTTATGAAAATGATTCGTTCACTTTTCTGAATACGTATGATTTTTTTTTAGATTTTTCAATTCACTTCGGATTTTTCTTTTTTATATGGCAAAAATGTCTAGAAAGTCACAAAATTCAAAGTGAAATAAAAAATCTGAAAAAATTTATACGTATTCAGAAAAATAATCGAATCATTTATATTTAAAAAAAAGTTACGTTTCCGGAAGATTTGTTGAACAATTTTATTAATCATGAGTTTTAATAACATTTTTTTTTTAATTCCTGTGAATTCCTAGTCCACGTGGGGACGTGGGAAACGCGATATCATGAGATTATAAAAACAAATTTAGCTAGCATTTTTCAAAAGTTTATTCAGCATAATTAGATATCGTTTTTACCGGTTATAACATTTTGGAATTATTATTATGTAAAGTTAATCTTTCCAGCACCTTTAATATGCTTGATTTTTTTCAGAATTTTATACCATCGAGAAGTGTTTGTAATACCCTCTCGTTTCTCTGAAACTTATGCGAAGTGAACACTATTCGCAAGGACTACGTTAAAAACTGGTCCCGAATGCGGGTCTGAAAACTCTTATACTTCGGTGGTTTCGTCTGACTCTTGAGAGTCGGATTAAATGTTCATGATTACTTCCGTGGTTTTGTTGAACGGACTTGGAGAACTTCGGATCGTCAGGCGTTTCGGTGACTTTTTATCCGAAATTATGGACAAGTCGGAGGTACTTTTTTAAAACTAGTCCCGAACACGGATCTGAAAAATCTTATACTTTGAAGGTTTCTAGTGACTCTCGAGATTCGGATTAAATTTCCATGATTATTTCCGTGGTTTTGGAGAACGGGCTCGGAGAACTTTGTTTCGGATCGTCAGGCGTTTCGGTGACTTTTTATCCCAAATTATGGACAAGCCGGAGGGACTTTTGGAAACTCGTCCCGAACACGGGTAACACGAGGCGAACCGGGAATACGAGAGTCCGCCGAGTGAAGGAGAGCCGACACAGAGGAGAACCTGCTTCTACGGTCTACCACCTGTCGGCCCGTTATAACCCGCCGTTCGAATAACTCGGCTGTTTCTTGTCGGGCCTTTGCGCGTACACTTTGCCGCACGGTAAAGTCCCCGAGCCGGGCTCTCCCGGGCCTGCGCCGTCGAATACGCGACGAAGACGATCGTCGACACGCGTTGAACCTTTCGTCCTGGGACTACGTACACATGTAGTTTGCGTACGAGATGTATGTACGCCCCGCGTTTACATTCTCGAGGGCATTGCATGACGACATGTTGGATACATGCCAGGTACGTAACTCGAAAATTTTGCCCCCGCGGTATGTTTCTCTTGGATATTGTTATGCCGAAAAAAAATGTCTCTTCGAACCCACCCAGTCGTACGATGAGCTCCGGCGTAGGCTAGGAATCAATATCTGTGCGTGGCTCGCGATGAGAAAGATATCCGTAAAAAATTGGTAGCTGATAAATTTTTTTTTTTATTTCATTCAATTCCATTTATTTTATTTTCTTTCTTAAAACAAGATTTTCTTGGATACCAATATTCCGGTAGAGTTGTTATGCGGTAGTAGTTTTAATACATGTGTCGTTTTACTATACAGTTTACTTAATCGATTTTCCGGATGACGCATAGGTTCGATTATCAATGAGAGGCTTATCCCGTTTCACCCTCCTCTTTCGCCCGCGAGACACCGCAATTCCTACATTTTTCCGATCCGTATCATCTTTCCCGAATTAGTCACACAGAGGAGTCCTATCGAGCCGGGTGATTCAGGAGCCTGTGCGTGTCACCACATACACCATACGTGGCCTACAGCAGATAATAAATCATATCTCCGCATTCCTCGGTAAAAACGATATCTAATTATGCTGAATAAACTTGAAAAATGCTAACTAAATTTGTTTTTATAATCTCATGATATCGCATTTACCACGTCCCCACGTGGACTAGGAATTCACAGGAATTGAAAAAAAAAAATCTTCGAAGATATATCGGTAACGCGTAAATGCAAAAAGTATCAATAATGACATTGTTTCTATTTAATTTTAATTACGGATTTCTCTCTGAGTTCTACCATAATAATAATAATAATACTAATAATAATAATAATAATGCGAAATGCGGTTCACGAAACGGAGTCCGTTCGATGAGTCACGTGACTCCCAGCCGAGCTGATTCACCAACACGAGCATAAATATGGATCGGACTACAACGTTTAAAACTGCTGTGTGTTATAAACGATATTCCATGTTAAGTGATCCACAGCTGCTGTCTCATCGTAGAGCCCGGAGTTTTCAGTGGCCCGCGTATTCGAGCTAGAGCCTATTCGCTATGTGCACGACCTACACAACCTCGTGCTCATAGCGAATAGAGCCTATTCGCTATGTGCGTGACTTACAGAGAGCTTCCAGTCGAGCTAGTATTGCCGTGTACATGCATTCTATCAGCGCCGTCTACCGGCCAGCTCCGACCCAACTTGCACACGCAGCTCTTTGCATGTATACGCAATACACCCGCTCGTCAGTGCACATAGCGAATAGAGCTAGAGCCGGACTATTCCACAGTGAACGCTAGGCTCCGACACCCGCTGGCATTGTCCGTGAATATGCGAGTTCTGGCAACGAGCCCTAGCATCTGTTGTTTGTATTGTATTCCCCGCGTCCGGGGCCTTTATCTTTCGTTCGTAGTTTACATCGCGTGCACAGTCGCATATACATTCGCAAGTGTGCATGGAAACTCCCACAAATATCTTATATCGACGATTAACACTCGGAAATCGTTTTGCTTCGCAAAATTGAAAAATTTTTTTTTTCTTTTTTTTTTACCCGTACTAGACACTTTATTGCTTGAATGTGGTGGCTCTCTCGCTTAAGGATGTATCACACATACATTCCCAACCAAAAGTTTAATTCGATTTTTTTTATCGAATTAAACTTTCGGTGAATTAAATTTTTTTGCAGTACTTCGCGATATGGCAATAATCTGAAAAAATAAGCGATTTTAATGACATCAAGATCTTTGATTTTTCATGATAATAATGCCAACATTTTTTTGAAATTTACAAAATTAATTGTTTACACAAAATCGGACAACCTTTTATTTTCTCATTTTAAATTAATTCTTTGTTTTTTTAGGATTCATATACATTTTTTCAGAATTTTCTTACATTTAAAAATTTTTTTTTTCGAAAATTTGAAAAATCTATGTGCCGCCACGAATTTCGGATGTTTCTGTATCCCGATTCTACAGTACACACAAAAAGTTTCGAGACGATTGCGCCAGTTCCGTAATTATGGCCTTAAAATAATTGCAGTAACGGGAAATTCAAAAATGTAAGAAAATTCTGAAAAATGTAATGTGGCTTCCAGAAAATCAATGAATTTATTTGAAAAGAGAAAAAAATGGTTTACTGATTATTTGTTGAACACTTTTTTTTTAAAGCAATTTGTTAATAACTTTTGGACATTATTATTATGCAGAATTGATGTTGTTGGCACCTTTGAAACAGCTGATTTTTGAAAGATTTTTATAGCATTGGGAAGTGTTCAAATTCTCACTGAATCTCACTTTGACTGGAAATGTACGTGTGGAGCATCCTCAATACTTTTTATCGCGCTGCTCGTCCGAGGAACGAGTTACTGCCTGGAAATTTCTTTATCGGTAGAAAAATGACGAGAGATAAGGCAGCTGCGGTCTCGGGACCTTGGTACATTGGACAGTGTTGTTGCCACTCTTCGGATCTTTCCGGTTGGAGGTAAAACATACCGAGAAAGAGAAATCATTTGAATCAACAAAATGTGCGCTCATGGGTGGGGCGAAACGAATGTTTGGTTGGTCGAAAGGAATACCTCGTTGATAAAACTAACACACCGTCGTATCGAATGTTTCTTACTACGACAATTATTTCGTTCGATCAACAAAAGATTTGTTTCGCCACCCGTAAGCGATCATTTTGTTGACCCAATCGATTTTTTTTCTGATGTAACCACCGATAATAATCCAGCCAGAGATTCGACCTAATTCAATAGATTTATTGTGCGTGCAACACGCGTTATCTAGCGTATTGCTTTCGAAACAGTCTACGAGCGCGAAACAAAATCACAGTCTTTGTAAAACAATCATACTCGATTGTCCGATAATACGAGCAACTTTTGTTTTAATCTGCATGTGTACATCGCGTTATCGAATGCCCGGGAATCTGTCTCATCGGTCGGCTATCAGCAATTTTACCACTCACGATGAGATAACGCGAAATACGAAGGATATAATAAAAATTCTTGAAACTGACGATGTATCGATGCTGAAATTCCTTTAAAAAAAAAATGTTCCTTTTTTTCCTTGATTTGTGTATTCGTAATCCTTTTTGACGAATTAGTGAATTTCGCTGGTTTAGCTGAGAATAGGATAAAGGAAAATTTATGGGAGATTTTTGCTGGAACGATTGCACTTTCGGTCTAGGCAGCTGGATGCATGGGACGATGGGGTTCCGGGCACGGCGTGGCCATGGCGCGGGGGATCGATGAGAGACGTCCGCATAGAGTCTGCACCACGCCCAAGTTGGGGGTGCTTCGTGGCCACCATGACTCACCCCATGCAGAGTCTGTATATACTATAACTACGGCGCGTATGTACAACACGCGAAACCCCCATGGCGAGAGAGCCGGCGTGGCAACACGGCGGGTGGAGGCGTGGAGGTAATGCGGGTCACTTAAGAGAAAACCCCATAAAGCTTGTAATGGAAGAAAAATAAAATAAATATTATATATTATAATTTTTAATATATATATATATATATATATATATATATATATATATATGGAATTATTTTTCACACAGTGAAAAATAATATTGTAAAATCGGAAACCGAAGCTTCGTAATAATGATTTTGTTATATAATATTTCTTGCTATATAGCACGAAATATTTTGAAATCATTTTGCTTCCTCATAGAGGAAGCTTTTTATAAATATTTTCAATCTTTCAAATCTTAGGAAAAATTTCTAAAATACATGAAAATAATATTTTGAAACATTCTATCAAAATAATTCAACGAAATGTTTCTTAAATATTTCGTACTTAATTTCACGACACATCTGAAATATTTCTTAAATGTGGTTATAAAATATATTGAAATATTTTTTATTTCATGTTTCATCGAAATATTTCTACCAATGTTCCGTGTTTATGCGGGTGTGTATAAGGAATTTGGATTCAAGCCTTCCAAAATATTTCCGTGCTATGTGGGAAGTGACAAACCTGTTTTTGTTTAGGTTTGAATATATAAAACTGTCCTTGTGATTCTCGGGTCATTAACAATTTTACCTTGTACTTTCGTTTGCAAAACCAGAGCCGGATGGGGTGATCGGAAAATGAACAGATAAAAAACGTGGACGTTTGCGGACAATAAAGTTATTGTAAAAAGTACAAACTTTTTTTACTTCGCAGAAAATAATGTTTCATACCCTTTGTGAAACTACCGACCAATAGCTCTTTTCCCCCTCTCCACAGAACCTATAACTGTCAGTAGAACTCCAGCTGCGTGCCCTAAGCGGGTCGTTACAGACTGGAAATCTTTATTTAGCAATCAGTGAACATAAAGATGAGTGGGAAAAGAAATGACACAACATTCTAAGAACGTTTTAAAAATTATATAGAATGGACGAGACAGTGCTTCGGTACGTCGGTTAATCATTGGAAAAACGCTCAACGGAGCTGCGACAAAGGTGACCCGCATTACCCGCGCGCCGGGCTTGGCTGTGAAACACGAGGGAGTGAGAAATTGGTAGAAGCGAAATAGCCGACTGCTGTGCGTGGGGTGCGATCCAATAATTCGTCCCATGCTCACTCTCATAATAATAATCATAGCTATATATATATATATATATATATATATATATGTACATGGTTTACATGTGACAACATGTATAGTACACATTGCTATCACGTGACTGGACCTAGCTCAACGACCTAGGCCAATTCGACTCTCGCGATACAATCCATCGACGAAATCATCGTGTTCTCCTAGCTGTGACTCAATTTATGCTGCAGTCATCGGGAATGCATATACATATGTATATATATGCGTGCGTCCTCAAACGCACGCATGGCTGTCCCGTTGCTGAGCCCGAGTCGCACGCCTCTTCGCTGACGTGTTCCACTTCCGGCTTATTCGTATATCTGCTGTGTCTTTTGTACAATGTAAACCGACTACACAGCAAGACCGGTAATTAGATATTTTTTTTCTTTTTCTTTCCTTTTTTCATCGACAAGGTCAAATGCACACCCCAGCGTAATTTGATTTATCGTTGTGCGTTTATGCTTCGTCGGAAAGCGGAGAGTTTAAAACGACAACGCTCTCCGGCCGGCTGGAAGACGGCGAGAACGGGCCGGTAAAAAAAATAAGAAAATTGGGAAGGGAGCGATAGAGAGATTCTTCGTGGCAGAGTCATTGACTTCGTGGCTTGGTTTAATTGACTCTCTAGCCGACGGAGAGTTCTTCTCACACTGCGAATCAAGGCCACGAAACGTCTGTTAACGCGCCACGCTCATGCTACCGCGAAGTGCATATCGTTTTGTGCTCGTAAGACGACGCTTCGAGGTTTATCGAGTTTCGTCGGGAGCAGCGCCGCTCCCCGCACGTGAGTCCTGCGTCTCGCACTCCTGGCGATTCGCGGAAGTGGCGCCCTCTCCTCACGCCAGCGACGGCAGTTTTTTTTTCCCGACAAAGGGTCCTGCGACAGCAATGACACTTTTTCGTTGCTGCTTCATTTGTACAATGGGACTAAATGTGTGGTCTATTGTGCGAGCGGGTAGGGAGAGGGAGGATACGACGGCAGTCCGTTTATTTGTACTTGGAAGTCCTACGCTGCAGGGCGTAGCCCCAAAAAAAAAACTTGTCAGGGCGTCGACTTCCTGCATAGTAAAAAGGAGCGAACTCTCTCGCGTTATCCTCATCGCCGGATGCTCGCGTATCCTACGAGATAAAATTCTCTCTAGATAAAAGTTTGTTTTTCCAACGGTCACCGCTTTTACCACCGGCGATGCGCTCGTAGCTTCGTTCACTTTCGACATACATAAATAAGTGAAAAATAAATTTAAAAAATGCTGGTACAAACATTTTTGCGTAATTTGGGCATGGAATGTGAAAATGATTTTTGTTGCCCATACTATGGAACAATGAAATTTATGGAACTTATGGAACGATCTTTGCGGCAATGCCGACAAACACGTGTCGTAACGTTCGTTTTTTTTTAACAAGCAGGTCCTTCCGGTCGATTTGATCGATGTGTCTCTCATTCGCGGCCCTTTGAATTGACGTAACTGGAGCGTCGCTGTTTAGTGTCACGGAGGGGTGCGTACTCGTTACAGTAAACTATAATACATTCTGTAACGCACATGATAGTAACTGAACCAACCTAGAACGGTTCATCAGTAGAGCATCTGCACACCCACGTTCTCGTTTCGTTGGCGAGGACACAAAAAATATACACACGTATATATATATATATATATACACACACATAAATGGAATCAACGCACAGCGTTGAACTAATGGCAAAGAAGAGAACATAAAGAGTAGGTGCGGGATAGCACCGAATATGGTCCGCGTCACCTCGTTCCTCGTCTCTTTAAAACGTTCGGGCACGGCCTTTTAAGGTTTATCAATGAGTGTACTTGCAACTCGCCGATGACGAGAGTAAAATGCATTGATATGCTAAATTATCGCGCCCGCCCCAACTGTACCATTCGGCTTTGATTAGGATGTCTGTTATTTATTATTTATTCCAATTCTTAACTTCTCGCACGGTGATTCCTCGTTTCATTATCCATCTTCTGCGACTCAGTCACTGCGTCCTTTATTTTGTCCTCCCAAGTGCCGCGAAAATAAAGCTAATCGATAACTAACACTATTTTAAGGTCACATTACTTTTATCGTCAAGGCCGACGGTCAAGTTGGTTTCCTTCCGATAAATAATATCTTTTACCTCGCGTGCCTTGCTCCTCGTACATTGTCGATGCTTCGAGCGGCCGTACGAAGCCAAATATAGATGGCGCGTGAGAATCTCGCCTTTCGCGTATGCGTGTCAGGGGTTTCGAGACGTATCCTGCTGAAAAGACAATTCCTCGCGGAATACAAGCATCGTCGATGCCAAAACGGCACAAAGTAAAATTAATTTTTACGATTAAAACGACATCGACGTGGTCACTGTGGAATTTACCACTTAACCCGAGTGTGATTCAACGGAAGCCCCGTAGAAAGCGTACTCAGTAAGAAATTTCGTAACCGCTTACTTCCCGGATAGAGACCGCAGGCTTTGTGATTGTCTCGGAAAATCGAGACCCCGGAATGATAAGTTTTTAACTCCATGTAAGGATACGAAAGATTCCGTTAACAATTATTCGTTTACGACAGAAAAGAAGAAAAAAATACGCTGTGCTGCGCTTCCTGCTGGGCGAACTCGCGACTAATGAACCAAGCGAACTCTCGCCTCGTGAGTCATCGGGAATGACTCCTCCACGTATTTCACGAGAGTTACCGAGAAACATCGATGTATGCACGATGTACGTATCGATAGCGGTCCGGCGTGTATATTTACACACGCTGCGAATGGGGCACGTTTTCTGCCTCGCTCCGTCACACGTACCACCTCCCATAGTCCGGGAACATAGACGCTTTACGCCCGAATGAATCACTGCGCGAAGGCGCATCGGCGTGATAGCACTGTTGGCTCCGCGACGAGAGCCGGCGATTATTCTGTACCAGAATATAACTACCTTCCAACGGCATGGCATTACGGGCTTCCGTGATTCATGTTTCCTATCGAATTAACGAACGATACAGTTGCCGAAGCAACGTTGGGACTTACAGTTGCAGCCTCGATGACTGTCCTCACCGCGAACTACTTCGACATCGCGGAGCACCGAAGCGTGACGAAAATTAAGCGGTAAGGCAACAAAAAAATTAACGTTCCCCGAAGAAGGCACTTTGGAAGGGTCGAACAGAACACTTTTTCTCGGCCCGCAACAACGCCTCGATAAGTCCAATCGGTTGGGTAAAAAAATAGACGGTACCCTTACCTACGGCTCAGAGGCATTTTGGAATAAGAAACGCACCGCGGGGAGAAACTTTTGCACAATAAAACTGTGTAAACAAGCTTCGCTGGCTCGGCTTATCGCTCTTTATTTTTATCCGGAGGCGAGACCTCCGGCCGAGCCTTAGAGAATGAGATAAAACAAAATGTAAAAAACATCAAGCCCGGTGCATGAATAACAAAGTAGCGGAAAGTCGTAAAAGTGGATCAAGCCAGTTGAATTTTCGCATTCCCGAGACGTTCTTTTTTTTCTCTTGGAAGTAGAGTCTGCGCGTGACCGACTGCTGGTTATGCAGTTTACTTACGAATCAGCCGTGGAGAAAAATAATTATCCGAAGCAGTCGTAGGTAGCACGCGAAGATTTTAACAGTTTAAAAAAATTCTTAATTCCTTTTTTAAGGGGAAGTGAAATATCGTGGTCGGTAATGAAAACTGTAATGAACTTTTTCTCAAGGGTGCTAATTTTGTTGAGGAAAAAGCAAATTCGAGCCGGATGCGGAGGTAATCTCGCATCCGGGCCGAATTCTTTTTTTTTTCGAAAACAAATTGGTACCATTGAATGAAGTTAATTTGAAAATGGCAACTATCTCTCTCGCACGCTCAGCTGTTTCACTTCCCCTTAAGGTGAAGTGTAACCGCTATGAGTACAAGAGAGATAGCTGCAATTTCGCAAACCAAAAATCAAAGCCGATTATTTCTTGGGAAAATGATGAGAACAGTAAACTGCAGAATTACTGCTCATAGTTTACCGTTCTCGTATTTTTCTCTAAAAATTTGGATTGCAGTTTTTGTTGCCGACCGAGGAGTTGCACTTCACCTTAAGGTGATGTGGTCTGCCCCGCTCTCAGTTGGTAACAAAAACTGCACAGAATGTCGTTTCGAGACCGCAGACCGCCGAGGAAAGAAAATTGTCTTTACCAGCGTCTGCAGATTGGCGAGGAAAAGACAATTTTCTTTTTTCTCGGCGGACTACGGTCTCAAAACGGCGTTCCGTACAGTTTTTGTTACCGGCGGCGGTATTTCACATTACCCAAGATTTTAGCTGTCCGTGAGCCATCTAGCCACTTTATTCTCATCAATTTTTTCCAATTCCTCGTTTGGAAAGTTCGCGGCTGCAGCCGCTGTTACCCCCATGTACTGTATCGCATTTACACGAGGGCACAGGAAAACTGCAGAAAGTCTGCGTCGATACAGCCGGTCATCCCAACTGGGTCTTGATGTTCGCACTCGATATATCGAGTAGGAACACGAACCTTCAGAATTCGATCTCCCGTTGAACAGCTCCAATGCGCCAGTTAGTGCACAGCTAGGCGGTCATCCATCCAAGTACTGAACGTGAACGATTCTGCTTGACTCTCGGTACGCCAATCGCGCATCAACCGCTGTCGGTATTTTAACACGGCGGTGTTAAAGAACAGCTGCTTCCCTCTGGCGATGCAAGATCGCACTTACTTCGAGAACTCCCCGATAGCGTCAGAGAAATGAGAAACGCGCAGGCTGAAAGTTCTGCCGATCATTCAGTCCGAGCTGCGTCTAGCGCTCCAGTGTACAATACAGTGACCAAAAGTGGCTGTGTCCGTTGCGTGACTGGACCTCCACAGCAGCAGCAACAGCGCCGAGCGACGTACACGAATATACTCACACACGGACGAGATTATTCACTGGGGAGCTCTCGCGAATAAATAAATTATATCCGCACGAGTAAGGCGTGACGCGAACTCGAAAATCGTTACGATAACAATTATTACGAGGGCTCGAGAGAAATACGAGACAGCCGTCTTACAAAGGACAGCACCGAGAATGCTCCACACGAGAGATAACTGACGACAAAAGCCCTCGAGGCCTGTGAAAGCCAAACGCTAATATGACACAAGCCAACAGGTCAGTCCTTGTTTACATTTAAACTGAAAATGACATAATCTTCGATTGAATCTTAAAAGAAAAAAAAAGAAATTGTGAACACCAATGTTAGAATTCGTTAGTATAAAAAAAATATTTCATTACACATTTCGTGTCATCCATGCTCTGTGGATTTTTCGGTGTACAGACAAGGAATTTTTCATTATTATTTTTTACAGAAAATAGGTTTTCTCTTTTAAAATCTGCTTCTATATAAATATGCTCTTCGCGTGACAATGGATGAATCGATTTTATGTTTACATATATTTATTGACTCCGCTTCAATTACATCCATCTTTGTGAGCAATAAGAGTCTTTTCATCTATTGATATATATATGTATATTTTTGTTTTTTCCTATTCGGCGTAAACAGATTTTCTTTTGTACTTTGTCTCAGGAAACGTGGCCGCAGTACGGAGGAGGAAACCAGCGAGTTTACTCCGTTGAGCAAGAGAATCAACAATCTTCACATAAACAGCCTGTCCGGTCTGCGCGAAACTCCCAGCGCGGAGAATGGCGAGGCCGACTGGGGAAACAGAAATTTTGTGCCATCGCCGAACAACCCTGAGCCGTCGCAGGGTTCGTCATCCTGTGACGGATGCGGCTCCAGCGGGAGCAGCTTCAGCGCGGAGTACAGGCCGGATCTGGACGTAAACGACAATCCCTTCTACTATGAGACCAACAAGCTTCTCTATTCGCTGTACATAGAGCGAATGCTGAGACACGTGAATGTCAGCTAGCTTTGCATTTTTCTTGATACAATTTTTTTTTTTTCGTTTTTTTCCGTACGTCTTCGATGTGCACTCACGCACTCGTTTCTCAGCATTTATCGAATCCTGGAGAAAAAAGAAAAAATGCCACGATGGGGGCGCGATCGGAATCTGTGAAATTGAAATTTATTCTTCGCTATATATTTTTCTTACTCCGTTCGCGGTTTTTGCGTGTGTGCGTGTGTGTGTTTGCGTCCTTCTGATATTTTCTCGTCGTTAACGCGCAATTGTTTTTTGTACATAAGCGAGACGCTTCCGAATGAGTCTCCGATTGTCGATCGCTCACCAATCGTTATTTATATAAATTTTCCTCCCCTCCGTCCCACCCCCACCTCTCCAGTCTACCGGATCAATTGTAAACTACAAAATTCGTCGCGAGATCCATCTTTGAATTATAACCCATTCCCATCGTGAAAGTAAAAAATTTCTATATATTTATCAATATTACGTTTAGTCGATAGTTATTATTTCGAACCAATTATACTTATTAATAATTTCATTGAACGATGTTTCGTCGAGCAGAAGTGTGAATGAAATTGAGAGCCTCGTCGCAGTTCGGCGGGGACCCCTGTAAGATCGTTTGCGTTAAGATGGCGTTCGAATAAATTTAAAAAACAAGGTACTGATCAGTCGTGAAATGTTGATCTTTATTCAAGTTCACGATAACAAAAGTATCTGAAAAAAACGACAAACAATATTTAAAATTTGCGCGCCGAGCGTTTCGATTTCCGGTCCGTTTCGTCGACGGCGCGCGCAACAGGTCACAGTGTCGCTCGGTGCGGACGATGTCTCAACTAGAGTCTAGTTCGCTGCGAGTACGAGTGAGAGACTCGAAGGCTATATCCGCAACGGTGTAAACAGAGAGAGTAGAGGGACAGGTGTTTCAGTGCATTCTCAACTTTCCCAGAACTACCGCGACCCTAATCGCCTTCGAGTTTCGTGCAATAAAACAACCCCAGGTAAAATAAAACTTGTTGCGTTACAAAACATTGCAGCGAAAGAAAATCACGCAAAAAAGGATCGCAATGACTTTTACGATCTCGTCAGAGATCCTTACAAAATAAACGTTTCGTGTCTCGCGCATGCGCGCGTTTATGAATCTTACAGCGAGTAGATACGTCGAAAGGAAAAAAAAAACACGATAAAAATCTAAGTGGGAGAAGATAGTTCATTCACCGCTAACATCGACGCATAATCGTGGACTAATTTATTCCACATGTATGCAATCTGAAAAGAAAAGGTACGACGGTAGAAAAAGGTGCCACGAACAACGAGTCGCTAATCGTCCCTCGTGTACGCGCAACAATAATAAACTAAATTAACATTGTTGCGTTTATTCCTCCGTTTGTCCGTCTGCATCGCTCTCATTCCCAAGTGCGACGAATAGCCGGAAAAAGAAGACGAAGCGTAGCCTGACCGAGGATGACGGAGAGAGAGGGACGGAGATCCGAGCGCCAGGTTACCCGAAGATGCGCGCGTGTAACGTGCCCGGTGGCCATGTACCGTTAGGTGAATTCATTCGCCGTTGTCGGCGCGACTGGAGGAGTCCGCCGCCAGAGTCCACGGGCGTCGGGACGCCTGACACGCGCTTTCGATTCCACGCTTACCGTTGCCACAAAGTTCCGCATATCTGGAGAGTTAACGAAGGAAAAAAAATAGTAAATGAACATTCAAGCTGATCGACGAGTGATACGAAAAAAAAAGTTCAGCGAATCTGAAGGATATCGCGCTGCGAGTTAAAAACTTGAGTGTTAATTTTGGGGTTAGCGAGCAGCGAGGCACACGTCGTCTGTCGTCGAAGTAGAGGAGACGCGGTGAAACTGAAACGTCGGCGGTGCTGGACGGGGAGAGGAAGTCAAAGGCGACGCGTGACGTGCGTGCAGAGTGCAGTAGTAGGACGACTAGAGGGAAGCGCGGCGAGAGGAGAGGGGGAGGCGGCAAAAGCGCCCCGACGGAGAGCAATAGGCTACTGGATAAACCGTGAAAGCGAGATAGCGAAGGCTGTGCCGCTAAAAGACAGCTCTCAACGCACACAAACAGAAGCACGCACTCGGTCGCACGAGGCAGTGTGCGCCCCCCGAAGTAACGAAAGATATATTCGTCTGCACAACAGTTTTTACCAGTGTAGAAATGAGAAAGTCGTAGAGACCGCGCGTTCTTACGGGGGCCTCCCGACAGATATTATATTGGGAGCAAGTGGCCGTACACACGCGAGCGAATCGCCACGACGACGAGCCCCGTTACAACTGGATAATCACTGGTGGTGTGAAGAACAAAAATTCACTCACTTATTCGATCTACTGCATAGAAAGAAATAAAAAACAAAACAAACGAAAAAAATTCTTTCAGACTACGAATTTCTTTTGACCTTCGTATAATTTTATTCGTTCATTATTTATTTTAATTTGAAAAAAAATTTCATAATTTTCATCAGATAATATTCGGTGAAAACGCGCGCGTCAGGACGCCGAGGAGAGATATTCGAGCGCGCTTCGTAACCGTGGTTGCGCCTATGCCGCCGTTGCCCGCACGGGGCACACAGCGGCCGAGCCTTCTCGAGAGTGTCAGCGAGTGCGAGAGAGACCGCAGCAGAAGCACCGCTGTTCGGTGAGGGCGCGAGAGAGACGGCACGATCGAAGAGTGCGAGCGAGACGGAGCAAGGAGAGAAAGAGTGAGACAACGAAGGCGGCGGACACACGAGAGAGTTCGCGGCAGTAGTACGCGAACAGACGGAGTCCACGGAGCTACGGCAAGCCTCCGGTAAGTAGGACGTTTAAATAAAAATTCATCGTTCCCCTTTTTATTTTCATTATTCCTCCACTATATTTTCTTCATCCGATGATATCGAGCGACCATAGTGCTCGTATTACGGTGCAGTGGTTAGTCGTGGCAGTTGATATAGATATTAACTACGGTACACGTCGGCCGTCATGGTCTCTTCGTCGATGCCCGTTGGTTGACGCCGCCGCGGCTCTGTACGTCGTTTCAGTTCGGTACACGTTTATACTCTATTCCGTGGTAAACTCGCGTCGAGCTCGGTTCACGTCCTCTCGGTTATATCCCACGCGCGCCACTCTTTCTCTCGCTTCACCCAGATGTGCCTCCGTCGCGTCAGTGTGTGCTCTTCGCCAGTGCTTCGCGTCGTTTTATTTTTTATTTAATTTTTTTTTTTTTTTTTTTTGGTTAACGAACGTTCAGACGATTTTCCCGTGCGTCGATGTACGCCGTTCCGCGCGTAGGGAAAACGGGACACGGACAGGTGGGATAAACAACGCGCGCGGCCAGAGTTCTTCGGGCGTTCTTCACGAGTTATATTTCGGCGAGCAAACGCGAGGTAAACCGCGAAACGGTGGCCACAGAGCACCCACCCCAAGACACTAAAATCGTCGCGGGGCCCTCGACGTGCTGCTGGCTCTGGTACACGGCCTGCCTCGGGATCCAACGGGCTCTTTGGTGGGGTGGTTCGAGCTGCGGACAGTAGTCGAGAGTCTGGTGGGGTTGGAAATTGCGTGGTGGTGGATACCGAGGTCTCTCTCTCGGCTGTATGCCGCCGCCGAGGCCCCTCCGTGGCCATCTCTCTGCTGTACTCTCTGTATGCTGCTGCTGGGTTTTGGCTTGATGCTTCTACTACTACTGCTATCCCTGCTACTTCGCGATGTGCTTTATCCCCGCGTTGCCTGCCGCTCGTCTACTTCGTGCTTCTGTCGCTGCTCCTTCCTGCTCTTCTTCCTACCGTCACACAACCACCCCCGCCTCGTGTTCACTCTCTCTCTCTACTTCCATCTAATACCGAACGGGGTGGGATTGTAAACAACTCGGCCGATCCTGTTATCGCAACGCTGCTAATCGGTTCAGCCTGAGCCGAACCGTCGAGCTGTGCGGCACGGGGGAATTTTTTTTTAAATTTGTTTGTTTTATTTTTATTTTTTCATTGTCAGCAAAGAGGGTTGAATTTTTATATCCGATAGAGGAGAAGAGAATTTCATTTAATCGTTTTTCTACGGATCTTTTGTTTCCTCTGGATCTTTGACGATAATAATTATATCCGCCATCGCGCGTCCCTTCCTTCGACGCCTTCTCCAACCACTTTTCTCCCGCTCCCCGTCTCGGTCACACTCCCTATAGCTTTGTTCCTCGACAAACGGGTGGAAACCTGGGAGAAACACTGACGAGAGGGAGAGGAACGAGGGTGGGAGTGACGATAATATAAAGCTCGGTACGAAAAGGCCGAAGCTTACTTTTTCGGGTGATCGCGGAAAGGAAGTCGGCGAAGTCCCGTCCGTTCGGGGAATACGGGTTATTGGCGACGTGGCGCGGAGTATTTTTCTCTCCACGCTGCTGGGGCACTACTTCGTCGACGCGCGGCTGTTGCCGTGCCGTCGGCTCGGCTGCGTGACGCGGCCCTCGTGACACGATTCCTCTCTTCATCATCATGGCCGCCTGTTTCGCTTCTCGGCCTAACGCGCTGCTGCCGACGTATACCAGTACAAGTTTTTTTCACCACGGCCAACGCCCAGACTCACGTACGCCACGCTCCGTTACCTTTCTCTCCCGTCCCAGCGCGTGTATTATTCGTCGCGCGAGCGACAAATAACTATCACGTAAATTTTTACAACGCTTCATTAAGTTTATTTACAGCTGCTGTTTTATTTTTCCTACAAAGAATTAATAAAAAAAAAAAAACATTCCATCGATCACTCCGCGTCGATATGACTCAGCGGCGACGACGAAACATACAAACATTCGTTCATCGGTCGTCGTGCGAGTTACTGCGCAGTTTCTCGGAACGATTGCGTCACGCCGTGGTTACAGACACGCCGTTCTCTCGAGTCAATGTTTTTCGAGCGACTGCGAATGGAAGTTTCGTAGAATAAGTATCGACCGTTACGATTATTGAATATTTCAATCGTCGTTGACGTGTACTCGATGCCTGAGCTTTTCGGTGTAGTGTAATCTGTCGAGATAAAAAGTAACGGGAGGAGTGGTTTAGAGCGGAGAGTCGGGCGGCAGCTGGCGAGAGAGCACGTAGGCGCCGCGCGTCCGTCCGGCACACAGCATGAACGAGCAGCAGCAAACGGCGTCGGCCGCCATTACGACATGCGCGTCTTGCCGTAGCGAAGGCCCCTGACGCTCTCTCTCGACGCTCCCTCAGTTATTCGGGTAACTACGTGGCGCGGGCATTGTGCACAGTAAACTCTCCTCGTTGAACGCGATATTTTTTAACGTACATAAACGTACGATATATTTACAATTGCAATTTACAACGATTGTTAAACCAGAGTATCCCTCGTGAACGAGGAAAAAAAAAAAAAAAAAATGAGAAACATAAATGCTCCGATTAGAGAATAGATAACGACGAAACTAGAATCCAGGTTACACGAGACTGAAGGTAAAAAAAAATCTCACACGTACATAGTTTCTCGTTAAATCGAATCCGTAAGTTTCGTATACAAAGTTCACCGTGTTGTCGTTTAGTGATTAAAAAAAAAAACGCGAGACGCGATTTCGACGAGTAGAGAAACAGGCTTTGTTTTTTTGTTGTAAATTTCGTTTATTCTTGACCACACTTCCGCGAAATCCGGCCTGTATCGTCGAGAGGATGTCTCGTGCGAGGTAGCTAACGAGAGACGGCGTGTTTGCGACGACCATCGACGACGACTCCTCGGACTCTTCGCGCCCGTTCCCGACGACCCAAGGGCTGCCCCGTCGTCGTCGCCGTCGTTGCCGAGTCCCACTCGCAGAATTTACTCGCTTCCCCCCCGCGTGCGCGCCCACGGTTGTGTCCTCTCCCGATTCGAAACTCCCCCTCCCCGGGTTTCAACTGCCCGCGGCCAAAGTGTGTGCGTGTGTGTGTGTGTGTGTGTGTAAGCGAGAGTGAGGGAGAGAGCGAGCGAAACAGGACACCACTGTATAACGACCGACTAGGAACGAGCGGATTCCTATCCGTGTGAGTCGGATAGAGCGAGAGGGAGACAAAGCGAGAGAATGAGAGAAGAGGGACGTAGCGAACGTAGACGGGAACGGTTGCAGTCTCCCTTCTTTCTTGGCTTACGTGCCCCTACCCTTCGCACGCGGGCTCAAACGCCTCCGCACAGCGCGAGATCCCCGAGTTTCCACCGTTGGGCTGAGCCGCACACCCTTCCAACGAGCGGCGCATCGGCCGAGGTTCCTTCGGCGACGTCGACGTCGCTGGGAACCGTGCGTGGCGGTGGAACAGCCTCGACGTCGGCAGTGGTGGATACACTCTCGTTCCCCCGTTTTGTGCTCTCTACCTCGAGCGCGCCCGTCCGTCTCTCCCTCTTCGCGAAGCGGAAGGCGAACGAGAGAGGAGAACGGCGGAGAGAGGAAGGAAGACGAGAGAGGGAAGAAGATTGCAGCCCTGCCGAGTTCAGCTGTACGCCGCACCGTAATCGAGTTATGACTCGCACCCTCCTGTTACCGTTTAACCGTCCGGTGCATATTGGCCCGGAAAGTCAAATTTTCCCACTTAGCCGCCTGACCTTCGCGACTAAAATCCATCCCTTTTAACGAATCGTGTCACTGAGATGGGGCATTTTTTTTTTTTTTTTTTTTTTTTTTCGGTCGCCCGCAAATCAGGCCGGAAGGTTGAATAGACAAAATGTGCGATAAGACGCTATTCTCGGCACCTGCGACCCAACATCGCTCGCCTTAGCCTCCAGGTTCATGTTTACGTAATCCACGCACTATTTTTATTTTTTTCCATGTTCCCAGGTCCATATCGAATCCTTCTCGGTGACTTTCGCGCCCACTTCCACGTGGGCAGAGCGAAGCTCTCTCGCCTCGGTCGCCTCACTCACTCGGACGAGTAAAGATTATTGGAATTTTCTCGCTAGTCTGCAGATAGTACCGAAACCTTGAATAGACAAAAGGTGCGATCGGACACTGTTCTCCGCACCCGCGTCCCAACATCGCTCGCCCCAGCCTCCAGGCTCATATTTACTTAATCCACTCACTGTGTTTCTTTTTTTTTTCCTCATCTTCCTAAGACCATATCGAATCCTCCGGCGATTCATTCCCCGGGTGACTTTCGCGCCCGTTTCCACGTGGGCCGAGGGAAGCCCCGGCCCGGCGAAAGTGCGCCGACACCGCGCCCGACCCCCGAGTGGAAAAACGGACGTGTTAACACCGACCAAGCGTCGCACTTCAGCAGCCTCCGTCAGCCGTTTGCCTGCCCGCGCCTGCCTCGGCACTGCTACCGCTCGTCTCCTTTTCCCCCCTGGTGGTTTACCCGCTTTTCCCACTCGAAGCACAGAGAGTTGCCCCCGATGGTGGGTTTACAACACCGCTCCGTCTCTCTCCCTATCTCTCTCTCTTTGCCGCTCTCCACCGGCCCTCGTCCGTCTCCTCTTCGTTCCTCCTCCACCTCTTCCTTCCCCACGTGGACGTAGACGCGACGACTCTCCTACCCCCGAAGAGCAAATCGCTCCCCGCGCTCTCTCCTCTCCGGCTTCGCTCTCTCTCGCCGCTTCGAGAGCCGCTCACACGGTGGTGGCAGAAACTCTCCGTCCCCCTCGATCGCGATATTCCCGCTTCTCTCCCGCACTCAGAGTGGGGTTGCTACCGATTCGCGAACTCCCTCGCTTCTCTCTCGCCAACCGCCTCTCCCCATCTGCGCTTCACTTTCTCGACTTGCCTGTCTTCGCTGCCAACTCCTATAACACAACGCGGAGGAGGACTCCCGCTCTGTATTCCCGATTCCCGCCACTTGCTCTGTCGCAGCCACTGTGTGTGACTCCCGATGCCCTCGGTGGTGCTCTCGGGGGCATCATCGTCCGCCCCCCTCCTCCACCTCCTCATCCTCCCCCCCCCCCCCTGCTCCGCCGGGAACCGCGGCAATCGACGCGGTGGGAGAATCCGTTCCTCCACGCTCTATCTCGCAAACCCACTACCCACCCGACGAGAGTCACTCTCCTGCCCTTCCTGGCAGTCATTTTCTCACTCTCCCTCTCGTCCTGTATCTCCGCGTCCGTCCACTCCCTCTCGTTCGCTTTATCATTGTATCCCTTCCTTCCCTGCCCTCCTCCTGACCGCGACGATAAACGCCGGGTCCCACGCCTCGAACGGCTCGGCGCTCGGACGAACGGGCCACGAAGCCGGCGCCCGCTCGAAGCAGGGGGAGGGAGTCGAAAACGCTTTTTTTCTTTTTTGTTTTTGTTGTTGTTTCAAGGTCGGTCGCGCGGACGAGTCGAATCTCGGCGATAGCATCGACTTTGGGCGATGGACGTGTCTCGTTGCGGCCTTCTCGGTAATGAAAGAAAGAATGATCGATAATCCGGCCTGATCGATTTATTGATTGACATAATTGCTAAGAGATCGGCGTGATAGAACACAAAAATTACAGGGATTTTTTGTGGTTTAGAGCAGAGACAATAAATAAATAAAAATTGGGTTTTAGTTTTATTTTTTATACAGCGACCCCCCCTCCCCCATGCCCTTGAATATAATGCTTGCCAAAGCTCGGCTGACGAAAGTATACCGTTCCTTCTTTCGCGGTAATAGAAGAAAACATTGCTCAAAAATCCACCATCATCAGTAGAGAAAATAAATGTAAAAAGATTGAATTTTATTTATATTCTCAATATAAACTCCCCCCTTAAATATAGCGCTTGCCAGAGCTTATTTGTAGAAGATTTCGGGCGACAGACGTGTTTCTTTGCTGCTGTCACGGTAACGAAAAAAAAAAAAAAAAAAATTGTTCAAAAATCCGCCATGTTCGATGGATCGATTGGAATAACTCCCAAGATCGAGTACAAAAAATTGCAGGGGTTTCGTTATTTAGCGTGGAGAAAATAAATGTAAAAAGATTGGATGTTATTTGTATTTTTGATATAAACTCCCCTCCTTGATCTTAATGCTTGCCAAAGTTTATTTGTAGAAGCACGCATAGTTTAATTTCTCTTGTGTTCGGTATCTTTGGCAGGAACGAGCGTGCCAGGGTTGAACACGTTCTCAGCGCCAACCGTCTCCTACTCCTCTCTCGCTTCGAGAGGTTATTCTATTTCATTTATTTCTTCCTTCCGACTGCTCTCCGCGTTTCCTCGCGGAGTCTCCCTCTCTCGTTCTCGCGGTTCTCCCTTCCTTCCTTGTCCTCCCTCTACTTCTTGGCGAGCCGCTCGGGGACACACGCGGGGTTTCTCTCTCCGTGTCGACGCTCTCCGGACGCGATGGTGGGTGAATCCGACAAGCGCGCGTTGGGTACGACCGTCCACGTTCCCCCGACGATACGAAAACCCCCCTTGGGTGGGTCGTGGCCCGGCTCTCTCTCTCTCTCTCCGGGTCTCTTCCACTCTCGCAGCGGATTAAAAGCTTGGAAAGGGAAAGGGGCGCGAGCACGCGCGCGCGCCGAGGGTTGCGGGTAGGGAGTCGAACCGGCTATTTCCCTCACCTCATTCACGTCCGACGCACACAGATCCCCCCCCCCCCCCCCCCCCCCCTCTCCCTCAATCCTGACCTTGACAAACTTTCGTCAAACTAATTTCGTCGTCTCGCGATTTATTGAGCCCCCTCGATCGTTTGACCGAATTGTTGAGCGCGGGACAATCGACGAAGTGGCCTTTGATAGCTCGGAATGATTACTTGTATGGCAAGGGCGTAGAAAGGGAGTTCTTGACGAGTTCGAAAATTCCGCACGAGCTGAATGCGAGTCACGACTTCCTGTTCTACGCACCTACCATTCACAAATTTTCCTAAGAAATTTACGAAAACGACGCTTTTCGTTTTTTGGAAGGTGTGCGTCAAAACGCACTTTCTCGCACTAGTGCGAGAAAAAAAATTACCGTATTGCGTTTGTACGCATGCGCAGTATTTTTCTTGTACGCCTTGCGGAAAATTACTGTTTTGTAATGACTGCGGGAGAAGGGCTACTCTGTACCTGCTGATTGTGGCGCTGGACAGCCAGCGTGCGTAAAGAACGAGAAGCGTGCGTAAAGTACGAAAATCGAGCGTAAAGTGAAATCCGCCCGATGTGCGCATGGATCCTCTCATTACTGTACTCATGGCTATAAAGCGCCACTTACGCCACTCTCGGCAGGCACGAAAAGCAGCACTTTTCACGCATGACAAACACTAAAACAAAAACAATGTATCAATGATTGATGGAATGTATATTTTCTATGTTGCAGGCTTGAGAGAGAAAAATGAATTTCACGCCGTTCCCGGGCTTCGCGACGGGCTCGTTGCCCACGGGCACGGTTCACCAGTTCGCGACGGCAAAGTTTGCCCAGAATTTGACGACGGGCGGTCAGGTGGTCGGCGTATTGTCCGGAGGCGAAGGCGGCGTACACTATCTGAGGCCGGTGGATCCGAACGGTTTCACCGTAGCGCAGAGCGGCAATAATCAGCAGCATCAGATAATAACACTGCCGATAACGGTACCGGGAAAGGATGGCACACAGCAGCAGCAAACCGTTCAGATACAGGTCGTCAATCCGAGCGTCGGGCAGGGCGGCAACGGTGGCGAGCAGCCAAAGTTCCAGCTCTCTCCGATATCCCTCGGACAATTTCCTCAGGGTGGAGCGACCGTTCTCACCGTCGCTTACAGTCAGCAGGGCGCCGACGGCGTTCAGATACAAGTGCAGCCACAGAATACCGTTGCCACCACGCAAACGTGAGTCTCGGGATATCGCCCATAAATCAATTTTTTTTTTTTACGGTAGCTCATTAAGGTAAAGGACCCAGTTTCTGAAACTCTCCCAGTTTGTGACAAGGGTACCTCTAGCATAGTCGGCTTCTCCCATCATTTTATCTGCAGCCAATGGGTAGCGCGCATTCGGGGGATCAGAAACTGCGACTTTTGGTCCTCCTTGTTTATTCCTATGATTTTACACGCTTGAAGTGAGAGAGCTGCGTAGAAGTGTCATAAACTGGGCCTTTTACCTTATCGATGATAAAATTCGGTGCAATTGCACCGTACTTTACGGTAAAAAGAAAAATACAGTGACCCACCAACTTTCTAGCAGTTGTAATTATCATTACGACTACTAAAGTTGGTGAGTCACTGCATTGCGATTTTCTATCGGTTCTTATATAAACTATTCGAAGATTCGATATCTGCAATGATGTCGTTCTATTCGTGCCGCACCTGGCAGCTCCAATTCCAGATCCATTCCACAGAGAAAACTGTAAAAAATGTCGAAAATAAAATGTATATATATTGGATAATAATCTAAACTAAAATTTTCTTAAATACGGTACAATTATTATACACTCTTAAAAAATTGGCGGGCCATCGTATTCCGATTTTCTATCGAAATCCTATAGTTCCTATCGAAATTATTGGAAGATTCGATATCTGTATCGATATAGTTCTATTCGTGTCGCACCCGGCACGCATTCCAGATAAATTCCATAGAGAAAACTGTAAAAAAAAAAAATGTATAAAATAAAATTTATACAAATAATCTAATCCAACATTTTTTAAAATAATAAAAACATATAACTATTATTACAAGACTATTTACAATTCTACAATAAATAACATTTAATCGTGTATATTCGCAGGTCGGATCAGACGACGCAGAGTACGTCGACAGCGGTGACGACGACGTCGCAGCAGACGATTCAGCAGACAGTGCAGTTACCGGGTGCGCCGGAGGGTCTAACGGTGGTGGCGCAGATACCCCACGATCTGATACTCCGCGAGAGCATCGAGGATTCTAAGGAGGACGTCAAGGAGGGAACAACGCCGGTGGCGTTGATAAAACGCGGCACAGTTAAAAATCAAGGGAACCAGAGTACCGAGGAGTTCATAACATCGATGCCGGCAACGTGGCAGAGTCTGGCGACACCGGGTTCGACAGTGGCCGATTATCTCTCGAGGTTACCGGCGAGTACGTTGCCGCTGAGTCTTCATCATTTTCTCAAATTCTCCGCCGAGACGATAAAGCGCGAGGCGACGATAGAGTCGAGTCCGCTCGGCGCTGACGGTCTCGACGCGTCCGGTAGCGCCGGTTCGGGCGAGCAGTCAGTCCACATAACGGTGGCCGGCGGTGAGACTGAGATAATACCGGACGCCCCTGCGGAACAGGAACCCGGCACGAAGCCGAAGCGCAAGAAGAAGTACAAGAAGAAGCTACCGAAGCCGAAGAAGCCAAAGCCCGGTCAAGTGAGCATCGTCTCGGCCCTCGACGGCACGACGCTCTTCTGCTGTCCGCAGTGCAACATGGCTTATCCCCAGAAAGAATTGCTCGAGCAGCATCTAATCGGCCACAAGATCGAGAGGAGGTTCATATGCGACATATGCGGGGCGGGATTGAAGCGAAAGGAGCATCTCGAGCGCCACAAGCTCGGACACAATCCCGACCGGCCGTTCATATGCACGGTCTGCATGAAGGGCTTCAAGCGGAAAGAACATCTCAATCTTCACTTCGTCATACACTCGGGACAAAAGACGGAGGTTTGTACGGAGTGCGGTAAGGCCTTCTATCGCAAGGACCATCTGAGAAAGCACGCGAAGTCGCATCTGGCGAAGAGGGCGAAGGACGATCCGTTGGCCACGGGAGATAACTCGCAGGGTCAGCAAACCGACCAACAACAGCAGCAGCAACAGCAGCAGCAACAGCAGCAACAACAACAGCAGCAGCAACAACAGCAACAACAGCAGCAGCAACAACAGCAGCAACAGCAACAAGCGGAACTTCAACAACAGACCTCGGTGCCTGAATTACAACAGATACAGATTCAAGTTGGCCAAGGCTCGCAGGCGCAGATTCATCAAATCGCCGTCAGCGAGCAGTCGACTGTGGTGCTTCCGACCGCCGCGGAAACCGGAGCGATGGCGATGCTTCATCACCAACAGCAGCAGCATTAGCGACCGTCCCGAGGCTCGAGTGTAAACATCGGGCGTTACTTTCAGTTCGACCATCGACTGGCCAAGGAGAAAGACAAACGGCTGAGGCGCGGTTGAACATTGAAAATGAACAAAAATTAACATACACGATACACACATACACACACGCACTCGCGCAAAAGCGGAAGTTCGTCTCAATCGCGCACGCGTTGTAGCGTGCGCGTTCTCAAGCGCTTCGGATACGCGCCGACGGGACAGTAATAACGATAAATTATTCGCCTCTTAAGAGAGTTATCCGAGACTGCGAACGGCGAAAGATCGATTGAGCCTCAAAGGACACGGGCGAGGTAACGCATAAACCACATCATATATATATACATACATATATTTTTCTTTCGGAGAACGCGAGCTGGATTCGCCGGATCGGTGACGGCGAACGATCGGCCGGGTTGTTCTCTCGACACTTCGATCGCGGATCATTCGTGATCGAACACGAGACGACTAATCAAACCCGAAAAGAAACGTAAATGAAAAAGGAAAAAAAAATTTAATATGAATTAATACGAAGAATGAAAAAAAAAAAAGATGAAATATGAAATACGAGGGTAACACGGGAACGGAGATCGCGTTTTTGTAAATATGAAGAGACGAATTGTTTGTAAAGAAATATCCAAGCGTGAAAAGAAAAAAAAATATTGTAACGTGCAAATAATTGAGCGTGGGCGTTTATCTCTTTGATGTCTCTTACTCGACACGAGTTTTTTCTTCTTTTTCTCACTTTTGTGAATTGACTTTTTTTTTTTATTTATTGTAACTTTAAATTCGAGCCGTGCAGCGTCGTTCCGCGAGGTCGTGGATGAATCATGAAACGCGGGGCGGGCGGAATGGAGTAGTTGATACATTTTTTTTTTTACCAAGCCAGGGATAAGCGCGCAGCGTTAACGGTGTTGGAGAGACAGTTAGAGAGATCAAATGCCGAAGATCCCATCAATAATGTATATTTTTGCAAGAACTCGTCATTATTTCGTGTGGAGCGGCCCTGGAATGGTATGAAAAAAAAAAAATCGAATAATGCGTATGAGTTACGAATCGTTCGTGCCGACGACACATGTTTCGAGAGCGAATATAGGATAATAGCAAATAGCAGTCTATCCGTTTTCCATGAGTCCCCTCGTAGTACGGTCGTCTCGACAACATCACGCAAGGGGGTTCTCGTTAATTAATTAATTACATTAAAAAAAAAAAGACACATGGATTGTCCGATCCAGAACGACGATAATATAGTAGCAAATTATTTACGACAATTGAAACGAAAAATCGCACGGATCGCGCGAGTCTCTCGCATCGCTCGATTATCCTATATTCCGCGCACATTTTTTTTATCCTTTGGGGTTTATTTTCTTTCCTTCATTTTTTTTTTGTCATTCTAATTCTTCTACTTCTTCACATATATATTTTTTTTATTACTAAACGCGACGATAGGATTTTATGGATTTACACACACACACACTCACGAGCACACATACTAACGGCGCACGTACAGCGATTTTCTCACCCTGTTCTGATCGCTGTGGGGAAAGTAAAATTTGTCGCGATTATTCGTACGGCGCGAAAACGATTGAAACAAAGTGACGGGGTGAGAGGAGACTGTGCGAGATCGTTTGTTGGTATACAAAAATACGCGAGAAGGGCTTCGGCAGATGATTAATCGCTTCTACTGAATCGAGTAATTGCAGAGAGAGACTTTGGTCAGACTCCGACGTTGCATCATATGCGACACGAGAGAATGTATATCTATACAGGAAACACAACAAACAAATAAACAAAAAAAAAAAAAACATTTTTTATCGTAAGAATCACAATTTAAAGGCAGTGGGTATAGCTGTACGAGAAATATAATAATTATTTTATTATTATTATTATTAATTATTATATAGCTATTATCGTAGTCCGTACGGATAGTCTATAAGCCATTTTCATTGTTACTTACATAAATATTGGAAAAAAAAGGAAAAACTAAAATAAATCGTACATTTAATATAAAAAAAATGAAACAAGCGGTTGAATGTTGTTTTTTTTTTAATATCTCATCGAACGATCCTATCTGTCTTGCTCTGCAGATAAAAATATTCGGAGGAAGTTACGTGATGTGCCAAAAGCTAAGTCGATAGCCATATCGCAATTGAGAATGATTAAGAGCGGAGCGCATTATCAATTCGAGACAAGCCAGTCCCCGGTCGGCTTTAGATGCATCGTCGCCCCAGGCCATTAAGTTCAGTGTCGGACGGGACGTCGACCGAGGAGCACAAGTTTTGCCAGAAAAATTCGTATCTCACGATCCATAGATCATTGATAAATCATATTTAATTACCGCATTCCTGACATCGAGTTACAACAAATTTGCCAGCTAGCAAGTACCAAAGTTGTTTTTCGCGACGGACATAAAAACTGTGGAAAAAAATGGCAGAGAAAACGCTGGACGTCGATGCAGTGAGGGTCAACGCGTTGCAAACGTTCGCACGGGAATTTGGCGAGGACGCGACGATCTGCGTCTGTGCTCCTGGTCGCGTCAACCTCATCGGCGAGCACACCGACTACAACGAGGGCTTTGTACTGCCGATGGTAAGTTTTTACCTTCCTCGGAGGATTACAGTACCGGCATTGCGTGGAACGGACAAAAAAATTTAATCACAAACTTCAAAGTCATGGTTCGATGTAATAACCGATATTACTCGACCGCTAAACCGTTCGACCTTCAAACGCCGAGCGTCTTGACCTTTCGATGAGTGTTTTTTTTTCTCGCTGCGACTCGACTGTCGATCTCTTCCTTAACGACATCGTTTAACTGGCGATCTTTCCGACTCGGCGACGGGTTTGTGTCCCAACTAACGTATGACCTTGGAGATATCTGCACTTGCGAAAAGAAACTGTCTTTAGAATTTCGTGGCGCCCAAACTATCGTCTTGAGGACAAAATCTCCGAGGACTTTTCTTTTCGATTAAACATTTTCTAGCGAAATATTGACTCGAATAATTTTTTGGAATTTTTTTTTTCGAAATATTTTTTGGATATTTTTCGAACCATTTTTTGGATATTGTTTTTCGACAACATTTTAGAACAATGTTTCAGACATATTTCTTGTAAAATTGTTTAGATATATTCTTCGCAAAATTTTTTAAGACATTTTTCATAAAATTGTTTAGACATATTTTTTTGTAAAATTGTTTAGATATATTTTTCGTAAAAATGTTTAGATATATTTTTCGTAAAAATGTTTAGACATTTTTCGTAAAATTGATACATTGTCAATCTACTGTCGTATGTTTCAGGCTCTTCCAATGGTAACCGTCATGGCCGGTAAGCCAAACGAGCGAAAGAACTGCGTTATCGTATCGGCGAGCGGAGCCATTGCCACGAGCAGAGCAGAGTTTGATACGAGCAGCCGGGAAGCCATAAAAGTCGGCGAACCGAAGTGGGCGAACTACGTCAAAGGATGCATAGCGAATTTTCCTTGTGAGTTTAAGTTTTTCAATTACTCAATATAAATCTCTACTCCTGGGACTTCGGCCTCCGGTCGATGGCCCTTTTGTCAAGGTGTATAATTATCATTAGCTATAAAACTAGTATAAGAGGATTACTGCATAAATTTATAGCGTTTTTTGATAATAAATTTCTTTTACTACGACTCTTTAATCTCTTTTTAATTAAATTATCTTTACGCGGATTTTTCTCAGGTCTTCCACCAGGCTTCGATGCCGTTGTGGTTTCCACGGTGCCGGTCGGTGCGGGACTCAGCAGTTCGGCAGCCCTGGAAGTCGCAACTTACACCTTCCTCGAGGCTATGACCAATAGTGTCTCCAAAGAGCCTCGCGACAAGGTGAGTCAATCCACGCTCGGAATGGGCGAGACGAAAGTAACTGATAAGGACATTTTCTTTTTCAGGCATTGGCCTGCCAGCGTGCCGAGCATGATTTCGCCGGCGTGCCCTGCGGTATAATGGATCAATTTATATCGGTGATGGGCCAAGAGGGTCACGCCCTTCTCCTCGACTGTCGCGATCTCAGCACCGTACAAATTCCAATGGAGATCGGTAGCAACGTATTTCTGATAACCAATTCCAACGCCCCCCACAAACTGAGCTCGAGCGCTTACTGCGAGCGACGCGACGCCTGTTACGAGGCGGCGAAAAAACTTGGAAAGAAGAGCCTGAGGGAAGCAACCGTGAAGGATCTCGACGGTACGGCCTTGGCTAGCGTTTGTCGATTCATCCGGAACGTAGTTAAAAACAAAAAGTTTGCTCATCAGCGGTAGGATATCATTTACGTCGAATTCATTTCAGTTTAAACATATTTCCGCCAAATAGGTTGTTGGAACACAGTGTATCCGAATCTTATTCACTATAGATGGCGCTGCGAGGATGTTTAAACCGAATTTAGGTTCTATCGAATTTAAGCAAGCGTGCGAAGGAAAATAAGGCGCAAAACACTCCTTTTTTTGAATAAGCAATTTGTGGTTGAAAGGTTGAAAAATGAGATTTTCAAACCGGAAGTGACGTTTCCCCTAGATGAAGTCACTTCTGGGCGAAAAATGAAATTTTAGAACCGGAAGTGACGTTTTATCTAGATGACGTCTATTCCGGTCGAATAATTACATTTTCAAACCGAAAGTGATCAAATTTTTTTTTTTATCTTCTAGAATTTACTTCCCATGCACGCAGTGGCGAAACCGAGTGAATCAAGGAATACAGGAAAATTCGTAAAAGAAAGCGTATGAAAAGAAACCTCGCCAATTGCATTTGTAATTTACCTCGAAGGCAACCAGGTACAGCAACGAATGCATTAAAGAACATACGGTATACAATAGGCTTCATGCATAGGATATGAGTCTTGGAGACGACGGCATTAATAAAAAATAAACAACGATGAAAAAAATGGCATAAAATCGGCCGCAAACGGGCAACGCTGAGATTACCGGTCGAACACTTTAGTGCGCTTAACCACAAATTGCTAATAAAAACGGAAGTGTTTGCGGCTTTGGTTAATTTGCACGCATGCTTAAGCTATTCGATAAAAATGAGTTTTAGCAGAAATGAGTTTCGGCTGAAATGAGTTTTGGCTGAAATGAGTTTTGGCTGAAATGAGTTTTGGCTGAAATGAGTTTTGGCTGAAATGAGTTTTGGCTGAAATGAGTTTTGGCTGAAATGAGTTTTGGCTGAAATGAGTTTTGGCTGAAATGAGTTTTGGCTGAAATGAGTTTTGGCTGAAATGAGTTTTGGCTGAAATGAGTTTTGGCTGAAATGAGTTTTGGCTGAAATGAGTTTTGGCTGAAATGAGTTTTGGCTGAAATGAGTTTTGGCTGAAATGAGTTTTGGCTGAATTGAGTTTTGGCTGAAATGAGTTTTGGCTGAAATGAGTTTTGGCTGAAATGAGTTTTGGCTGAAATGAGTTTTGGCTGAAATGAGTTCTGGCTGAAATGAGTTTTGGCTGAAATGAGTTTTGGCTGAAATGAGTTTTGGCTGAAATGAGTTTTGGCTGAATTGAGTGTTACGAAAATTAAACCCTGTACCCCCCATTCATTGAATTTTCATTATTTTTTCAGCTCTAAAGTCGATGAACGCCTCGGAAACAATGATCAAGCGAGCGCGTCACGTCATCACCGAGATCGGGAGAACCCAATCGGCAGCTGAGGCTCTTCAGTCCGGAAACTTTTCCAAGTTTGGAGAATTGATGAATCAGAGTCACGACTCGTTGCGCGACGATTACGAAGTTTCATCGAGCGAGCTCGACACGTTGGTCACGGTAGCTCGAGGGGTCGATGGAGTTCTCGGCAGTCGGCTGACCGGTGCTGGATTCGGTGGCTGCACCGTAACTTTGTCGCGAGAGGATTCCGTCGACGAGATCGTTCGTCGTATAAAAGAAAAGTTAGGCGTCGAAAAACTTCGTTGATTTACTGTCCCATCCGCGTGTCGTTAATCAAACCGGATAACGAATGGCCTTTCATTGTTGTTTCAGATACACCGGAACACCGAGTTTTTACATAGCGAAACCCGCCCGCGGTGCCCGACTACTCGGGATCAATGTATGAGCTGTAAATCACGCCCAGCAGTCTGTCTCGACCGAGGAAGATGAAAGTTCAAAAAAATCTCAACAATTTTTTTTTTTTCACACTGACTGGCAACGTTTTATTATTTTTTTCTTTATCGATTATTCAAGTAAAATACACTCATTTACGGTTAATTCCGCCGAGCGGATTTTGCATTATCATCTAATTATCGTTTATCGCGGCCGCACACTCCTCGTCCTTCGTTTCAACGCTTTAAATTCATCACTGTTCTGAGCGCGCTTCGGCAATTCGAGTCCCGCGAAGTTACCGTCGCATTTATCTCTAATACTGCTTTGTGCCGTTGAACTGTCCGGAGGCCCTTACGGAGAGGTGTTTCAGTTTCTGCTCACCGTTATCGTCGAGACCGTCGAGAAGTCTGCGAATGAAAAATTATCCCGTTCATGTCAACGCAAGAGAGCGTAAAAAGAAAAAAATAACAAAAATTATATATTCTACATTTTTTTACTGGAACGAAATTGTTCTACCTTTGAGGAACTCATTCAACTCGGCGTCGCTCGAGCAGTACCGAAGATCCGAGGGTTTAACGCCTTTGAATATCGCGACTACGCTCGGCTTGAGATTGTGGAAAATCAGGGGTTGTCCTCGCCGCGCAAAGTCCTCGATGAGGCTTTTTATTCCCTGAAAGACGAAGTGCAACAAATGAAGACAAAATTTCGTCGATACGATTTTTTGGTGTTCGTTAAATTTACCTTGGCAGCCGTAAAATCGGCGGCTTGTATGTGGGTCGAGTCGATCACAACGGGAACTGCGGTGCCCTGTCTCGTTCCTTGCTTGCTGATTATCGCTCGAACGTACTCGACGCTTGGAAAAGTTAGACTTCTGTCCGGCGTTATCATCAGATACTCGCAGCCACTGGCGCTCTTGAATGACACGAGACGGACGTTTTTAATAAATTCACAACAGAACATTCACCGAATAAGAAGCTTCGTTCGTCATCGGAGTAATTTCTTTTTGCCACTCAAACTTACAACTTCTTTGCGCAGACGCAGCGAAGGCCTCGCAGAGCCGTAAAGTAGAAACAGAAGGTTTATGCCGATTCCAATTGCGATGCCGAGCTCGAGTCTCACGAATAAACAACAGAGAAATGTCGCGGTCGCCGGCACCAAGTCGATTTCTGAAAACCCATAAATAAAATTACTATTTAATAATAATAATAATAATAATAATAATAATAATAATAATAATAATAATAATAATAATAATAATAATAATAATAATAATAATAATAATAATAATAATAATAATAATAATAATAATAATAATAATAATAATAATAATAATAATAATAATAATAACTCTTTGTTCTCCACATGGGCTTGACTACTTGAAGCTCGACCATGAATACGACAGCGGCGATTATAACAGCGGCGAGGGCAGCTTTCGGAATGTAGTATAGGTACGGTGTGAGAAACTGAAGGGACACGAGGACTAGGAGTCCCGTGAAAACGCCGCCGAGTGTAGTTTTAACTCCCGAGGAATGATTTACCGCTCCGCGACTGAGTCCACCGCTGACTGGGATGGAGGAGACGAATGACGAGACGATGTTGCACGCACCGATGGCCAGCATCTCCTGTGTGGCATCGAGCGGCTTGCCGTCCGCTGGAATCGTGGAGAATATATTCGTTAAATTTTCGATCGTAATACAGTGAACGAAAAGTTTTGTGGAAAAACAAAAATTTCGTTCAACACTCACAAAAGACCTTGGCAATGGCGATCGTTTCCAGGAGACTGAGCAACGGTATGACGAGGCATCCGGAGCCCATTGTCGATATCATGTCGATGAATTCGTAAGTTTGATTGCCGACGCGGGCCTCGAACGGCGGAAGCTTAAGTTCCGGAAGGCCCTCCTTTACGTGACCGGTCAGAATGACCGGCGACGATCCTAGATGATTCTCCAATATCCAGCACATCACAGCGCAGACGATGACGACGATGATGTTTCGGGCGGTCGAGAGAAGCCATAAAACTTTAAGTATGACGCTCTGCAGGGTCGACGGCACTTTGGTGTCTTTCGAGACGACGGGAATGTCCTTGGCTTTCTGTCGAGGATGCGGGATAAATAATATTTTAATAATGACACGTTTGCCAAGCTGCATTCCTATCAATAATGGATGAGACAGCTGACTGCCCTTGTCCGAGAGACAATGTCGTATGAATATTGCAAGGTTGACGAGTCGACGAGGAAGAGAAGTCCCGTTTTCTTATGCAAAGTCATCGTGATCGATTGTTCACCGTTTCAAACGTCCGATTATTGTGAGTAGCAAAAGTTCGTTATAAAAATGAAAGAAAAAAAAAAAAAACTCACCCTGAGGACGAGCAAAACGACCATGCAGGCTGCACCCAGCACCGCGTCCCAGAGTCGCGTTTCGCCGATGTGCTCGAATATCTTTTGCCAGACCTGAACGAATTTTCCGGCCGAGAAGTTTATGCCGAGGATGTCCTTCATCTGACTCGTGGCTATGATGATCGCGGCTGCTGAGGTGAAGCCGACCGAGACCGGTCCCGAGATGAAATCTATCAGGAAACCTGGAAAGAGAACATTTTTGACATTAGCATCATTGGCGAGTTTCGCGTGTGTTCATCTCTAACGTCATCCGAAAAGTGACGCCATTCGTGAAAATGCCACTTCCGGTTAGAAAACTTAATTTTTTTTACCGGAAGTGATGTCATTCGAGAAAACGTCATTTGCGGTTTGAAAATCTCATTTTTCTACCGGAAGTGATGTCATTCGAGAAAACGTCACTTCCTGTTAGAAAATTTAATTTTTTCACCGGAAGTGACGTCATTCGAGAAAACGTCATTTGCGGTTTGAAAATCTCATTTTTCGCACCGGAAGTGATGTCATTCGAGAAAACGTCGCTTGCGGTTTGAAAATCTCATTTTTCGCACCGGAAGTGAGGCCATTCGAGAAAAATTCAATTGCAGTTTGAAAATCACTTTCTTTTTTTTACCGGAAGTGACGGGATACGTTACTACCGGTTTGACAATTTCTTTGACCGAACGTGACGTCATTCCGAACGTGACGCAATATGTCACTTCCGGTTTGAAAATCCAATTTATCGACAAGCAAGGCCATTCGAGAAAACGTCGCTTCCCTTTTGAAAGTCTCACTTTTCGACCGGAAGTGACGCCTTTCGAGAAAAAGTCACTTCCAGTTTGAAAAACACTTTTTTTTACCGGACGTGACGTGATATCCGAAGTGACGAAACCGTCACAAATCTCATTTTTCTTATGGCTTCAAAATCTTTTTTATTTACCTGAAAGTGGGGCCATTCGAGAACACGTCCTTTCCGATTTTTGAATTTCTCACCGGAAGTGACGTATTTCAGTTATGACGTCACATCCGGTGAAACTACTTTACCGCAAGTTGCAAGACTTTCTATCGGAGATTGTATCGTCATCAAAAAGGCCATCTGCTTATTATCGCTTGCAAACGGGTGTTCAGTCACCTGAGGCTCGTTAACGGTACCGATCACTTTTTTTCCGGTGAAATACCCGCGCGAGAGCCGCTCGCCCATCTTTTTTACAGTGCCGTATTAGAGTGTCGCGACAAGCCGGATGTCGCAGAAGTCGCGACCTTCGATGAATTTTTTTTTCGACACTCCAGTTCAGCACGCTATTCGTAACGTTCTCGCAGTTAAATTCTTTTTTCTTTTTTAATTCCATCGTAATAACTCGCTCGACTTTCGTCACGAGAGAAGCGCGGCAATGAACGAACGTTAAAGTCCCGACGTGCAAAAGAAAGGAAGGTGTTATTGTTAGCGTTATCGGAGAACGGTATTGTGCAGCGAGTGTCCACAGTCGCGTGTCACCCTGACAGCATGACCGCGAAACGGTCGCTCGACATTAATTAACAATCTTTAGCAAATTGCAGTTTCGTTCCGAATCCCTTACGTAAGTAGACAACGCGGAACATCGTCGCGTAGTCCGTAATGATAAAAGTGGCAATTATTATCTTTTACGATAGGAGATAAAGAGTCTCCAATGACGGTTTCGTCAAAATCGAGGTTCGCGAGCTCAGTTGCGCAACTCGTCGTTAGACGAAGCGAGGATGTTTTTCTTTTAATTTACCGCGTATCGTTCCGGATCATGAACAATCATCACCTAATTGCAGGATCCCCATGAGAAGCGAGACGCAGCCGGAAATGAAGGTCAGAAGCACCGCGAAATCCGGTCCGAGGTGGGACTTGGAGAGGGTTTCCCTCGTCAGAATCGCGGCTATAGCCGTCGGGCCGACCGGTACGTCCTTGCAGGAACCAAATATCGTGTACACGAAGCACGCCATGAAGGAAGAGTAGAGTCCGTACTGCAAAAAAAAAAAGAAGAGAGGAGAAAAAAAAAAAAAAAAATTATCAATGAATTTCGATCTTTGGCTATTCGATCGGTTTAGATCGTTCGAACGGGGACGAATTTGTATGCATACCTGCAGAGGAAGACCCGCGACGTTGGCATACGCAATAGCTTGAGGAATGACCGTTAGACCGACTGTTATACCGGCAACCAAATCGTTCGCTATGTACTCCTTCCGATACTTTGGCAACCAGTCCAGTATCGGTATTCTCTTGTAGAGAAGTTTCATCTGGCACGATCTTTTGATCCTCCTGTTCAGCCATCGCACGGCCTGGACGCCCGTCGAGTTTCTCTCCACGTCGAATGGAGCTGAAAGAAAAAAAAATAAAATGGAAACATCAAATCGGTAAAATCGTTATCGATGGGACGGTGGAATTTCCTCGGTCCTATCGAATTCCGATAGTCGAGTGTGTATATAGTCCACGGTAAGCCGTGCAGCGATGAGTTTAGAAAGTTTTTTCCGTGCAGAGAGAGAGAAGCGTACTCGTGCCAGATGCTCCTCGCGATCGGCTCGATAGAGAGAGAAAGAGAGATCGGCTCGTAATCGGCGCGCGGAAAATACTTTGGAATATAATTGTTTTTTTTTTTTTTTACATTTGCCTCACGTGCGAGACAAGTTTGATGAAATAGGCGAATGAAAGAAAAACGTAGGTGCGAATGTAGAGTGATGATGATTTTGAGATCTCGAGAATATAACGTATGGGAGTGATTTAGGATCTTGGAAATTAATTCGGTTATGGATTTTCGAAACCGAGTTCTACATGCTATGAAAACCGAAATTTGGAGAATATAGCGTATGGGAGTGATTTAAGATTGAAATCCACTACGATATGCTACACCCGACTTAGGTTTTACGAAATCCACTTCCATACGCTATATAGTAATCTCTAGAATATAGCGTATGGGAGTGATTTAGGATTGAGAGCGAGCTGGGTATAATATACTTTTTGCCGGTGGCTGCAAGTCATACGGAATAAGTTACCGATTGGTTAACCAATTGAATAAACATGAAGCGCGCATATCTCGGGAGGTTGCTAATCGCCGTAAGTGAACGGGCAAACCGTCTCGGACCCACAATTGGCCTCCGGTAATGAATAATGTGACGATTATAATACTTTTTAATGTTTTATGCAAAATATACAATTTTCACGTGACGAATGCGGGAGTTCAGTCAAGCACAAGATTACCGGGTGGAGATCTCGTGAGGCGCACGATGAAAATTGTGCATTCAAAAAACATTTCTGTTCCACAAATGTCCACAATTTTTTTTTTCCGATTCGTTTCGACTTTTAAAATAGCCTCAAAGTTTCAACTTTTCTAAATAGCCTCAAAATGACGAATTATGCAAATTTCAGTAAGCGATTTTTTACAATAAAAATTTTGCGATAGCTTTCGACCGTTTGAACTTTATGAGATGTAGACATTTTTTAACGTTAGGAATAAGGTGCAAATTCATTTTGCACATGGCTTCTCCGTTTATTACAATTACTTTGCATCTTTTTTGACAATTAATTATGGATTTTTTTTTTAATGGGCACCCACGCGTCTTCGCATCATCGGGACTCGGTATCCGAGTCGGGTATAGAAATTTGACGATGGGTCATTAAATTTTCAAAAATTGATTGCGTCTCCCGATGGCCTTTCCTAAGTGGGTCGCCAATCGGACTGAGGTAACAATGTGTCCCTGATAATTAGTAATTCGTCTACGTAGCGGGTATTATACAATCTTCGTGTGGCAATAAAATGCCAACGCATAGCTGCGATTACGAGGCGGACAGGGAGCTTTCTTAGGACAAAAGAAAGTCGGCGACAATATTCTCGAAGAATTCGGAAGCGGTTCATTAAGCTGGGGGAATCACCTCTGACGACACAATTCGTAATGATTCACGCAAAGGGCACACGGAGGAGACATCTGAAGTGAATGATTCACCAGAATGTAAGGGGGTGTGTGGACATTGAACGTTCACGACCCGAGTGACTAGAAGCAGCTGGAATCAGCGAGAAGTCACTGGTAGGATCGAGTAAAAAAAAAGCGGTAAGCTTGCGAGGTACAGAAGAGCGCTTCGAAAGCTATTATCCAAATTGAGTTAAACTCGCATTCGAGGTCGGAAAATATTACACATTACCTCTCGTGCAGCAAGCTTTGTTTTTCGTTAAATTTACTATCAAAAATCCATTAAGCCGGTCTGACTTTACGAAATTTTCACAAAGTTAGTCAAATATTCGATTTATTATTTTTTTTTTGGAAACTGACGCTCGTTGTTTTAACTCGAGGTACGTCTATCTATCGACCTTGAGAAACTTTAATCGACATAAAAATAAATTTAACAACGAGAAATAAAAAAAATAAAAAATACATATTATTACATTTTTAAGTTGTCGAAAGATCTTTGTTCATTTTCTTCGTTCCTTTACTCACAAAGCTTCCAACACGGGAAACCCAAAAAATCACAGAAATTTGTAAATTTTCATATTGGTTTTTAATGCTCTGTAGCATTAAAAACAAACATGAAAATTTCCAAATTACACGTTTTTCATACCGTTATCAATATTTTCACCGATAAATCTTGGGATCGGTGACGACAGTTCACCGAGGTAAATGGTACACGTTCGATCTACCGGATTTATCCAAACCTATCGGCCGAAGAGTTATAAAAGAGAAAGGTATACATTTTCTCGGAGGTGAGATATGGAGAGTGTACGCTGAAACGTGCAATACACGCGATGTTTAACACTGTGTTTGGTTTTAAACCCACGCAAACGAGTCTCGTTGGCCGGGTTCGATTTGCATAAAGCATTTTATCGCCGCGAGTTTGCGAAGTTGACGATTTGCATGTGGAAAGGTGAATTTTTATATTTTTCGTCCGTCAACCCCGTCGAAAAAAAAAAAAAAAAAAAATTGCCGAGGCGGCGTGTAGCGAGTGAAGGCGTGATATATTCCTCGAACGACAAACGAGAAATAAACCGTACGCGCTTGGTCCCATTGTTTCTCGTACACCCCGAACGTTATTGCTGTTTAAATTTGTCGGAGACAGCACGTGTTCGTCACGCGTCCAAACGGAACGATCTGGCTGATTGTAAAATTGGCTTCGCGTTCGTGTGGTTCGTTGTAGTTAGTTACTGTTGGAGGCTTCGCGTCTCTAGGTCAGCCTCCGGGCACAGGTGACTGCTCCGTGTAATGCCTTGACCAATTCATAAATTATATTATTAAACGTTCGATGACGTTTCGGCATAACCGATCGTTGCCGCATTAATATTTCATAAGCGACACAGAGATTCGTCATAATTGCCATTCGTTAACATACCGGAGCGACTCTTTGGCCGATATAGATAATCTTTAATTGCACTCGCAAACGGTTTCAAGGGACGTTGATCCTCGGCTGGATAAATTATTTAATGAAACTAATTGGATGAGTAATCCAGCTATTAGATTGCGTCGCGCAGCTCTAGCCAGCGCTGGGTCAGTCACCGATCGAGAAGCGTATAAAAAACGGCCGGAGGCTAAAAGCCACCGTGCGCACGTTCTCGCTCGTCCGAACCTTCGAGAGCATCAAACCAGATCTCGAACCGCGAGCTCGTTTAAACTGCGGCGTATAGTTTTAACGTCGTTCGGAAAATTGAGACACCAGTCATGTTTTTACGCGCTGTAAGTGATCCGAGACTGCATATATACATATCCTATATATATATATATATATATATGTATATATATATATATATATCGGATATGCTATATACGGTTCAACCATTTGTCTCGCGACCTTCGAAGAAACGGGGACTAATGTAACAGACGCTATCACGACGGTGAATCGATTGTGCGATTTAAGAACCGATATCGCTGGAAGAACGCCCCGATAATCTTATTTATATGTAAATTATATTTTAGAAAATTGGGGGTTATTATTTTGTTTGTATGTTTCATGTTGACCTTATTGTCTTGGTAACGTCGTCCGTTATATATTTTGTAGACTCGTTTATTTGTTTGTCTCAATTTTCAATAATCGAAGATCGGTCCGAAAAACGCATTATTTTTTACCGGAAATGAAGTCATATCGGCGATACGTCACTCCCGGTCGAAAAATGAGGATTTTAAACCGCGAAGCGTCCGAGCCGCAACCATCTGCTAATAAATGAATAATTTTCCGTCTGCTAATTAATACATAATTTCCCAACTGTGAGAAACATCGAAATTGTAACGCTGGCGAAATATTGTGTCGGGGATTCCCCGTGGCAATTTAATGAGTCCGCGAAACATACGAGATTACAGCAACAACATTAATAATTACGCTACGAGCGATCCGCATCGTTAAAAGCTATTCAGTTACTCGTGTACCTGCGCCAGATTTGTATGTAAATTTTTTATATATACTTCGAACGCGACCATTATCGGTAATGTAGCAAATCACACGCTCGTTAAGTGCTAATCGGCCCCTACGTAGTATCATCCCTTCCCGGATAAGTTTGTTGTTATTATTATTATTATTATTATTATTATTATTATTATTATTATTATTATTATTATTATTATTATTATTATTATTATTATTATTATTATTATTATTATTATTATTATTATTATTATTATTATTATTATTATCATTATTATTATCATTATTATTATTATTATTATTATTATGGAGAACTCACCGGTGCCATTGATGGATTTTGGTTCCCTTGGCGGATCCTCGGGATTGCCGAGTCTATCCTCGACGTTATTGGGCCCAGAGGGATCTTCGGGTTTGCCATTTTTCGTCACACCATTGCGCAGCGCATCTTCGTTAATGCTGAAGCCCGTTAGTCTCACTTCGCGTTTATTATCGAGATCGCACTTGTCGTTCATCGCGTACTTGGCCATATTTTTAGTTTTTTCGTTGTTGTTTAATTATCAATAGTTAACTCCCAAACAAAACACTCGGTAAATAAATGAAAATAAATCTGAACCGATCGTTCAGACACGAACGGAGTCGATCGCTCCTTTTTTTTTCTTCGGTAAAATGTGATTTTCCTTTCACTTCTTCACGAGGGAGGGTCACTTCTTCACGAGGAGGAGGTAACTTCTTCACGAGGAGGAGGTAACTTCCATCGTCGTCCACGACCCGGTCGGGACCCTGCGAAAATATCATTCGCTTGGATAGAGTTAATATTAATTACATTTAATGCTACGAAAATTGATCCAACCGTTTAAATTTCAAGGTATTTCGAACATTTTGAGAAATTTGTTTTTTTAGACCTGATTTAAAAATGATAATATTCCTCGTGCGAATCCTACGTGAATCGACCGCAAGTGAATAGCACACGACGCGCGGTGAAAGTGCGATAGCGAGACACGCGCTTTCTGCACCGAGCAGCTGGACATAAATTAATATTGTACCTGGAATGAACGTGGGACTTTGTGCAGGCAACAAAGGTACTAAAAGACATTGAAATATTCAATGTCTCACAAGAAAGAAGCGGTTTCTCGAAAGAAACGTGCCCTCAGGAAGAAACATTCGGATATTTCTTCGTGATACAAGGAAATCTTTTTTCAGTCACGAATTCACGATAGTGTTGAATTTCCGTCTCGGGTGTAGCCGAGCTAAGCTGTTCCTTTTCATGATCCAAACGTTTCGTTCGGTATAATTATTTTATTTCGACGTCTCGACGATCTGTTAAATTTTCAAGTAAATTTTCAAGTAAATTTTCAAGAAAATTTGAGATAAATTTTCAGGTATATTTGCAGGTATGTTTTCAGATATACTTTCAGAGAAGCGGTCGGCTCGATGCAGTACTCAAGTGCAGAGGTTCGAAAAATTACCTGCGTACGAGTCACGGTCGCAGCAATGATTTTACCGTTCGTACGAGCGTCCGGCAACGCCGTTAGCCCGAGTTATTAATTTAAAACAGATTTATTCATTTTACTGCGCACGAAATAGTTGAGCCATTACCGGTCCTCGACAAACATACGTTCTGTCCAGAAGATAAGGATTCGTTTGCAATTCTATACCGAGGAACTGCGGTAATCACGGTGAATTTATAAGTAGTGAATTTATCAAAGTGGTGCGACCGGGCGTACCGAGCGGCTCGTGCCGAAAAATAACCGAAGAAAAATTAAGGATCGTAATGTACGAAAATGGTTTCTCGGTAGGCGAATCTCATCGTCACGTGACCTCATCGTGGGACGCGACAATCTCGTACCCAAACATTGTCCGTCAATGAATCACCCCTGGCCCATCGCTACAACTACTCCACGGAATATTTATTTATTTTTTCCTCGAACCCAAAATGTTTACACGGAGAGTTTATCCGATCGATGGCACTGCGGTATTCGCAGTGAGTGCGCGGAGAAAATCAGACAGCACGATTTTAGCAATTTTTGTATCGCAAATATTTTTGTAAGATGAACGACCCAATTATTGATCGTCAATCATATTATTTACGATAGAAAATGCTATTTACGTCGGACTTACTCACATTTTTTTGTACAGTACACGACCGCGTTTCTCCGATCCTCGGGAGGGAATCCAATTCTAATCCAAGCACGACCGCGTAAGTTGGATACCCCACTACCTGCCCAAGTACCTGCCCACCGTCCCTTTCCATACTCAAAATTCCCTTTCCGAGTACCGTTACGCTTTGCTCGTGGAGATACGTATAGCCGCAAAAATGACCGTAATATAAGCGTGCAGAAATATACTCTATGTATTTCGCAGCTCGAGACATAGTTCGAAATTGACTTCTTAATTTGAATATGAAATGCATTCTGTCGTTTAAGGGAGACCCATAAAAATCCCGTTTTATAAATTACGCATTTTATATTTATTTGCTTTGTTGCTTTGCTAAAGTTAACAAGCCTTTGCTTTCTCACAGACAAAGATTTTTCGTCAATCAAATAATTCGATATATTGCTTTCTCATAGAGGAAGCTATGATTTCATTAAAAAAATTTAAAAAATTAAAAACGCGAGATTTTAACATCAGAGTACTTAAAATAGTCTAAAACGGCGAGGAATGCGATTATTAGCTGGCGTCCGGATGTATGTGTGTGTGTGTGTGTGTACGTGTATCGTTTTTTATCAGAGGACAAATTTGATCAATAATAAAAATTGGAGCATATTGAGGCTGTCGGACGGGATAGATTCTCCTTTATGGTAAAATGACGGAATATGTCCGATACTCGAATCCGAGAAAATGTAGAGAAGGTAGAATTCATCGATCTTTGTCTCATATCAAGCTTACCGCCGCATTCCCTCTTTGTCGGATTTACCGCAGCGACGGTTTCATGCGCAGGTAGCAAAAGGGAAGGAGTCGTTCGTTTCCCCACCAAGCAGGTAGCAGACCTTGAGAATGGGCCGAATTGGACTTACGCGGTCGTCTTTTTCGGAAATACGCGGTCGTTCGGAATTATGCGGTTGGGAGAAACGCGGTCGTGTACTGTACATCGTTTATATCGTGCATCGTGCGATTGAATGAGCATTGGGGCAAAATATTAAGAAATCGACAAGTAAAATCAATACAATCGTCTGTTATTAATTTGTCGAAAATTATTAGTCGACTTTCACATTGTATCTGTGAACCCGCCAGAAACAAGCTCGCGCAGGCAATTTTCTTGTCAGTTTCGTTAAGCGATTAATTGATGAATCCAAGTTGTGCTGTGTGATTAGGGGACAATTAAAAAAGTAGTGCGCGCGAAAAGAATGGGAGACTACAATTTTGTCGGAAAATACGTGGTTCAGAATTAAGTCCATAAAGACGCCGTATGCTCCCATTACTGTCAGCATATTTAGCGATGAGCACGCTGTTGAGATATGTTTGGTCACTAATCGACATAGATGCAATACGGCATAGGCCAGTGATTAGGCCACTATGTGGTCTATATGACAAAATTGTAGGACACTAATCGGGTCATTTACAACAATATTTTGGGTTTATTATTAAAAAATGTGTCAAAAATAATAAAATATTACTTGCTTTAGTGAATTAAGACTCTAAACTTTTCTGTAATACCAATTACAGAATGCGTCCACTGTTTTTAACAATCTTGTTTCGATTTCAATACCATGCGAAGCTTAGGTGGTGAGCAATTTGGCCGTTCATCTTATTGACAGGTAGAAAAGACAAAATAAATAATTTAAATATAAAATAAAATGTTATAATCCACGTGCGATGCTTTCTCCGTGTGCTCGAGCGTCCGATAAAATCGCAGCGACGAAACCGTGACTATCTCGGTTGAATTAAAAAAAAATGTCAACCGTGCGAGAAAGATCGAACAGGGAATAGCGCGGCATAGTTTTACCATACCGATCTAGAAAGTCTCGGCTCTATCAGCTCGATAAAATTGACGACAAATTTATCACAATTTTTGCGTACGTACCTACTGCGCAATTGGAACAATAAAAAATCCTTTATTCAAATGAATGAATTATAATTTATGCTCGTTGGGAAATTTGAAACTCCGATCCATCGCGTCGCTATCGACGCGAATAATTTTATTCGTTCTGCCTCGTTGATTCACCACTGTCCTTGTTACTATCGGTATACGTTTACCGCAATAATTTTTCACACCGTTACGATATTTATTTTACATGATAATTAAGTATCGATAAATGCAATTCGTTCGAAGCGATTTTTTTTTTTTATTGTCTCGTGTTGTTTAAATAAGTCCAACTTTGTATAGAATCGCGAAAGTCGAGGAACGCCACGTCCGCTCACGAGCAAAGTCACCGGCGGTTTCAGAGAAGGCCTCAGGTGCCCAGGGGAATCTAGCTCTCTGACAGATCCTGTGGCTCAGCGCACGATCGAGCGCGCATGCGCGTTAGATCCACCACCTCGA
This sequence comes from Exephanes ischioxanthus, assembly GCA_958510785.1. Taxonomy (NCBI): domain Eukaryota; kingdom Metazoa; phylum Arthropoda; class Insecta; order Hymenoptera; family Ichneumonidae; genus Exephanes; species Exephanes ischioxanthus. Next base: position 14,872,334 of record OY294020.1, on the reverse strand, counting down.
GCGCCCGTAGTAATTCGACGCTCCAAAACATCGCCACGTGCTCTAGTCGAGCACCAGGTCGTTGACGACGTCGACTATACCACTACGCTTCTACGGGATCAACAGGTGTCTCCTTTCTCCACGTCTTGCAATTTATTTTCTTTTCTTTTTTTTTTTTTTTCTTCGCTATCGATGAAGACAAGACGTTTAGACAAAGTGTCGGGTTCATGCGAACATCTGATCGCTGAACATTGCGAAAAAGACGTGGCTGGATTAAGCAAGACGCTGGAACACACGTTCAAAGGTTCTCTTTGCTTGGTGCAACAAAAATGTTTGAACCGACAAATAGCGACAAGTGAAATTAACGCAAATTACTGGAAAGTACTTTTACAATAAACGTAAAGTATATTATTAAAAGGAAAGTATTCGTAAAGTTTTTGAATATACTGTACGTTAATTTTTCATCGCAATTGTACACGAAATTTAATATACCAGTTTATGCATAAAAACTTCCAGTACCAGTACACTAAACTTCATACAATTTTTTTTACAGTGTGAATTAAGCAAGGCGCTCCGACACACGTTCAAAGATTTTATTTGGTTGGTACTATAAAAATGTTTGAAGCGACAAATTTTTTATCTATCGAAGCAAACAATCGCATAGCAAAATAATGCTTTATTTACATATTATTTATGTAACAAACAAATAACAGCTCTGAATGTGTGTCATCGCGACTTTTGGTTAATGCAACCATATTTTTTTTCTCACTGTACGATTTTAAAGCGTATTGAGACGACGAATAAAAAAATGAATCCGTGAACAATAAGAGGTTATACAATATTTCCCCGGTATTACAAATAACAACGATAAAAGTTTCATGTGAGTTTTCAGCCAGTTTGATATTTTGTGTCTCGCTCGTAGCGGCTTCGTAGGACACGATATTACATCATATAAAAATTAGGCTCTATCTGCACGCCACAGTTTACATAAACAAATTCTTCGATACCCGTGTTTTTGTAACAATTCGAATGCTCACGAAACTGCAAATGCGCAGCTGTGCTGCACGCGATTTAAGACGGAAATACAAACACTGAAAAAAAAAGTTCGGACATTCGGCAAAGATTTCTCGTCAACAAACTTCTACAGTTGTTAGTTTATTTTCTCGTTGATAAAAAAAGTTTGTCTCGTCGACGACCTGCAATTTGAATAAAGGCGTAAAATCAACACAAAAGAAAAATACATAAGTTTCTGAAATATCCAAAACTCTTTTACCGTTTACAAATCCTTCTTTAGAAAAACAGATTACGAGTCTGAAAACGTGCCGAGAAATTTACCCCCTCGAAAGCGTTCGATATAACGCCACGGTGCACCAATGCGATATGAAATTTCTATGACGCACTCGATGCCCCGCTATCGAAACTCGTTCGACGATATAGTCGTCATAGAACCGGCGGTCAGTAAAAAAAAAAAAAAAAAAAAAACAGAAAAAACCTCGTAATATGCGTCTAACTCTCGCCGTCCGGTTCACCCAGTCATCGTCGACCAAGGGCGGTCATTTTATCGAATCCCATTCTATGAATCAACGGAGCTAAGAGTTTCTAGGAATCGCGTGTAAACCGGAGCGCATTCACCTGTGGATGCGTGCCCATTTAATGCGTGTTTACGTTCGCGTCTTCGCCGCTGCACGTGCGGCGAAACTCGGCTGCTGGCTGAGATGCTGCAGAGGGGATTTTTATCCTTTCCAAAGGTTGCGGTCGCCCGTCTCCCTCGTGCGTCGGAGACTCGCAATATGCGTCGTAGAGGATCTAAACAAAAAAGGAAAGTCGAACCCAAGTCCTTCGGGTGATTAAACTTCTTCAGCTCCACTCCGTCTCATATTCTTGTTTACGTTCTTTCGTGAATAGGAGCTAAGAAAAAAAAGATACATCTCGGAACACACGTGGCAGCCCCCTCGACCCTCCTTGGGTATCCCTTTTAACCTTGACTCTCCCCGAGAGACGACTAAACATGCAGTCTTTTTCGATTATTAAAATATTACTTTATTCTTCATTTCTTTCTTACAATAAGAAGTTCTTTATTAAAATAAAGAACTTTAAAGGTACTTTCGATTTAGAAGTTTAAACCGACTGGTAAACCAGCTTCAGAAAATAAAAGTTAAAGACTAAAATACATAAACTTGCTAGTTAAGTTGGACTTAGAATAGTTATAGCACAGAACGTAAGGTAGAAAAAGAAAATGTTGTAAGTCATATCCTTCTTTTGTACCCGTAGATAATTCATTATATAAAATAAAAATGAATATTATATAAAAATAAAAGTTAAAGCCTAAAATACATAAAATTGCTAGTTAAGTTCGACTTAGAAAAGGTATAGCATAGAACGTAAAGTAAAAAAAGAAGTTGTAAGTAATAACCTCCTTTTTTTACTTTACGTTCTATGATATACCTGTTGTGAGTCGAACTTCACTGGCAAGTTTATGTATTTTAGGCTTTAACTTTAATTTTCTGAAGCTGGTTTACCACTTGGTTTTCAATAGTGTGGGTAAAAACTTGAAAAAATACCATATGCAGTCCTTTCTGTACATTTTTTAAATTTATCATCGTCCTTGCCGGTGCAACTGCAGAGTACAAAAAGTTTGCACTTTTCACAACAACTCATTGGCCGTGAATATCCACAATATTTTATTTGTCAATTTTCCGATCGCACCATCCGCCTCTAGTTTTTCAAACAAAAGTACAAATTAAAATCGTTAATGACACGGAAAATAAAATGACAGGATTTGTATATTAAAATCTGAACGAACGAGTTTGTAACGTGTTAAAAAAAAATCTTTTTACGAAACTTAATATTCCGATTTTACGAAATCATTTTTTAATGTGTGCAGGCGCGTGTGCGTTTTTGCCTCCTACTTTTGAGCAAGATTGAATGAACAATATACGATTATATTATTCTTGAGATATTTGTTTTAATCGCGCAAATAACGAAGCACAATAATTTTCTTGACACTCTATTGAACTCCATCGAAAAATAAAAATAAATAGATCTTATCGTTCGTTCGTTTCTGCAGCTCGCCCGAGCGCTTCTCGGGAGATCAACGTTACGCAATTCGGAAATCGCCGCCGCCCGACATGCATTGTTAGCGATAAGTCGAGATTCCTCGACGGGGCAAGGAATAAGAAAAATCAAATAAAAAAGACGCGAAGAATACGCTCACTGTGCTATTTCCTATTTTCCTCTCGCATTCGCGAGTGTCCGGCGGGCTTCCGCCCGGGCCGTGCGATTGTGTGCGAGCGATAGACGATGGATGGCCGGGCCGCGAGACTGAGGAAGCCTCATGCATGGAAAACGTGAACGAAATTCCGTGGCACTGGCGTGTGACGGCTTCGACGCTCCGGTAAAATTCTTCGGACGATCGTTACCGGTTCCACGTCGTTACTCCACGCCGGACTACGGAGACTATGCGGAGTGTAGCTTGAGAAAAAAAAAAAAAAAGATAAGAAAAAAAATCCTGGCATTATTCATCGTGGCCCTGCCGTGCATGCCTGCACTCTCTACCTGTGGCTATCGCGCTGCTGCATTGCACCGCCGTTGCCCGTAATTCCTGAACGACTACGTAATCCGCAAGCAACCGTCTTTTTCACCTGGAGGCCGGTAAAGCGAATTTTAATTAAACGTCGAACAAACTTTTTGCCGTTTATTTTCTTCTTAAACATTTTTAAAATTAACAACAAAAAGAAAGTTCGTTCGCTCTGGTGAAGCGGAGAAAATTTTGTACCGTAGGTGTGCCGTGATGGAACTTTGTCCGTGCGAGGGGAAAATCACCGAGAAACTTTGGTTAACGGATCGTCCGTTGTTATTATTTTTTTTTTTCCCCGAGTTGTTTACGTACCGATAATTCGTCGTTGCTCGAGGCAAGGTAGTTATTAATTGCACGATATCATCGGCTGGTACGCGATAGTTTTTTCCTGGATTTTTATCGTCACGTGTTTTATTTTCCGATCAAGAAAAAAAAAAGGTTGCTTTCAGAGTTTATCGTCCAATTTTCCGCTGATAATAGAGTCTCGAAATTGCAGTACGCGGCGAGCCAATGATTCGTCGGCTTGCCCGGCGAGACGTGTCGCGCGACCCGCGACCGCGTTCGCCGCCGGGTCAACGAGAGATAAGCGGCATTAAAAGGCACGCTGTAATTTCTAGTCTGCTATCTCGACGAAATAATAAAAGTCATTGTCTTCGGAGCGGACGTGAGAAAAAATAAATAAATAAAGAAAAAAAAATTCTGCTCCACCTGGAGAGGCCCCGGGGGGATTCGAACCCCCGATCTCCTGTTTACTAGACAGGCGCTTTAACCAACTAAGCCACGGCGCCGTTGGACACACAAAATCCAAGGGATTATCATGAATTCTCCATCGATATTATGTTCGGGGACGGTATGTGTTCTCGTTATTAGAATTCGCGTTTGTATCAACTCTCGTCATCAGCTCGACTCAGGCACAACTCACGCTATGTTCAACTCTCGTCGATCTCATCTGACTACGACGAGAACGAGACCGATTTTTGGGAAGCCGGCAGGTTGGACTGAGTGCGAATCTGTTCTCGCAATGTAAAACTCTCGTCGATCTTAGTACTTCCGGCCCTTGCGCCGATGGTTAAGCCGGGTCGCGGTAGGTTACGTGCCTCTGAGTCAATAACGTCGGTCTCACCTCTCGAGCTCGGCTCAGTTCTCGCCCTGGTCAACTCTCGTCGTTCACTAACTCACAACACATGCAGCTCGGAGTGATTTCAGTGATTCTCAATGCTGCCGGTTTCTTAAAAGATCCATCACATAAGCCCCAAAGACAAACTGCTCTAAATGGTATATAATACTATCGAAATATTCTTACATCGACAATGAATCGCGATTCCATACGACGGTAATTAAATATTTGTTTTGTTAATATCGGTCTATATGTGCTAATATTCTTTGTTTGCAAAACGTAACGAGAAATTGTACATCACAGTAATTGTGTACTGAATTTAATGTACCAGTTTTCGCATAAAAACTTCCAGACCGGTACATTGAATTAAGATTTTTTCTTTTACTGTTTAGACTGTAAAAATAAATTGTAAATTTAATATACTTGAACTTGAAATTTGCTCACATTTCTTACACTAATGGAACACTCATGTACTTTTTCGTAAAATTAAAATACGGTAGGTTAATATTAAAAATCTTTTGCCTGAAATGTACGAAAATGTTCATTGGAACAAACAAATTTACTGTAAAATTGCAACGCACATATGTTTGAAAATTCAGAAACAGTTTGTCTAAAAAAGCTTTCAATACCGTTCATTAATTTTCAAACAAATTTTTTTTACCCTGCATATACAGCCGTATTCATTATTTTTTTTTTCTCACCGATAAATACCATTCTCACGTTCTCGTCAAATTTTATTTTCGGACGGGCGTTACAAAAAATCCTCGACGGCCTCAAAAAAATGTCAATCGCCGAGGCGCATTGACTTTCGAGACATACATCGTTACGTCGGACTGAAAACTCTTCTTCGATCTCTTCGCGTCGGGCACGCATGAGCGATCGTTAGAAAGTCAAGCGACAACTAATACGTGACGTCGATAAAAATAAATAAATAAATAATAATGATAATGATAATTGAAAAAAATCGTAAATAAATCTGCGATGTCACCGATTTGCAACATCGAACTATTTTACTCGATTTTGCTCATTTCCTTGCTCATTTCCTGAGTCAATAGTATCGAAATATAGAGATACAGAGAGAGCCAAAAAAAAATTGCGATTTAATCCAATTAAATTAATTGAACCAACAGATTCGTTCCGTTGTCATAAACAAAGAGGTCACACGAACAACGATCGGCTTACGTAACGCTACAGTAGAGCTGCTACGAATAATACAGCGATAAGGGAGCGGATTAGCAGAGTAGGAGATCTTGTTGAAAGGACTCCGTAACTGTGTTGTCGATGGTGAACTACCAGCCCGACGTTTGTTCGGTTCGATTATTCATGACCACTGGCACGAGACGATTCGAATCGAGCATATATAAGCGGCTCTTCTCCACTCTTTTAGTCCAAATGAGATTTTTTTCGAAAATATTTTCTCTTCCCATTCACACAAGAAACGACAATTCATTTTATTACTACAATTGTTTGGCCTGATTATCGCCCAATAAATGGGCTGTTCCGTGTAATAAGTGAATTTATGAATAATAATAATAATAAGACTGTATTATTATGATCGTTGACAACATTTTTAAAAATTATTAATAATCTTTTTACCAAATAAAAAACCCCGGCTCTTTCCCTCTCTTTGAGTCTTATGACATGTTTCCGAAAATATTATCGTTTCCCATTCACACAAGAAGCGACAATTTGTTAATTACTATGATTGTTCAGCTTGTTTGTTTATCGTCCCAGATGTGGGACGTGCCCTTTAATAAGCGAATTTATGAATAATAATAATAATAAAACCATATATTATCATAATAGATGTCCACATTTTTTTAATCATTAATAATAACTTTAGGAATTCAAAAGCCTCCGTTCTTCTTCACTCTTTTCGTCTAATGAGATTTTTTCGAACATTTTTTCTTCTCCTATTCGCACAAGAAACGACCATTTTTTTTATTACAATGATTGTTACTTTGTATTATCGCCCCAGAAACGGGACGTGCCCTTTAATAAGGGAGTTTACGAATATGAATAATAATAACAATAATAATAATAATAATAAGAGTATATATTATTATGATAGATGTGAAATAATTTTTGTTTTTAATTATGACCGATAATGTTATCAAATCGAAAACCTCCGCTCCTCTCCCATTCCCTCTCGGTGTGTTCGGGCTTCCATTCAGCAGTCAAGTTGTGTAAGTTCGAGGTCGTACCAGCGGCAGCAGCAGCACGCTGCTGTGGAATCCCGGAATTGCAGTGCGCAACGTCGACGACTCTCGCGCCCGCGCGCGCGCATATCGCGAACGATGAGAGACGGCCTCCAATTCCTCGTTCTGCCGACGATACGAGACAAGAATGCGGTTTTGAGTTGCAGATAAATTCATGATTATTATGTATTATTCCAGGAGATAACGATAAGAAATCGGCTAGACGTATAAATTAGCCCGAAAAGTTTAGCGGCGAAGCACCGAGGGAAGAAGAGCACCGCGAACGGGATCCACCGTAGGACGAGGTGGCCGAGTGGTTAAGGCGTTGGACTGCTAATCCAATGTGCTCTGCACGCGTGGGTTCGAATCCCATCCTCGTCGATTGCATTTTTTATCCTCGTGGGGTAAAAAATTTAAATACAAAAAAACAATCGTAAAAAAAGTAAAATAAACGTTCCAACAACCGTTCACCGGCGATTTCACGTTTCCAACGCGAATCGATTCGCAACGATTCGCAACACCGCTCACTCGGACTCTCGGACACTGTCTATGTTCTCCCCGCGAACTCTCGTGAAAATTACGCAAGAGCTCCGAGAGAACGCACACTTTTCGTGCGAGACTCGTTACGCTTTTTTTTTTTGCTTCCTTTTTCTTCTGTCATTCCTTCGCCGAACTCGCGACGAATCGGTGGTGCTTTATTGTCATCTCCGTTCGCCGAAGGAAGCCGCGTCAGTGTTCGAGTCACCTTAGCGTGCTGGGAAAAATAGTTCAACTTTGCTTGACCCACTCTCACTCGTTAACTTTCTGTATCACCTGAAAATATTAAATTTCAATCGATACTGTTGTATCGATTAAAACTTACATCGACGAGTTATCGATTGATTCGATAACGATTATTAAACAAAAACCACAATCTCAGAAATTCGTTCTGAGTATCTGGAATGTCAATAATTACAGAAAAAAGGTCATTAATTGTAGAAAAAAAACGTAAACAAAGAAAAATATAAACTGTTTTGTTGGCAATCGTAATCGCAGCGATATTTCCCTGTTCGTCGGACTATTGTTATAAAAAAAAAAAAAAGAACGGATCCTGTCACAGCGAGAGATCACGGATCGTAAAAATGCTTGCAGGGGATTCGAGGAGAAGAAAAACTGTACGCGATGTATGAACGTACGGGTATAGTACATAAATTCTTGCCATTCAAGGACGCGAGAGTACGTCGGGCATGAAGCATCGTCGATCCTCTTACTTTGACCTGGTATCGTTCTATCAGGCGGTCGTTAGGCATTTTTTTTTTAATGAAGATTGAGAGTCCCCTTCGAGCCGCGAAGGAAGCAAGCTGTAATCATTGCAGTCCGCTTATCCGGTCTGGGGATCTTTCCGGCATTACGAGAGAGACCATAAATCAGGCTGTTTCTTTTTTTGCTTCTCCCTCAATCCAGATACGTTCGAAATGTTTGTTTTCCGACGATTCCGTTCCACGATGCGCGAACGAAAATTGCACTTGCATTTTTGCCGAAGATAACTCGAAGCCGCATTACCGACCGAGCGCGGAAAATTCTCGAACCCGAACGGCCTCGCTCGAAACGATGCCTGCTTTATCGACTGACGGTAAAACAGCCGCGATATTCCCGCGTTAGCGGCCGAGTTGGCGTCTCTGCGGGATGTCATAGTGAATAATAATTAATAAAAGTAGCTTTGTGTTCAGTGTCAAACTACATTGCGTGGACGCGGTTCTGCGTACGGATGGATACGCAATTCGTCGTTGATCGGACATGTCGGATCGCAATGGAGAATCCTCGGAACGAACTTCGCTGCTCACCAGTAAGCTTGGCCTACACGTTACCCCGTGTTATTCGTTAGTGTAAACAAAAGAAAAAGATTTTGACACTAGTCTCACGTGGTCCAAGATCATATGTCGGTGGCGTGATTCTTTGTGTTCTGAAACGGTTCCGAGTTTTATTTCGCCCGAAGTACGTTGAGTTTCAAGGCAGTCGTGGCCGAGTGGTTAAGGCGTCTGACTAGAAATCAGATTCCCTCTGGGAGCGTAGGTTCGAGTCCTACCGACTGCGAAGATCAATTTTTTTTTTTTTTTTTGCTGTCTGTGTTAATTCGTCATTCATTTATATATTTTTTTAATTTATAAGAGCATTTTTTATAATTATTTTTTAGTAATTAGTAAGTTGTAATTAGAGCGAGATTTCAAGAATTCGAGAGCATCGTTCGCGAGAGACTGCTCGGGATTTCACGATGAGTTGGTTTTTTTTTTAGCGTCAATACAGTTATCGCCAGGTAACGAGATAAAACACACGCCTGTATAATCACCTTTTTCTCCTGTCCATCATTCCGTGTTTAATATACAATATAACCCGGTCTTTTAGTACAGGTGAAAAATCTTTTGTCAATTCAGCGCGCGTATCTTCTCGCGATTTATCATGTGACCACGGCAAAAGTACGACAAGGCTTCGCGATTGTTATTTTAAGAAATAGATTTAAAAAAAAATGCGATGTTTGTTGAGAATAGGCTATCTCGAGCAGCCTCAATAAGCCGCTGTCTTCTGATACCGTGTTGTCTACGATATCTTTTATTTTCATACAATTGTTCAATTTATTATTATTCAATTATTCAATTAAAAGTTCCGAACTGACCAACTTTTTCTCGCGTCCACGTTTCTCCAGATTTTCTTTGTATAATTATTCTTGTTATTCAAATTGGACAGCTGTGTCGACGACATTTGTAGGCTAAAAGATAAAATGTAAATAAAAAAAATTGCAAATAATATTGTATTTTATTGGCTCATGGATAAGCGACACGATAGCTGCGTGCGTTCTTTTGTTATCTGAACTGAGACGTTCAAAGATTTATCGTAAACGAGTAATCGTCCACTTGAAATATCTTTGTTTTTCTTTTTTTTCACCCTGCGCCACCGGCTTATCCACCTCGAGTCGACCTAACTGCCAGTCTTGCATTAACCGGTAGCAAGTTAACAGTATAAGACGCTCCGGTCACTTCCGGTCGCGATCCACCTACGAGTTAGTATCGTGTGCGGATAGTTATCATTGCGGTTTGCTTCTCTTTAATTAGAATCGAGGTTCACGAAAGATTCAATGAGTCTCAATCTATTCGTAGACTGAAAGCATTCTTCAGCATCTCTGGTGAAACGTATATTCGTGTTTTTTTTTTGTTTTTTTTTTGCGACGTTCTCATCGATCGGGTCAATTAATTTAGAGTACCGCGAAAGGTTCGCGAAGTGAATCGAGTCGTATTTGCCAATCAACTGATATCCCTCCGAGAGCGAACGGTGTGACCGAGTTTTGTCATCAATTATCCAAACTCGACGAGATCGATGCGCGGCGAGCGATGAGGGAAGAAACAAAAAACTGATTCATCGGGGACGGTCGTTAGAATACTCGGTATTGTTCGCATTGTTTTTCTAAATTTCATTTTTACTTCCGGTTTGAGAATTTTATTTCTCGGGAAGTGACGTATTTCCGAAAAAATTGCTTTCACGCGATAAACCTTGTCGCTATTTTGAGACCGTTTGTCGAGTTAAAAAAAAAAATGTTTGCGATTACGATCTAACTTTAAGAATAATGCAATAACATGAACGCGAACCCGATATGCATCGTTATTGTGTTTACTTTGCGTTACGTGCGAGACTGGAGGATTTAAAAAAAAATTCGACGCATTCGCAGTCACGCAAAGTGAATGTCTAGTTAGTTACGAACCGATTACATAAAAATATTCGACGACACGAATGGCAAAGGGTATAATCGCACGTTCGACGTTCCAGCTTTAATGAGGTATGTTATAACGTTGTCGATTGAGCATTCGGTCTAGCAAATGAAAAAGAAAATGATCATACAGAGTTTGTTCGTCGTTCTGTGAGGAGGACTGAAAGATTTCTCCTCTTTGACGCGAGATCGTCAGTCTTTAACTCGTTGAAATGCCCAGGAGCAAAGTGATTTATGCGGCGGTCCCGAGCCGTAAGAGTTCATCCGAAATCCCTTCGACCCGGATATAACGTTTCGCAAATCCCCGTATGAATCGTTGTTTCATGGTAAAGAAGATTATTTTATATCTTTCAGGCAGAGTCATGAGCACCTCGGCGGGGCAAAGAAGAAAGGATTTTCTGCGACGAAGGATACCGATTCTGGCCTGGTTGCCTTTCTACACTTGGAGCAAGTGTCTGCAGGATGCTATCGCAGGACTCACTGTCGGCTTCACGGCTATTCCTCAGGGCATCGCTTACGCCGCTGTCGCTGGACTGCCCGCTCAGGTTTGGTGGAAACAATTTGTTAATCTACATTTTTTTTTTTTTTAATGAAGTACGGTCCAACCCCAAAACGAGTGAAATTGAATTGTGTAATTTAATAATTTAAAGAATCAACGAGGAAATGAACTGACGAATTTAATTTTACGTATAAATACTTAAAGCAATATGTAAACAAAAAATGAAATTTTCATATCGCTTTCTCATAAACATTTTTTTATTACTCATAACATTTTTCTCATAACATTTTTTATTATTCTCATAACATTTTTTTATAGCTTTCTCATAATGTTTCTTTATTCGCGCAGAATCTTCTATGAGAAAGCATTTTCTGTATATTCGGATTCCTCATAGAGAAAACTTCGCGTATAAAACAAACAATTGAACATTTTAAAATGGAATTTAAATCTGGTAATTCTGAGAAGATAAGGCAAAAAAGAACAATGTCTCGTCGATTTATTTATCGCTGTGTATTATTTACGATCGGTAGCCTCCACGTTCATTAACTGGAGAGAGGTTCGGAGATCACGCCGATGAATGGACGTCGATAATTTCGGCATATTTACTCCGATGTATTGAAAACATTTATCATAAAATCAATAATCACCTTTATCTTTCTTCATTCACCGCACAACTTACCCTAAAAAATTAAATGTAACACTTTTTTCACACAAAACGTCAGCCGCTGCAATAATCGTCTCTTAGTAACCTCAAGTAATTTCAGAACCATAGGCAATTTCAACGTCATCTGTGGTTTTGTTCTAGGTTTTCAGCGTACATTTTTTTTATCAACACTATAAGTGATTTCGTCGATTCACTGATGCACTCACACACAATCTCGAATTTTTGTCCACCAAAACAAAGCTTGCTCTATGAGGAAGGAAGTATAATGCCAATTGGCCATTCGGTTGATGGCCAATTGGCATTATAATATGTTATTTAAGTTTGTTATTAATCAAAAATTGGTCCATATTATGTATTGTCAATAAATTCACTACTACTGCTAATAAAAAAACGATCTTTCAGTACGGATTGTACAGTGGATTCATGGGTTGTTTCATGTATCTGATATTCGGAAGCGCGAAGGACGTGACAGTGGGTCCGACGGCCATAATGGCCTTACTGGTTCAGCCTTATGTAACACAGCACGGTGCAGATTTTGCGGTAAGTTCGAGGAAAGAGATTAAATCGAAACTGAAGATTAATTTTTTTTTTTTAAGAACAGATAATAATTGAATATCGATAACCGCATCGGCAAGGATCCTTGATTTTACGTAACTACCGAGCATCTTTGTTTTTACGTAACTATTGATACCTCCAAAGACAGCTCGTCGGTTAGCATCTCTGTTCGATCGGGATGGGAATAGAGTTGATGATTTTTAAGTCCTTCACATCAATCTTTGTTTCTGTAGATAAACGAATATCATCGATCGCGTGACTACTGCAAATCGTTTTCTTCGCTTCTCTTCAAGATTGACCGATCTTCGATCCACCTGTCCGATAAGACTGACACAATCGATAATTTGATCCTAAATCAGGTTCTCCTGGGCTTTCTGAGAGGTTGCATAATAACATCGATAGCCCTGCTACATTTCGGAATTTTGGTGGATTTCTTTAGTTGTTTTTGTAGATGGCCTATCATTTTTTTAAAACGAATATCAACGAGCGCGTGACTACTTCAAATTGCTTTCATTAGTTGTTTCTGTAGATGGCCTATCATTTTTTTTAAACGAATATCAACGAACGCGCGATTACTTGAAATAGCTTTCTTCGCTTCCACAATCTCTTCAAGATTGACCGATCTTCGATCAACCTGTCCGATAAGACGATAAGATACAATCGATCATTTGATCCCAAATCAGGTCCTCCTGTGCTTTCTGAGCGGTTGCATAATAACATCGATGGGGCTGCTGCATCTCGGATTTTTGGTGGATTTCATTAGCATGCCGGTTATCTGCGGTTTCACTAACGCGGCGGCGATTATAATCGCAGCGTCGCAGCTAAGCACGATTCTGGGAATCGGCGGGCGCAGTGAAACTTTCGTCGACGCGATCCTAAAGGTGGTCGACAACATCAAGGAAGTTCGCCCGTACGACAGTCTTCTTGGTGTCTGCTGCATGATCGTCCTCGTCGCCCTCAAAGTTCGTTGACGAATTTAAAAGTTTGAACCGAGAAAAAATTTTGTAAAAAAAAGACACTAACATAAGCTTTATGTGAAATTCAGCACATGCCGGGAAAACGGAGCGGAAGCGTAGCGCAGAAGTGCATGTGGCTCGCATCCCTAGGACGAAACGCTATCGTCGTTGTTGCCGGAATAATTCTGGCTTACGCGTTATCCGTACACGGCTTGGAGCCGTTTCACGTGACTGGAAACATTACCGAGGGTCTGCCACCCTTCGGACCACCGCCCTTCACGACGGTTCTCAACAATGTCACTTACACTTTTCAAGACATGGTCGCGTCGCTCGGCGGAAGCTTGGCAACTGTTCCGCTCATAGCTATTTTGGAGAGTATAGCCATCGCGAAGGCCTTTGGTAAGAAAAAAAAAAAAAAAAATGAAATAATCATCGCGCTGAGTAGAGCGGGGCAAAACGGACTCGCGAACATTTCTTTTCCATATCCAGCAAAAAATTAGTACACTGAGAAAAAGAAATGGTTGGATTACATTTGGTTGGAGTAAATGCGCGATGACATACGTTCAAAGGCGTATTTGGTTGGTAAAACAAAAATGTTTGTTTCAATCGAACATTTTTGGATAAATTGAAGCAAATAATCTTTTGACAAAACGATGCTTTATTTGTACCAAAAAAATAACAGCTTTGAACGTATGTCACCGCGACTTCTGGTCAATCCAACAATTTTTTTTTCTCAGTGTATAGCGGTCCATTTTGCCCCGGCTTCCACAATCACTTCGGGAAATCGCTCTGCTCATGCAGCTAATTAAGCTTTGCCGGAGTTGGAATGCAAATCGGTGAACAATTACCGGAATTTAATATGATCCTGAACATATCTGCATGACATCAAATTTCATCATTGACGAGTCTGTGTCAATGCAAAGCTTTCGGACGAAAAGAAAAATTGTTCGCTCGTAGAATTTTAGTCTCCAAGTGAACTTCCCCGAGCGAAGTTTGTGCGATGAAAAACACAGCTGTTATAACTTGATGAAAGTTAGTCTCGTGCAGATATCTTCAGGGACATAAAGTAATTTACATTGAGATTTTGTAAAGTCCAAACGGACGAATGGATAATCATTAAAAAAAAAATTATTATAAAAAAAAAAAACTGTGTTGCGCATTCGTGGAGGAGGCGAAGATGACAAACTTGTTAAGTTAACTTTCGCTCGCAGCAAAGGGCAGATCGTTGGACGCCAATCAGGAGATGTTGGCGCTGGGTCTTTGCAACGTGGCCGGGAGTTTCGTCAGATCGATGCCGACAACCGGAAGCTTTACGAGGACGGCGGTGAACAATGCGTCCGGTGTGCAGACGCCTATGGGCGGTGTCGTGACCGGTTCGCTAGTTCTTCTCGCCTGCGGTCTTCTCACCTCGACTTTCGAGTTTATACCCAAAGCCACCCTCGCCGCGGTCATTATAGTGGCCATGTATTACATGCTGGAGTTTCACATATTCATCGTTCTTTGGCGAACGAAAAGTAATTATTACCATATTAAATTTCCATGGTCACGACGTTCTCAACCTTAAGGGGATCGACTTATTGCCTTTGCAAGAAATCGACTTGGTGCCGCTTACGGTGACCCTCGTGACTTGCCTCGCGCTGAGCCTCGACTACGGAATGGCCATCGGCATCGCGATAAATCTTCTGCTCCTGCTGTATTTCACCGCGAGGCCAGGATTGATGATAGAGGAACGGAACGTCGATGGCACGAAGATACTTTTTGTCTCGCCGCAGCAGTCGCTGAGTTTTCCGGCCGCGGAGTATCTGCGCGAGAGCGTAATGTCCAGGTGGGGGTTCGATGCATTCGATGCACGTAGGACACGTGGGACAAAAGTTTGAAGTTGTTGCTGGTTTTTTTTTTTTTTTTTTTTTTGAATTTGAATTTGCATACAATTTTTATTTTCCAGATGCGACGAGCGCGGGGACTCGATACCGGTGGTCGTGGAAGGAGGTCACGTGCACAGGATAGACGCGACGGTGGCGAAAAATCTGAGGCTCCTCCAGCTCGATCTCGAGACCCGTAATCAGAAACTCGTATTCTGGAATTGGTGCCAGAGCGCTCGGGCGACACTCACCAGTTACGATAACTCTCTGGACATGTACTTCATGAATACTGAGACTCTGAATGAATTATTTAACGGTACGTATATTTCGTGCTCCAATGAGCTTTTATGTTTCAATGAAATTCAGTGTTCTATTAAAAGAGTTTTACATTTCTTAAGGTTTGATTTTTTTTTTTTTTCTGAAATTCCAACTCCCACCATTTTTCATTCTCGGACCTGGGAACTTTTTCGTAAAAGTAGAAGTCGTTTTTTGTTTAAACATTTTACTTGTTTTTAATTAAATCGTTGAGCCTTTTCATTACTACTATTGATACAATAAATAATAGGAAACGGGCATAAAATTAACGTTTTAGATAACGCCTATTCTGTCCGAAGACAGCCCGATTGTCTGATGGCTTCGAGCCCAACGTTCCGGTGCCCAATCGAGGCAATAATTATCATAGCTTCGTGCGGTCTGCCAGCGAGCGCCGTAACATTCGCGAGCAGACCACATTATTTTATTAAAAATCCTTACGTGAAAGCAGTTTTATATTTTTGTAAATATTTACAATTAAACAAAAATTGAACTCTCCCAATTTTTCATTTTCGGAGTTGAAAGCAGTTTTTTGTTATGCTTCCTCATAGAGGAAAATTGTTTTTTTTTTGTTTTGTTTTTAATGAAATCTTAAAATATTAGGAAGCGGGCATAAATTTACCATTTAAAAGAACGCCGATTCTGTACGAAGATAGCCCGATTGTCTGATGGCTTCGAGCCCAACGTTCCTGTGCGCAATCGAGTAACCGCGACTGTTGATCCGCGCGGGTAGTTTAATTATCATAGCTTCGTGCGGTCTGCCAGCGAGCGCCGTAACATTCACGAGCAGACCGCACTCCAAAGTGGATATTGTCTGTGCGGGTCAGCCGATAGAGTCGAACGTTTCGCCGCTGCAGTATTCAAGTTCCGACGGTAGTTGCCCGGATGCAGCCCTACCAGTCCAGCTGCGGTGGTCGCCGCGAGAATGCGCGCTCTGTATTACGGACCAGTAGGTACGGACATTGGCGGTCAGACGCGGTCCTCTTAAATATTAAGCTACGGTCGAACGGCGCTGCGAGGGATCGTGGAAACGGCTGCGTCAGCTGTTCGACCTTACTCCACTAGGCTGCTACCGATTTTACACGAATTTCATTACCACTATCCGAGCCAACCGGTGCGCTGAGAAAATCGAACCTAAACAGGGTTATCGCGCGTACCACTATCGTTGATCGGCTGTTGGCAGCAACGACGACATGGAATCTTCGATAATGTATTTTTTCTTCGTGATTTCCAAACGCTCATAAATTTACATTTTATATATGAAATTGAAACAAATAAAAGATCTTAACGACGAAAAAATGTTAATAGATGAAAAGAAAATTGTATAGACAAAAAATGTTTAATAAATGAAAAAAGTTATAGATAAAAAATGGTTAATCATTTTAAAAAATTATAGATAAAAAATGTCTAATAAATAAAACAATTTTAGAAATAAAAATGTTTAATAAAAAAGATAGCCCATTTTGTGCCAATTTATCTCTGACGCTCGAAATGATTATTGAGAATTAAATTGTTTTTAAATAGTAAGTCCATTTAAAGCCACGACCTGGTCCGAAAGGGATTTCTTAGCCGCTCCGTTTTACCCGGATCGGAATTCGTCACGGAACGATAAAAAAAAAAGTCTCTCCGACGAGGCAGTTAAATTAATAATGAGTTTGGGAGAGTACAGCGCGCGCGGGTGCACGCGAAAATCGGTAACTCCGAGAGCGACGTAGAACCGTTAACAAGAGCGAGACTCCGTCGTCGTAGTCGTCGTCGACGGTCGAATATGGAATCGGCTTTGACTACTTAAATTTGAAAAGTGCCTAGAGCCGCGTCGCGTAGTCACCGTCATCCTGTCTCGGCCCCTCCAACCATCGCCGGCAATCCAATATTCAAAGCTCTCCCTGCTTTCTCGCTCTTCCCGACCCGGAGTGCTTAAAATTGATACCCGCGACCCGCGAAGCTCAGTCGGGATGTTCGAATATTCCGGCGAGTTGCGGCAAGGTTCACTCACGCCGCATCATGCTGTACAGTTTTTTTCCTCTCCGCTCCTCCGGGGATGCCTTCGAGGCCTCATGAATATTTGACGCACTAGTGGAAAATTTATTCCGCGCAAAAAAAAAAAAATTAAAAAATACATAACACAACGTTTTCTATTGTGAAACTGGCTTTCATGTTTGTTTTGCCTTGCAGATTGGAACAACAGACGACCCAGTGAGATGCACGAAGTTCGACCGGTATGAGAGACGATTTCGATTTCGTTGCGTCGTGTTTTTTTCGATAGGGTCGCTAAGTTTGTAGGTTTTCGCTGCAGAAGACCTTACTCCTCGTGCATTTTAACATGGTCTACGCTTATTCGATGAAAATAATATGCGGTAAAACCTCGATTAGCCGGAGGCGTAACGGACGGTACGCTCCACGAGCGTTCGATGTCCAAGAAAACGTTAACTTATCAGAAAGCTGCAAAGTTTATTAAAATCGCAGGGAGAATTACGTTTTTTTTCAATCCTGCACCTGATTGGCTGGGTGGTGTAGAAAAAATCAAATATCGACCCTATCGGAAGCCAAATATTTGAAAAATTAATTATCGGTGCTGATCTTTTTTAAGCAGTGTTTTAAGCAATAAAGTGTTATAAAAATTTCGGAGCATTCGCGCATTTCAGTTATCCCCGTGTAGTTCTGTCTGCCCCGGATAATCGAGGTTCTACTGCACATCAGACCGCCAATCGACGAAACTATCGAGAAGGCACATGCAACCAAACAATTTGTATATACGCGGTACACATTATGAGATATATCTATAAGTATCTGTTTTAATAATAATGACCAAAAAGTGAAGTGTTCCCGCTCTCGAGTACCCAGGATTAAGTTCCTCGAATAAAAAATTCGAAGGAATCGTCGCAGAATGAAATGGATCTTATTAACTACTCATCAGACTGCCAACCCACGAAACTCTATTCGAAAACGCAAATCCGACCAAACCATTTGTATATACGCGGTACACATTAAGAGATATATCTATAAGTATCTGTTTTAATAATAATTATGAGATATATCTATAAGTATCTGTTTTAATAATAATTATGAGATATATCTATAAGTATCTGTTTTAATAATAATGACCAGAAAGTGAAGTGTTCCCGCTTTCGAGTATCCAGGATTAAGTTCCTCGAATAAAAAATTCTTATGAACTACTCATCAGACTGCCAACCTATGAAACTGTATCGAAAACGCATATCCGACCAAACGATTTGTACATACGCGTTACATATGATGTGATCTATCTATAAGTATCTGTTTTAATAATAATGACCAGAAAGTGAAGTGTTCCTGCTCTCGAGTACCCAGGATTAAGTTCCTCGAATAAAAAATTCGAAGGAATCGTCGCAGAATGAAATGGAGCTTATTAACTACTCATCAGACTCCCAACCTACGAAACTCCATAAAAAACGCAAATCCGAGCTCACGATTTGTATATACGCGGTACATATTATGTAATATATCTATAAGTATATATTTTAATAATAAATACCAAAAAGTGAAGTTTTCTCACTCTCGAGTACCCGGGATTAAGCTCCTCGAATAAAAAAATTCGAAGAAACCGTCGCAGAATCAAATGGTGCCCATTAATCTGAATAGCGGATTTGCGGAAGGGGGTATACTAAAACCCTTTCGTTTCATCTATTATAAAAGAATATTTTATACTCTCATTCGTATTCCGATTGAGTCGCCCCTTAATAACCCCTCGGGCTCGAGTATCGATAAGTCTCGTCGTCTCTCGCCGGCTTCCTCAGGCAGCTCCATCGCCAGGAACGTTTGTGAAATTTCAAACTGGATAGCAGAGGGCCCCGGCCCGCCAACTCCGAGAGCGAGAATAGCGAAAGCTCCGCGCACTTCTCCACTACATATACAATCCACACACCAACATGCTTCGCTAACTTTCATACATCTTTACACAATGTTACGTATAACTGTAGTTAAATCGCGCATAAACTCCGATAATGCGCAGGTGACTCGGGCTCTTCAATCCTAGCGTGTTCTCGTTCGCCCTCGCGTTGCACTTCGAGCCGTGCACATTCTCCGACCGCCCTCCGACTGTATTATCGATTATCGTTTCCCAAGATCCGAAAGTACCTTCACCTCTTTTGTCCCCTTCCTTCGTTTTTTTTTTTTTTTTCTTCAAATTTCTTCCCGAAGCTTTCAGCGTTTGACTATAAAAGAGTTATACCGCCGAGGCTACCGTTGCCCCTCCTAAAGCTCGGCGTTACAATACGTACCGTACTATAATTTTTGCAACGGTATTGGTTCGCCTTCAGAAATAGCGGGCCTCATCGAGGGGCGGGGGGTTCCGAGAGTGTGCCTGATAGATTATATCGTGCTTGTGCAGCTGGCACACCCTCTCTCGTCCGCGATCTCCTCTTCTCTCTCTCGGCCTCCGTGTGCATGCGATTTTCGGTTCGGCTGTGTTGCGCCAGTCAACTTCGGGGAGGGTGGTGGTCGTAGCGACACTGACTGGTTCCATCGATCGCTCGGGGAAAGCTCGAGGGTGCGCGCGCGCGTTCGCCAGCGTTACCACGACCCGGTGAGAGAGAGAGAGAGGGGGCGAGAGAGCCGCGACGCTCGGCGTCGGGAACAGCGCCGAGACACACAACCAGCCCGGCAGAGAGCGAAATCGTCGGGGGCTCTCGCTCAGTGTCACCGGACTCGGTGAACTGACTGTTACACAAGCCACGTTGTAGACCTTTCGATTGATAACGAAAAAATTTTGAGGAAAATAAATAAAATAATTGGTTGTTGTTTGTTGTTGTAATAAAGAGTTGGAACTGACTCTATCGGCCAGGCTGGCCGGAACTGTTCGGTAGGAAAGCATCTCGGTACGATAACGAGCGGGAATAAAGATATTTGTCAAGTAGTCGAGGTCAATAACTCGTCGGACCGTCGATGCGTTCGACATTCTCTTGTCGGTTCAGATTCGTGACGTCGATGTGCAAATGTGTCGGAGAGCTCAACGAGACGTGAGATGGAGGAACGGGGATTGATGGTTTCTTAAGGGGGAGGGTTTTTGGATATTTTTTGTTTGGTTGTATTTTTTGTTTTTTTTTTGTTTTTTTTTTTGGGATATAAGAAAGCATAATAATTGAGAGACGACGATGACGGTAGGGGAGGAATCGACACCTGCTCCCGAGAAGACACCGGTACGCCACCTGGCAACCCACCAAACGCCAGACCTCATTGCGGAGGACATCTTATCCTAATCGTGAGTATTTTGGTCTCGAGAAATTTTTCTTTGATTTGCGGTTTTCGGGTCAGTGTCAAGTCGGGCTGAGCTTTCTTGGAGCGTATTTACGATGCTTTGAAAGGAATATCGTGTGATAAGACCGTAATCGAGTTGTCTACTTGGGAGTCCGAAGGATCGAAAGAAAGTGGCAAAGATTGTTTTCTTGAAATTGGTGACGACTCGACGGGGCGGGTAAAAAAAAGCTGTTCCACTTGCGAGAGAATAAAATCGGTCGATTGCCCACAAAGTTGATGTGTCAAATACAAAAACATGTGTATTACGAATAATACACAAGCCAGTTTTTTTTGTTGTTAATATTAAAGGACAGATCGATCGACCCTTTTCGTGAATGAATTTTTGTACTTTTTAGCTTATAGTTTTTCGTATATAGTGTGATAATAGTGTGATAATTGATTATTAGGCTCTCGTCGCTTTTTCTCTGCGTATCTAGTCAGCCGGTTTGCCAACACCGTAAAAAAGCTTTCTACAATTGCAGAACTCCAGAATTGTTTTACTTTTAAGTTCACAATTTTCGCTTTATATTATGAATTGATTTTTAGGCTCTCGTCCCTTTTTCTCTGCGTATCTAGTCAGCCGGTTTGCCAACACCGTAAAAAAGCTTTCTACAATTGCAGAACTCCAGAATTGTTTTACTTTGAAGTTCACAATTTTCGCTTTATATTATGAATTGGTTATTACGGCCTCGTCCCATTTTCTCTCTGCATTCAGTAGGCCTCTTTGCCTACGCGCTAAACATTTCTGCAATACCATCAGCACACATCTTTTTTTTATACGGTTCGTTGAAAAACAAAAAAAAAAAAATGTTTGAAATTTGCAAACGAGCGACCTTTGTTAGATCTAAAAACCTCCTTCATTGTGCAATAAAGCAACTGTAATTGGAACCCTGGCGTTCTTGCACCGAGCATAAATGTAAAAATAACCAAGCGGTAATAGATAAATAAATAATTGTACACGTTGAATAGCGCGTTCGTCGCGACGGTTGTCGGTGGGTCAAGTGTCGGACGGTAGTTCGCGGTCTCCGTCGCGTGTCGATCGGATCTAGGGACGTTCGCTCCGACAACGATTTATCTAGCTTAGAGGAATACACGCGGACGGGCTCGTGGCCAGCAATTAAAAGCGACCGATGAGCCGAGCTTATCGTCGCTCCATCAACTCTTTCCCTGGCTATCTCCCGGTGAGGTGAGCGTGTTAGCAATAAAAATTTAAAGTAAGGAGAAAAAGAGAGAAAAAAAAAAAACGGAGTTGAACCTCGATTGTGCAGCAGGGGTTGAGACCCAGTTTTACCCTTGCGTTCATTAACGCACCGCGTGTTCCCGGTCGATGAACCGGCAGCCGCATCCCGATAATACTGTGTTATACCCTATATAAAAGAAATTTACTGCACGAAGCTCCACCGGAGTTCGATGTCTTCCGTCTCGCGGGTCATCGCACCCTTCACCCTTTCCCCCCTTCGTCCCGATCAACGATTCATAAAATCGTTAATTATTGACTCGCCTTAAACCTCCAACGACTCGGCGCCATCGGACGTGAAATTAGTCATCTATAATCCGTCCGACGCGTGGAATTTTTTTGCTATTTTTTTTTTAAATTTAAATATTTAAAAGGCCGAAGCGCCGTTGCATGAGTAATAGGAAATTTGCTCGAGCGCCGCGATTCAATGCGGGTCCTTCAGCGCCGCCGACTGACGCGTACGTGTAAAGAAACGGAGAAAACAAAAATTGAAAGAAAAAAAAAAGTATTAACGAGCTCTCGAACTTCCGTTTACTACTCGTTTCGCCATAGCGATAAGTGTTAATGGAGGTGATAAGTGAGGGAGAAAAAAAAAAAAAAAAAAAATGGAAACTTAACGACGGCGAGTGGTCGAGTTGGCCCGTGAGAGCGCCGACATCAACGCAAACAGACGCAAAGTTCATAAACGGACGGCTCTAGGTGCTTCGTTGCTTTACTCACTTTTTGCCGTGCGAGAATACACAGGGAAATCATTTCTCTCGACTGACCTTACGGCACCGCCGACGCGTCTCGTCGCGGACGATATATCGACCGTGCATATTCGTCGTTGTTACAGTCCCGTGTTTCCGCGTCGCCTTAGGTCGGCCGTGAAGCTCGACGGAATCAGGCCATCCGCGGGGCTCTACTTCGCGAAGTAAATCGGCCCCGATCGGCTCGCGATTCCCGACGACGCGAAACGGCCGAGAATAGAATGCCCCGTCGAAGATTCCGATTTTATAAATCTTTTAAAAGACACATCATTATTTCAGCCGCACACCGTCGGGATTTAATAAATCGCGATATTCATTCCGCGACATTGCCGGCGTCATTACTCAGAGTCCTGCGAGCTTGCACGTTCCATTATTCATGCCGATAAGGAATCTTAAAATACACGGGGCAAAATGCTTTAGAGCTATCGCTATCGCCACGGATCTGATGGCAGATATCTATTTTTGGATCCTCGCTGAGGAAGTTTCTCGACGCAAATCCTTTTTTTAAATTTAGGGTCGGATTACTTAAGAATAGTCTGAATCGTCGGGCAATAAGGCTCTTTGCTGGCGCTTGAATGTGTTCGCGAATTTCGGGGAATTTTGAAAAATCTTGTTAACATTTCATACGTATAAATGAAATCATACGAAAATCGAAGGATTTTTCTGTCTCGTTGAGGAAGTTTTCGAGAAAACTTTTTTTTGTTTTCGAAACTTTAGACTCAGATTATTTAAGAATAGACTAAATCGTCGAGTAGTAACGTTTGTAACTTAGGCTTGAATGTGCTTGTGAATTTTGGGAAATTTTGGAAATTGGAGTTAAAATATCATGCGTATAATTGAAAACATTAAAAAAATCGAACGGTTTTGGTTCCTCGTTGAGGAAGTTTTCGAGAAAACTTTATTTTTTAATTTTTAACGTCAGATTACTTAAGAATAGTGGAAATCGTCGAGAAATAAGGTTTTTAGCTCGACTTTGAATGTGCGCGCGAATTCTGAAAAAAAACTAGTTGAAATTCGATACGTACAATTGAAAACATTGAAAAATCGATCGTTGTTGGTTCCTCGTCGAGGGTGCTTTCGAGAAAACTTTGTTTCGACACTGTAGCCTCAGATTACTTAAGGGGAAGTGAAACAGCTGTGCGTCCGGGAGAGATAGTTGCAATTTTCAAATTAACTTTAGTCAATGGTGCTAATTTTTTTGAGAAAAAAATGAATTCGGGGCGGATGCGAAATTACCTCGCGAATACGGCGCGAATTTGCTTTTTCCTCAAGAAAATGTGCACCCTTGAGAAAAGTTCATTACAGTTTTCATTACCGACCGCGATATTTCACTTCCCCTTAAGTATAGTGTAAATCGTTGACTAGTAAGGTTTTTAGCTGGAGTTCGAACGTGCCCACGAATTTCGGGAAATTTTGAAAAAACTGGTTGAGTTTTGGCACGTAGACTTGAAAAAAAAAAAATCGAACATTAGAATCGTGTTCAATAAAAATTGGTCCAGCGTTTTAAATTGAATGCAATTACAATAATGAATGACAATAATGAATGCAATTACAATAATGAATGAAAAAATTACGAAGCAACGTGCAAATTCCAATGGCGCCTTTTTTTTCCCTTTCGACTCCGATACAAACATTTATCGAGTTACAGATTTTCGCGACGCGAATAATAATATCGGTGTAAAGTGTTCGAGCGCGTGGCCAGCCAGTGATATCGGTTTGCACTCCGGCGGAGCTTCGGTTATTACCATGAAATATGATTGCGCTGTTGTGCAGTGCGGCACACGAGATTCCACGCAACATACACGATCACAAATGCGCGTGTACCGTCGCATCCGACCCAATGATATACAAACAGTCTGGCAACGAGATTCAGCAACACGTTGGCAATTTCGAACTTAGTTTCGACACAAATTGCATACCGTCCCTCCCACCGCCGACCGGCGAAATGTCCGCCAGTGAAATCCCCACAGCTTGTTAAAAAAAAAAAAAAAAAAACAAAGCGTGAAAAAAACATGGCAAACGAAAAACTAGACCGAGCGGGAGAGAAAACAAAAAATACTGCATCGAGAGGAAGGAGGAGCTGCGGCAAATCGCATAACGAGTCTGTCGAGCACCGAATCGAGAGGTCGAGATGCATATTGGCTACGTATGTATGCGGACAAAGCGGCGGACAGGGCGGACAGAATCGGGACGTCTATGTAGGTACATGGTAAAAAAAAATAAAGCGAAAAAATTCCGAGAATGAGGGAACGACATGTCAGTTCGATAGTTTCGTTGCTGGCGTCATTGTTTCGCGAAACAATAAATCCCTCGGTTCGGCCTAATTAATCAGCGGGCTTGGAAGCCGTTCGCCGGGATCGTCGAGGCCCTTCGTGAGTGGTCGGGCGATCCTCAATTCCCGATAAATCGTTGCATCGATGCTCTCGTCCCCCTCGTCCCGTTTCGCGTGCACACTTGCACTGACGTTGCATATTAAAGCGCATAAAACACATCTGCGTGTAACGAGTTATCCAAACATTCGCGCCCGCACAACAGACGTTTTCGAGGCTACACTCGACACCGCATTGCTCACTCGCGATAGCATCCGGCGATGGAACTCGTCGGATCGCTGGATGAGCAATCGTTGCCATGCGATAAATCATCATTCCGTATAATGGAAAATTAATATTTGATGGGAAATTGATGTGTGCCAGGAAACGATAAATTTGTCGTACATAATAACGATGATTCGCCTTCTTATAAAAAAAATTATTCGAATCATATACTTTTCGCTGATCGATCGAATCTTAACGTCGGCTGTCGGCATCGATCGCCGAGCCATTCGGAGCTCGCGGTCGTCGTTCACCTCGGATATTTTTGGAGGGTCCTCCGGGTAACACGAAAAGGGTGTGAAATGTAAGGAGCGATAAATCATCATTCCGTATAATGGAAAATTAATATTTTATGGGAAATTAATGTTTGCCAGGAAACGATGAATTTGGCGTACACAATGAAGATGATTCGTTTGTGAAAAAAAAAATTACTCGAATCAGATATAACGTTTGCTGATTGATCAAACCTTATCGCCGGCTGCGGCATGCCTCGTTGAGTAATTCCACAGCGGTCCTCGCTCGCTTCGGAGTAGTGTAAAATGTAAAGAGCGATAAATCATTAATCGGTATGATGAAAAATTAATGTTTGCCAGGAAACGATGAATTTGTCGATTATAATAACGATGATCCATTTCCTCAAAAAATAAATAAATTAATCGAATAAGATATACATCTCGCCGAGTGATCAAACCTTATCACCGGCTGCGACATCCCCCGCTGGACCGTTAATGATATTGATATTAATATTTACATTAACCAGCACTATACTATATTATTTGATGGGAAATTAATGTTTGCCAGGAAACGATGAATTTGTCGTATAAAATTGTGAAAAAAAAAATATATTAACTCGAATCAGATATGCCTTTCGCCGAGTGATCAACCCTTATCGCCGGCTGCCGCATCCCTCGTCGTGCGATTGCAGAGCCCACGATCCTCGCTCGCCTCGTAGGATATTTCTGGAGTGTCCTCCGGATGACACGAAAAGGGTGTAAAATGTAAGGAGCGAAAGTAGCGAAAGGGTCTCCGTTGAGGAGTTTTTCGAGAGCGCTGTCTCCGCGGAAACAGGGAGAGGGAGATAAAGAGAGGACCTCTCGTGAGAATTGCCCGGGTTAAACGGCAGCGAGTAGCTGCCGTCAGGTGGTTACGCTAGTTGGCTCGAGGATAAGGCTTGAGTTAGCCTGGATAATTTTATCCCTCGAATAGAAGGGAAGATAAGCCCCTTCGTGGCCTGTGGGGTTGCCACACGACTGTCCCATGCCAACGACGAGGTTGAAAACCCGCCGACAAAGCCTCCGGAGACAAAAAGGGCGAGGGAGAGAGTGCAACACTCAGCCGACGTTGAGTCACTCCAAACGACGGCAACACAGACCGAAGGATAAAAATCCACAGTTTCGAGTTAAGAACCTCATCCATTCCTGTCGCTGAAAAGGGTTCCCCCTTTAAGGCGATTTCCAACCTCATGCCCGATCCCAGCTCGGTCGGTAATGAAAACTGTAATCCAGTCGACGTTTCGAGACAGACCCAATTAACCCTTTGTAAGTCACACCGGTGTCCCCACTCTTAAGGTAGTCCTTTCGTTATAGTCCCGACGCCGCCTGAGTCTGAGAGAGGAACAAGAGAGAATTACAAAGAATTACAAAATCTGAAGAAAAGAAAATTAAGCGAAGGTGCTCAAAAGATTGTTTGAGCATAATAATAATTCCAAAATGTCATTAAAAAATTACTGAGATAAAAAATTATGCAACAAATTACCCGGCAAACTAATTTTTTTCTCATGTTAATGATTTGTTACTTTTTTGGTTACGTATGAATGTATTCGGAATTTCATGTGATGTTTGATAATTGCGTTTTCTTTTTGTTAAAATTTGTCTAAAATCGAAATTTTCAAACATTACATAAAATTCCGAAAAATTGACAAGTCATTTTCGTTAAAAAAAAAATTAGATTGTCGGGTAATTTGTTGCACAATTTTTATTCTTCGGTAATTTGTTAATAACATTTTTGAATTATTATTATGCAAAAACAATCTTTTCAGCATCTTCCATATGCTCGATTTTTTTCAGATCATTATTCCATCGAGAAGTGTTCGTAATCTCTCTCATTTCTCTCTCAAACTTGGGCGGCGTCAGACATAACTGAAGGACTTACCTTAAGCGCTATAACGCGTTGCTACGTTTGTACGTAGCAACGCGTGACCCACACTTATAAAGGGTTAATGGCGACTTCTCAAGTGCAGGATGAAGTCGCTATTAGTGTCCCTTGAAAAAAATGACTGTTGTTACCGACCGAGTATTTCTATCATGTCCCCACAACCGATTCCCACGAGACAACCTTACTTTACACTTCCGACCGTGTTAGGTGAACTCGCGTGTTACAAACAGTTTATCTTCACCGTGTAATTTTTAGCTTCCAAATATTAATTCTTCAATCCTTTCGCTCACCGCTATTAATCACTATGCTGGGTTATACCCAACAATTAATCACGCATTCGGTTAGGGAATCGGGGAAGGGAGAGTAATTAGTTTACCCATAATTTAGAACTGTGCGTCGTGAGCGAACGTGTGTTACAATTTAATCACGGTACCGCACGTGCCATATATATAAATACGTATCGCCGTTGCGAAACTTTCGTTTGTATAGGATTGTGTACAGTCGAGATAACGGCGGTCGAATGTATTAAGAGGGAACGTTAAAATGGCTATTATCGTTTTAATCTCGACACGCTTAGCCTGTAACGCTAAGGTCCTCGGCGAATGTTTACCGCGTCGCGGAGTCAACGTTACCGCTGGTACCGGCAAACCGCGCTCTTATCGCCGTAACTATTATGCTCTGTGTGTATCGTTGTTATGCGAGTGAATGATAACGGTCTCTTGTATATAAAGCGAGTTCAGGGCCGGTCCGCATACATCACTGACGTACGTTAACGATAAAAAAAAAAAATGAATATAAGAAAATGTCTAGATGCAAAGCAAGAAGAGAAACCTTTTGTGGGGCTTTGTATGATGCATACCTGTATAGATATCGTGTATAGGGATATGTAAAATGCTTTTTCCTTCACCCTCTCGCCAGGAAAAGCGCGGAGAACACGCGGACTTCGATCGCGTGCCAGAGGTCGTTTGCATTATGTCCTCGGACTTCTCGGGTACTCGAGAGATGTATGATATTTTTTACAGTCGTATGCAGGGGACTTGGGGCAAAATGAGGTACTGCAAGATTCTTTCAAAAGATTTGGGAAATCCATGCGGAAGAAACGGGGATTTTTGACATGATTCGCATACCGGGTACGATGGGACTGAAAGTGGGGTAAAATGGACCCTTAGAACCCAAAGGGCCAGTATTCTCCATTTCAGTTGGGACTTTTTTTATTCACGGTCCGCCAGATATTAATAAAATTGTTCCATTTTGCCCCGTTCTTGTCTATCTCCTAGATCGGAGGGAATTTAAAAAATCTTAGTTGTCTTGATGACGGTGGGGTTGAGAGATACTCCATTTTGTCCCGCATAATAATTTCTCTCGGATAGTCGGAATTATTGTTACGAATTTAAATTTGTTGTTGTTATCAAACAGTCGTAACTCCGCACTCTTACATGTTAGCTACTCCATTTTGCCCCACATAATAATATCTTTCGAATGGTCGGAATAATTATTGCGAATGTAATTTTCTTTTTACCAAACAGTCGCAAAACCCCACTCTTACATTTGAGTTATGCCATTTTGCCCCGGTTTCTTCGATAACGATATGGGTACGTGTTTTCTCATTTAAATGCGCAAACATCGAGACCGACGAGAAGTGGGCGGGCTCGGCCCGAGTCCCGTTAGAGGGAATGAAAAATCGTACGTCTCGAGGAACGGAACAGCCGAGGTCACGCTAGAAAAATTCACTTCCCGGTTTCGCCACGAAGAAAAGTGTGCTCGAAGCTGTCGTCGTCGACGTGTCTTCGGAACGAGCGAGAGATCGATTTTCCGTGCAACAGGCGGAAGAAAATAATAGCAGCCGCGGGGCCTGATCGGCATCGCGCCCTATCCACTTAACGATACGCCATCATTTTTCCGCGACGATTCCGCGCGCGCTAAAATATACGTCACGAGAACTTCACCGCTATCAATATTTTTTTCCCCTTGTCAAACGACCGGCTGCAGAGGACAGTAGGGAGAGGCAAACAAAAAAAAAAAAGTATTTAAAAAAATTGCTGTAAAATGGTTTACGCTCAGAGCAGAGGGCAACGACAATGACGACGTTGCAGCCCTCCAGGGAAAGCAATTTTCTTCCTCTTTCGATCTCATCTGTTTCCTTCTCTTTCTAGATATTTTTTTTTTTACCTTCTTTTTTGCCGGTGTTTCGTTTCATCCTCAACGCCCGCAACACTCGTTTTCATGATCACCGAGTATTTTTTTTTTTTCTCCCTTTTTGTTCCCCGTTGGGCGAGTCTGCAGCGAATTCTTGGTGAAAAGAACCGAATGTTCTCGTGGGCGAAGGTTCCTAGTACGTAATTACAAAACCCGAGAGGCATCCGGTCCCGGCTGCCGGCTCGCTCGTGTAATTCTTTATGCTATGACACGACGTCCTCAACCCTCTCGTGGAGCTCCTCCGCCTTTTTTTCGCCTCTGTGAAGAGCCCGCCGAGGGAAGGCAAGAACGGAAAACGAAATGAGAATTTTTTTTCTCTCTCCCCTCGGCCATTCCCTCCCGGACATTGCGTGACACGCTCCCGTGAAATAACGCTAAGAGCCGTCTGGCGTAATTCCGACGGCAAGACGTGTTTAATTTAGGCAAACGCGCGGCCGACCATGCGCGGGCCTTTTCTACTCGCGAGCGGCTCCGGGCCGACCGGACCGGAGAAAAAAAGTTGTTTCGCCAACCATTCCCACCGTCCGGACGGAAGGTGAGCATCCTCGAAGGGACAAGCAGGACGCGAGTGATGGCTCTCGGGTTATCTGGGATCGGGGCGAATTAATCGTCACTCCCTCGAAATCCCTCTGGAATTGTTCCAATACGATAAGAAAGCGCTCCCAGCTCCTCGCACCGGAGAACTGTTTCTACGGGATTGAACAATTCCCAAGGGATTAGAGCACAAATTAAGATCACGATTAGCGTAACAAACTTTCGTGCTTTGAAGAAATAAAAGAGAAAACTTAAAAAAATAATTACAATTAAAAATATTATTGATGCGAATTAATCGTCACCGCCTCGAAATCCTTCTGGAATCGTTCCAATGCAATAAGAAAACGTTCCGCGCTTCTCGCACCGCTGTTTCGCCGGGATTTAACAGTTTCTGGGAGATTAAAGCCCGAATCAAGTGCCCCGATTCGCGGAACTACAGTTTGTCTTTTTCACTAAGAAAGATAAACAGAAAAATTAAAAGATGAAACTATTTTAAAAAAACAGCTAAATAGATTCTAATGTGAAATTGATGGGTCGACGGAAATCGTCGTAATTGAGTCAGTTCATAGTCGAGATCGCGACGTAACCGAATTTAGCGTGGGATTACAGACCGTGAGAGATTAAATTAGTCAGAAATGGAATATCCGAGGGAGGTGCTCTGTATATCTCTGTCCCGCTCGCTACTTTACTCATAGCAGATGACAAACGGTTATTATATATAGCGACTATGAACCTAATTGGCGGCACACGTAATTGTTACGTAAATAGGACAATGAAATTCGCGTGTTATACACATGTACTTATCCACTGTACAATATTATTCATCTCAACATGAAAGAGAGATGTTTGAATGTCGGTCTGTTTGTGCCATGGTTGTGCGGTATTAATGGATTGCAGTATGTAGTGCGATACGAGCAACATTGCGACAGCTGGCTTATTCTCTTCCCGACACTTCACAGAGTCCCTGAATAAATCCTCAGATTATATTGCATGTGACACAACGCTGGATCATCGTCGCTCGCGAAATAGTTCGCCAATAACGAAATAAATGTTTCGCACGGCTTTCTCTATGGGAAAGTTCGTTGATCGATTTTGGCTTCCTCACAGAGGAATCTTTGCGCAAGATTGTAATCAATGAGAAAGCCATGTGAAAATTACTTTCCACTTCTTTTGGAGAGTTGAAAAATGTATACATCTCATAAAGTTGAAACGGCCAAAAGATATCGTAAAATTTTTATTGTAGAAAATCGCTAACTGAAATTTGGATGATTCGTAATTTTGTGGCCATTCTAAACTATTTTTGACCGCTGATTATTAATCTGTAACTCATCTTACTCCTAGCGAGATGTTTGATTCAGAAACTCGTGTCCGGCATAAATTAAAAAATTTCGAAAAATAATATTTTTTATTAAATCTAAACAGTTAGATTGATTTTGCCAAATTTAAAACCAAACATTGGACAGTGTTAGTCCAGTCTCATGTGAAAGTTAAGCTCGATACCTCCATGTTTAGACGGATCAGACGATTTTTAGTAATTTTTCAAAAAAAACTCAATGTCTCATAAAATCTGACCGCTTGGATAGATTTCTACCAAATTCAATACCAAAGCTTTGGTTAGCAGATTATTCGTTAGCACATTATTCGTTATCACTTTTTCCTCTCGACGGTAAGTTATCTCTTCACGCTGCGAAGTAAAAGTGTAAAGCGATAGACTCCACTGCAAACTATGGCTTATATTTCCCGTCGGGTATACAAATATATATATATATATATCTGAAGATAATAAATCGTTTTTGTATTTTTGATCGCATACAGAATCAACCATCGTCCTCATGCTTGGCATCGTTTTCTCGTCCAGTTTACTAGGTGAGTTATCGATATAGACGACTGTAGATCAAAGGGACGTAACGCGTGCCCTTTAACCTAGGGTTTACGCCCTTTTTGTTCTCAGCCGTCGATATCATTTTTGCAAAATGATATTACATACATACCCGACAAAAATACACGGGATCGTTGACGAGATCGAATTCCGTATGATCCCGCTTCTTGGTTTTTTTGCATAGAAGTTAGCCGATACCACTGCCGCATAACTACGACTTCCCGTTATTGGAAATTCGAGGTCGGGCAATTCGAACAAGTCGCCGTCGGGTGATCGGGCTTCAATTATTCGTGAAATTTTTTCGATAATATTTGATAGCGTCTGCGTTGTTGAAAAATTTCAAATTCCATTCCGTATGCAACGAAAACCGATTTGACGAAACTATAGCATATGGGATGGAATTGTATGAATTCAAGGCGTGTCTCTAGTGGAAAAACTTCGACGATTCGCATCGTCGAAACATTTTCGCGCAACGAAAACGATCGGTGTATGTTAATCGAATTATTCAATCAAGATAAATTTGATAAATTTATAAATTTCATACATTTAATAAATTTTATGAAATTTATCAATTTGATTGAAATTGAAAACTAATCAAATGTTGTTGAAAAAAAAAATGTCATGTATTTTTCGTGTGCAGAGCCTTTCGGGGATGGGTGTGCGAAGATCCAGCTCGGGTGGGAGCCGCGGCAACGCCGGGGTCCTCAAGGAACGTGCGAACATGTCCTTCATGTTCGTAGTGATGTTCTTCGCGGTATTTGGTCTGATCGTGCTGACGGAGATATTTCTCATCGACGAGAGGCGCTCGAACGGCGGGGGTACCGGCGCCCTCGGCGGACACAGGAACGGTCATCGTCTGGCCGCCGCACCCGATCGTCCCGATTACGAGGAAGTTGGCGTAAGTTTTTCTTTTTTAAAATTTTCAATTCTGAACAAAAACACAATAGACAAAAATTGTATGAAAATTTCACCGGCGCGTATCGTTGCCACAAGAACCTCTCGTCGAGACCGAGATTCTCGGAGCACTACTGCGTATTATAACCCGTGTTTGCTGACGCATTATTCACCCTTTCTAATTAGAGATAACGACACAGGAAAAAAAGGTAGAGAAACGAGCGGAGAAAAATAGAGTGCGAAGGGAGTCCATGAAATCCACGGGGACTCCATATTGTGGGAGCTCTCGACGTTGAAAAAAAAAAAGGAGAGAAGGGAGAAAAGCTCCGAAGCGTCAGCGAACAAGTGGGTGTGTCTGTACCTATAAGTCCTCGTTACCAGACATCTCGTGCTCGCTCCGATATCCACGATTTTCTCTCCGGGTTGTTAATTAATCGAGAACACGCCATGACGTACGTTATTGGGTACCGGTGTGTTGCGAAGTGTGGGATGTATAGATCATCCGTACAAACACGGCTCGCAGACCGGCTAGTCCACAAATTTCATCGACTCTGCACGAATCTTCGTAATATCGCGTTAACGAACGAAATCGACTGATATTCCAGTTCGTGGGAGTTAATGGAAACTGGAAGACCGGAAATTCGAGAGCGAGGAGGGGACGGCGTGGAGGACGCTCGAGTGGGCGAGGAGAATCGAGTTGCTCTACAGGATAAGGGCGAGGGGGCGAGATGGACCATCGGGGGCAAAACGGTCCATCTTTACAAAAATCCTAGAACATAAAAAAACCTCACCCCGGTGTTCCGTTTCGCCCCGTTCTCCCCGTGCATACACACATAGGGGGACCGGGGCAAAATGGGCACCTGGAATAAAAATTCGGATTGGGGGCAAATCTGGCACCGTCGTAACTTTCTTATAAACGACTTATTTCAGTTTTCTGCCGTTCCTTGCTTACGAAAAGTGCGTAAAATAAGTCAAATTCTTCATAAAAAATATATATATATTAAAGGAGAGACAGGGGTAATACGGGCATTAAGACTAAAAATTATAATTTTGCCTTACTTTATTGTTCATGATATGCCGACGCCTTTTTTATCAATAATAACACAAGAAAACGAAAATTGAAACCAATTTTTTTTATTGTTGAATCTATTCGGTAGCGCAGAAGTCGTATGTGTAGTTCAAGGATATATCATCCTCATTGGCTCCAGCACATGAACAGTGGGACCAACCCTGACAGGAGTTGCACTGAATCCAAAACCCTCGATCGACTCGGAATATAGTTTCCTGCAGAATATGCATGGTATCTTCTAATTTTTTTGTCGATTGTTGTGTCTCCTTGGCTCTTTCCTTTCCTCTTTCCTTTCCTAGTAGTAGTAGTAGTAATAGTGGATTTATTGACAATGTTCCAGACGGAACCATTTTTTATACATAGCATTACATAGTGTAAGTTGTCCTGAGAATATAAATATATTGTCAATTGGCCATTGACCTAAGTCCTTCAGCCATTCCTTTCCTATTTTCCTGGATATTCGGCTGCCTCCTTTCGATCGATTGCTAGCTATACAGTAATGCAGTTAAAACCGCAATTTCTCCTCTCTATCTGTTTTATGTTCGCTTACATTTTTCTGCGATAGGATTATTATATATATATTTTCTAATCATGAACATTTTGAATTGTTTTCTTCAATTTTCTTATGTAAGGAACATCAGAAAATTTGTTAATTAGTAAAAATTTTAAGTTATAATTTATTAATTAGACTACAACATGTCAAAAGTTTATGCACATGACTTGGATTGCCTTCGCGAGATAACTACCTTAAGACGGTGCCCGTGTTGCCCCCGATACCTATTTTTAGTCGAGGTGCATGTTTTGCCCCGCTCTCCCCTGCGTACGTGCAAGGGTTCGCGGAAAATGGTCGCTTCCCGGATAATAGATAAAACCCGAAAGGGAATGACAATCGAAGTTGATTATATACCCATGAAAATCGTGCGCTGTATAAAACTTTATCGCGCCCGAGAGACGAGGGTATTCGCGGAGAACGGTTCGGTTCGGGTGGCTGGAATGAGCAAATCCGGCAATTAACGGTGCGGTGCTTTCATCCTCTTTCCGCCGTCCGCATAAACGCGGTGAGCGTCGATTCACGTGGCTTTTGCAATAGTGCCGGTAATAATCTGAGCTCGTTATAGCCTCGCATCCAACCGTTATTACTGACGACCCATCGATCCTTGCGGCACACAATCGCCCTCCGCCCTCGCGTTTATTTACCGGAGGGTTTCATGGCCTGGCTACACACGGCGATGAACATTGTCCACGAACCAGACGAAACTGGGGAGAGCGCGCAGTGAAATATATTCGAATCGCGATTGACAATGGATAAATCGCACTTCCGACCATATTCCGTTGGATTAATGGACGAGTACGTGGATTGCGTCGCCGCAAAGCGTTCGAATTTTCACAATGAGATGGGGAGTGAGTGTCGGGCATCGAACGCAAAGAGATGCGCATTGAGCGCGCGGTACGCAACGTCAGTTTATACTCCTATTTCGTTATGCCGTTTCCCGTTGACTCGACCGTAATCTCCATTGTGCATGCACGTTCGACCGATTTCGCATTAATGGACAATATCGGAACGTTCGGGAACGAGCGTAATCCGGACTGAGCCGACGCGGCAGCACATTAACCGATGTAGGATTCGATTAACCGACTGGAATTAAGCTACGCGAAAATACTGTCCGCGGAAACATTGAGCGTTCGAGACCAAAGCCTATTATCTGTTGGAATTAATTTTTTTATTCCCAAATTGATCGTTGATTTTTTATTTTTTTTTGTAAAAAATCCTCGAGATATGTAAGATGAAAAAATGCACTATATCAATTTTCAGACAGAAATATAAATAAAAAAATGTAATGATTATTAATTATTTACAACTCGTGAAATGTTTTCAAAATTTGTTTGATACAAATTTAAGATGACTTTTGGCGCTTCGAGCCTACTTTACTCTCTTTACTTTACCATGTATTATTTTTGAGAAATGTAATTGTCGTGAATGCCGTTGGGTGTTACGAAGTATTTATCATAAATATCTGCCGCGGCTACGATCGACTCATCGACACCGTCGCTTGGAAGGACGTTGCGAATTTCCATACACGTTTTTTTACGTTACGATCTATTTCCACATTAATTAAGCATAACATTTAATTGGGTGAATTATATAGTTGGTAGCAGCCGTGGCAGATATTGTAATTTCTTCGACATCGACCACGACATCGACCACTGTCCAATGGACTTCTTATGGAATGTGTTTTCCAATTGTTTTCATCGTTTTTTTCAGGCGGAGGATTACGCGGGATTGAAGGGCGGCTTCGACGTTCAGGTGGGTTTGCTGATACGCGGCGGGGATGAGAACGCCAAAGCTATTATTCCAGCTGACCCGCGGGGTTTGCCGAGCCTTCCACCGAGTTTCGAAGCTCGTTTGCCGCAGTTAGATCGTAGTCTACGGATCACTCATGCCGAGTGGCTACCCGTGACTAACACGAGGTACGTATCGTATATTTTTCATCAAAATATTTTTTTCTTTCCATTACGATACACCGGGAAAAAGCTTCGAGCGAATGATCGATCGAGGACGAAGAGTATCGAATGTCGGAAGCACGCCTTCGGCAAGGACTATCGACATACCGATCGGTCAATAGAGCGCATATCATTGTCGTTGTTCCCGTTTTTTCTCAGGCTATCGGTTATACAAGTTTGAGTAACTTTTGTTTTCCAGATTCAAGTTCTTCGTTTACTCGGCATATTACGACGACAGGGTGGGCGGTACCGCGGGCGTTGGTAATCACGGATTGATCAGGATAATCGGGGCAACGAAGACTAGAGGACCGGAGAGAGTGTGGTGCAGGCTCTGGTATCGTCAGATCAATCCCGGCAACATTACCGCATCGGTCACAGTAGCGGCCAAAGTAAAAGTACGTTCTCTCATTGTAATGTAATTTTTAAAGACTATCGCTGATTATCACGAATTATTGCTAATTATCGCTGATTATTACTGATTATTGCTGATTATTACTGATTATTACTGATTATTACTGATTATTACTGATTATTACTGATTATTACTGATTATTACTGATTATTACTGATTATTACTGATTATTACTGATTATTACTGATTATTACTGATTATTACGGATTATTACTGATTATTACTGATTATTACTGATTATTACTGATTATTACGGATTATTACGGATTATCACGGATTATTACGGATTATTACTGATCATTTCGTCTGCATTCGCGCCAGGTAATAAGGGAGAATTGGAATCTGAAGTACAGCGCTTGCTTCGTAATCTGTCCACTGCCGAAGGAGGCACCGAGTGCCGACAGAGTACCGGACACTGTGAGCGTCGTCGCGAGACTCCGGGCACCCCCGGCCAATCGGATACTCGTGCAAAATCGTCCCGAGGACAGGCTTAAGGAACGAAAACCTCTAGCTGTTTGCGTCAAGCCCCTTCACTACGACTACAACAGGGTAAATGTAGCACGACTCAACTTGAAAAAAAAAAAAATTATCCAATCGCTATAACGATATTTTGGAATTGAAAACTTTTTTTTTTATTTCTCGTTAGGTATTGCAACTCGTGGAATTTATCGAGTTGCACAGACTTTTGGGAGCTAGTCACGTGACTCTGTACAACGACACTGTCGGCGCCGAGGCCGGATGCGCACTGAGATATTACGAGAATCGCGGAGTCGTGAGTCTACTTCCCTGGCACCATCTCGACATGATTTCCCAACGGGAGATCCGCACCGAGGGTCTCTTCGCCGCTCTCAATGATTGCTTGTATCGTTCGATGTACAAATACGAGTACGTCGCCCTCCTCGATCTAGACGAGTTCGTTATTCCCCGTCACAACGATACCATACTCAACTTGATACGGTGAGCTCTTTTTTTTCTTTCATCTATTGGTCAATAATTTTACTTAACGAGATTGTCGTATCACTCACACAACTCTTCACCTGTCAGCATAGCGTATTTGCTACGATCGCGGAACGACTATTTTTGAAACTGTATTTTTCAATTTCGATCGAAAAATATCTATTTCAATTTTTACCCGAAAATATCCATTTCAATTTTAATCTAAAAATATCTACTTCAATTCTATTAAAAAAATATCTATTTCAATTTCAATCCAAAACTATCCGTTTCAATTTTTATCCAAAACTATCCATTTCAATTTTTATCCAAAACTATCCACGTCAATTTTTATCCAAAACTATCCATTTCAATTTTTATCCAAAACTATTCACTTCAATTCATATCCGAAACCATCCATTTTAATTTATATCCAAAAATATCTATTATATTTTAATAGAATTTTTGGTTAATTACATTTTGCAGATGGATGGAGACTCGACTGAACACTAGAACGACCGGAGCGTTTTCCTTCCAGAACGCGTTTTTTTATCTCCAGTGGGCGGACGATCCCTTCGTGAAGAAGAGCAAGACCAAAGCGGAGGCCGGCCTCATAACATTGAAGAAGACCAGAAGAAGAGCGAAGCTTCATCCGCACAAGCAGCGTTCGAAGTACGTGTGCAAGCCGAGGGACGTCGTCGAGGCCGGAAATCATTTCGTATGGGAGTTTATTCCCGGTCACGGTACGCTGAACGTCCCGTCGGACGCGGCGATACTTCACCACTACCGAGTGTGCGAATTTGGCGGTGACGATTGCGTCAAAACGCAATCGGTCGTCGACAGAACGGCCTACAAGTATCGCGACAGGCTCGGCGACAGCGTCGATCGCACTTGGTCCGAACTCGGCGAGGAATGTTCACTTCCGGAACTCGATCCGATACCCGTTAACGCCCCTCGAGCCCCGAACGTCCCGAGCAGCCTGCCGAAGGTGCACAGGTAGCAGAGACTCTCGACCGAGACGATCTAGAAACTCGGCAATTCAACAGAGAAAAGAAATAAAACAAAACCAAAGTCGCTGGAAGTTATTTCTACAACCACGAAGGCTGAACGTGGGAATTGCTAAGTCCAATTTGTAACAACGGTCTCGACTGTGAAAAGTGCACAGCGAAGAATCTCACGACAATGATTTTTTTTTTTTTTTTTTTTTTGCAATAACTTAATCGATTGGCCCGTCGAATATTGCAGAGGAAATCTCTCAAAAGATTTTTTTTTAAATTTCGTGACCCACCCGAGGCCACACTCGACGATATTTTTCTACGAGACATTAAAAGTCGAGGGAGTGAAGATTGGCTCGAAACACAAGTGTTCAGGCTCAGTGTGAGGAGCTTGCGACATGAACTAAAAGAAAAAAAATTAACGAATAAAAAAAATTGTGTTTGACTCGTACACAATACACACACACACGGTGCTTCTTTCACGATTTTATATTATATACTATTGTAATTGTACTTGTAACGCGGTAAGTTGTAATATCGAAAGGGAGCCTAATTTATTCAGCGAGCGCCTAAAAGCCTAAGAGGTGGGTGATAACAGCGAAAAAAAGAAGAAAAAAAACACAAAAAAAAAAGTTTTCGATACAACTATCTCTATATCCGATTGTG
Organism: Exephanes ischioxanthus; assembly: GCA_958510785.1. NCBI lineage: Eukaryota > Metazoa > Arthropoda > Insecta > Hymenoptera > Ichneumonidae > Exephanes > Exephanes ischioxanthus. The sequence goes on along the minus strand of OY294020.1, from coordinate 14,832,794 downwards.
TCGAGAGTTGAGGGAATTTTTACTTTTAACGAGAGAGGAACAACATAATTTGAGAAACCTGTATAAGCAACACAAAAAGACACACACACATACACGCATATCCGTAGATCTCGAGGGCAGTATACATCGTAAACATAATAAAAAAAAAAATGAAAAGACAGCAGTAACTTTTAGCGAGACTAAAGAAGTAAAGGTATACTAGATAAAAATTGCGGTATAATTCGTAACAGGCACTTTTTTTTAGCGAGTGCTCGAAACGTGTTAGACAGTCGAGAGAAACAGAGAAGATCGCTATGAGTTTTTAACTTGTATATGTAGTATATCACACTATCGAAAGTGGGAGGAAGGCACTAAAACCGGTTATTCATCGAATGATCTATAGATCATGAAAAAAAAACTACACCACACGAAGAGTTCGTTAAACGCTAAACTTTTTTCAAAGTTGACAAATTATAGCTACGATTCCTCGAGCCTGTAAATAAACGAACGGTCGTCGAGTCCTCGATAGAAGAAGAAAAAGAAAAAGTGAAATAACGATGATACAAGAGGGTAATGGCGTGTAGACGAATGAGCGAATAATTTATTTTTGCGCGTTAAAATAACGTTACTCCATCATCAATTTCTGTGTATATTTTAACGTTAAGATCGACATACGCATAATTAACTGTAAACATACTATGATAACGTTAGATCGTAAGATAAGCTGCTCAAAACAAGATATAAAAAAGAACCGCGAGGCAGTTACAGAGTGTCCGATGGATATTTTTTTTTGTTTCCGAAGATTTGAATAGCTGACTTTAATATGTTGTTTTTTCTCGTTTTACGTTAATTCGGGAGATTTCTGAGATCCTCGACATATCTTTTATACGATGAGATAATCCGGAGTCAAGGCATTCGTCTTTGTGACGTTCCAGCCTCTCCTCGGCGAGGCTTACTTTTTATCCGATGGTCCCCAAAGTCATGCCGTGACTCCCAATAACTCTCGTGTACCCCGTATATCATAGACACTCGTGTATGAAAGAGCAAGGGAAAAAAAATCACGCAGTAATCGAATCATACACTCGCAGCGGATATCAAATCGGCGAGCTCCGAATCGCTGTTTGATATCATAAACTACAATTTAAGGATGATCTGGTGCTGATATGGAAATCCCAGCGCCGTGTTTGTAGCACGGGGCTGTGAGTTATAATAAACATCGTATTAACGCAATTTACCGTCGTTTAATAAATTCGTAACACGAAAATCAAAAGTCCTCGTCGGAATGCTCGTTCTTGCTTAGGGAACGCTTCTCGGGGTTTGTTTTTATGTCGAAAGCTGCGATGTCGTGAGTGGCCGGATTCATGAGATCGTCCTCGTCGTCGTCCAAGTCATCGTCGTCGTCGTCGTCGTCGTCGTCGCCGTCTATCAGCAAATCGCTGTCGCTGTCCAATGAACCGCCACTGTCGTTCGTCTCGTGAATAACTCCCCTCTGCCTGCCCGACATACTGCCGTAAAGTCTTCGCTGATTCGAAATTTGCACCCTCGAGGATCTTCCGGCGGTTTCTGAAAAAAAAGCAGTAAATTAATAACAAAATAAATGACAAGTTACAGGCGATTTATCGCGGTGATGGGAGAGCGCTCGTTGGCTACCAGGTTTTTGACGACTAGCTTGACTGTTCGTTCGTTCAACGGTCTTTTTTTCGACTTCGCCGAGCGCGAGAGGTTCCTGAAGATTCGTGGCGAATATCGAATCGTTTCCTTCCATTATACTCTCGAAACTGGCGTCCTCGGCACGCAATTGTTCCAGCTGCTTCCTCGTAGCCGCTTGCCTGTTGACAAAGAAACATCGCCGTTTTATTATCAGGGACAAAGTTTTTATTTTTTTCTACTCGCCTTCGTTCGAATCTTTCCTGCTCGGCCTTGGCAGCTTCTTCGTAAAGATGCTCGAGATAAGCGAGGTAGCGACACTTCTGGAGATAATCGTCGTAAACCAACCGAAGCTCAACCTCGAGTTTCTCGAACTCCTCCATAAAAGCAGGACGAACTTTCTTGAGGGTCTGCAGCCTCTTCTGATTTCTGTCCAGCTCCGTTCGGCGTCTCTCTATTCTCGACTCGAGACTCTGCTCGTTGTCCTTTTTGTGCAAATTAAAAGACCACAGGTCAAGCGTCGCGTTAATCATAAGCCGCGATTTCGCAATCCTACTCAAGGATGGATTTTTAACGAGCCCGGTTTATCGCGAACGGGATGTCGAAATATAAAGATGTGTGGAAAAAAGTCACCTTGACATTATCAATTTGTTTTCTCATGTCGTCGATCTCCTTCCTGGTACCGTCGATGACTTCTCTTAGCGCCACTTCGATCTCGGCCGTGTCGTACTGTCGAGCTACCTTTGAATTTCTCATCTCGCGAAGCTCGACCTCGCTGCCAAGAAGGTCGAACAAGGTCGCACCGCTCACGGTCAACTGGCTCGCAAGCTGTCTCGTCGTCTTCAATTCGTTGATCTTGTCCGATACGTCGAAGTTTCGCAAATGCGTACTGTCCTCGGATAATAATTTTTCCGCTGCACTCGTCGTCTGAGCTTCGTAGAGCAAACTTGCTATCTTCAGCATCTCCTGGACGGCGTAACCGTCGGCCTGATAGAGCTTTCTCGTGTTGAGCTTCACGTTTGTTTTTAATGCCTACAAACAAAAACCAACGATTTGTACGCAGTAAAAAAAAAAAAAAAGTTTCGCGGAGAATTTTGATTATGCCAACAATTACCATGAATTCAGCGACTCGCCGAATCAAGGCGACGCGATCCTGCTCTGTCTCGTGATCCGTCGGCAGATCGGCATCCGAATCGAATCTCTGCACGAGCCAGACCAATATTTCGGCGACCAGTGGAAAGTTCGGCACTCGGAAATTTGAAAGTGATATCAAACGTGGATATCCGAGGACTCTCATCATTTCCGTAAAGTCTGGAACATAAATATTTGTAACTCGATACTCTCGATTGTATTTGTAACTCGATACTCGATTGTACTTACTTCTCAGATCGCGAAAAGACATCTTCCACGGAGGGTTTCGCGAACGCGTGATAAAAGTTTCACATAACAAAACGCGAGTGACTCGTGGACGATGCACTTATTGTTTGCGTCCACGAGGTTCCGCGTCGCTATGGCAACGGGACGGACAGTAAAGCGCGATCTTACTATCGATCGCCGCACAACGTAAAAAAGAGTTAGCACATTCAACGAACATTTCTCGATTAAGGTGCGAAAATGTTCACTTTTTAACTGTAAACAATTCTTGTTAAAAGGACGAGTTCTTGAGAAAAAAATATTGTGATAAATTTTGTTAAAAGCCTAAAACTTTTGTACCGCGTAGAACGGCTGAATGCATCCGAGAACAACCGATTATCGTCAAGTGAATATTTAACTGTTAAGCAATATACATATTATTTATAATTTCCCAGGCGATTCGCGATGTAAATGAAAAGATGAATTTTATTCAATCGATATCAATATTGTCCATTCATCTGCCCTGCTTGATCCACCGTCTCTTTCGCTGTTTTCATCTGTCTTTTTCCCAAAATTTCCTCAGTCTCGGGACTGGGTTTCAACTCGGTTCGAGCGGCTTTCCTGATTACGGTTCTCAGCCTTTCTAACGCATCGGCCACATTCAAGTGCAATCATGGCAACGGTACAGCACGTAAAGCACGATCTAACTATCGATCGCCGTACGCGGTAAAAAAAAGTCTATACATTCAATGAATGTTTCTCGTTCACGAAGGTACAAAAAAATGTACTTGATAATTGTAAAAATGTTTTGATAAAAGGACGATTTTTTGGAAAAAAAGTGCGCGAATCTTTTTTACTGTGTACCACGGCCGAATTCATCCGAGAACAATCGATTATCGTCAAGTAAATATTTATTGTTAAGCAATATACATATTATTTATAGTTTTCTAGCCGATTCGCGATGTACATGAAAAGATGAATTTTTCTCAATCGATATCCATATTGTCCACTCGTCTGCTCTGCTTAAGTAATGATCGAGCTCTCTTCATATAGAGCCGCTCTCTCGCCGCTTTCATGTGTCTCTTTCTCAACATTTCCTCAGTCTCGGGACTGGGCTTCGCCTCTGTTCGAGCGGCTTTCCTGATCACCGTTCTCAGCCTTTCCAGCGCATCGGCCAGATTCAAGTGCTGAGATCTCGTCAAGTCGGATTTGATGATCAAGTAGCCTTCCTTGGTTATTCTATTTCTCTCCTGCAATCGGACGGAATATTCATTAATACTACGTTACATTGGGTTACTTGTTTATTGATTTATTAATTTTGTATGATTCTGGATGCGTTCCTGAATGCAGTTATGTTCTGTTCGGCTAAATCCAGAAATAGGGTGTGTTCTTGAATGCAGATCTGCTCAGCTATGCGTTCTTCTATGTGCGACTGTCGACTAGTGGGTTCTTTAAATTACCAACGCTACATCCGATTCTTTCCGAGGGATACATTTAGTGAATCTCGATAACAAAAGAACGTTTACCAGAGCAGATTTGTGTAAAAAGTAAACCCAGAACGGAGAGCAGACTGCAATATGAGAATGGCTATTTCAGCTGCATATACATGTGGATATATCTTGAATATTTACGGATTTAGCCAAACACAACAGAACTGCATTCAAGAACACACCTATATTCGAGATGTATCCAGCACTATGTGCAGCTAAATAAGCTTTCTAATATTCCAGTCTGTTCTCAGTTCAGGGTTATTAAAATGGACAAAATTTAACCCACGGAAAAAAATCAGATGTACCGTTAGCAATTTAAAAAACCCACTTGCAGCGGACAGTAGCGAATAAAAGAGGGCATAGCTGAGCAGATCTCCATTCAAGAACACTTTTATGTGTATTTTTTTCTCTGGCCTATGCGCTAGAAAGAAAAACGAATATTCCTCGCGTTCCGACCAACCTGGAAACCAACGGGTCGGTTGATGCACCAACCAACTCTGATTCCGATCTTCGAGAGGTTGATTTTTCGGCGATATTAAGAAGGCAACTGCAATACCAACCGTTACATGTGTTGGATACGTGGTTGGCTTATGGTTGGATTTCTCTGAAGCTACCCGATTACCAACCCAGAGTCAAGAGCTATCGGTGCTCTCAACATAGAGTGTGAAATTGAGTTCTTTAGGAAGGTCCAACTGTAAACCAAGTTTACGACGGTTACAACGGTTGGTGTTACGGTCAGTTTAAGAATATCAACCAAATACCAACCGCCACAAGGTTGGAAACAGAGTCGGTTTGGTGTATCAATCGTCTGGTTGGGTTGGAGTAGATTATTAGAAAACGACCCAAAGTTTTAAGGTTGGTTGGTCCGCAAAAGATATACGTCGAATAGCCGACTCCAAAGAGTTCCTTACTTGAAGCATCAACTTTGGCTTAATATCGTCTGCAATCCACGTAGCCTTCTCGATGTTGAAACGCAAATCGACCTTAGTGTTGACGCAATTGACGTTTTGACCTCCAGGTCCGCTGCTTCTGCTGTAAGTGATATCGAGCTGTTCCATGGGTATGAATCCGTTGAATTTCGCAGTCGGATCTTCCGGCACCTGCGAGCAGTGACCAAAAGAATAAAAACACAGATTTTGAGGTTAGGTCGCGTGTTTACCGCTGCAAACGATCCAGCGACTCGCAGACAGCGGCGATTCGCCGTGACAACGGTCGGCACGTGTGCCTAATCGCTCGACGAACAAATTTTACTTACGAAATTCGGCGTGTAGACTTTCAAACTGCTCTTCGGATATAAATTATCGAGAGCGTAGGCGCTCTTGAACGAGTAATTTCTTCCGAGGCTGCAGACGTGGCTGTTGTTCACCACGTCGTTCTTGAATATCTTGATTAATTGTCTACCGAAGAAATTCATTTTCGCGACTTCTTTCACTGTTCGCGATTAAAATTAAACAACACAATTTGCAGGTTAAGCGGGCGCCGAGGTTTCACCTAGGGCGGCCATGATGGTTTTTTTTTCTCTTTTTTCGCGTTCATCAATCGATAATCGAGATTTATTCTCTCGCGGAGAGAGAGACTCTCGGTGGTCTATGATCGCGGCGTGTCCAAGGGTCGACCTCCGTCGTTATTATCGAATACCGTGGCAGCTCCACGCTTCGATGCCTCGCATCCCCACGTAATAGACTCGTTGCCGCAATAATCCCGACGGGTTTTGCGCAAGGGAGCGAATGTACGAAGAATGAGAAGAAAAGACGATTAAGAAAAAAAAAAAACAGAAAAGAAACGACGAAGTATTGCTCAAAGCCGTTCTCAAATCATGTTAATTGCCGGTGAACGATCGGCTCGGCCCCGTCAAGGCCACCGGAATTCCTACAGCGACGATCCTCTGCGGCGATCGGTAAAATTATCATGTGCCCGTTTCTCCCCCTTTTTTTTTTTACTGTACACACCGAGCGAACATCACCCTCCGTTCCTCTGTCCGTGACGAGATGACGCGAGAGCCCTCTGTGCACTTCTCGTAGAAGGGAGAGAAAAAAGGAAAAACGGATACTCGCTGATTTCACGAATTTACGATCGTGAGAATAAAAATACTGGCATACCATTTATAATGAGAATTAACAATGCCTCGTTTTCACGCTTTTACACGTTGAATACATTATCCGTGCACGGTGAAAGCATACAATTAGCGTAGGCGGGCATCTAATTCAGATGAATAACATAGTTCAGCCTCTGTATTTAGCAAGACGCTTTACAGTGAAGAATTTCGACGGTACCGAGGCGCTACCGGTGGTTCTACTGTCTTGCAGTATGGGCAGGCGCATGAAAGTTATCGGCAGTGGTGCGCAGTTTCAACTATTCTACTCTATAAATTTCGTTGCCGAAAAGGCCCAATAATAATAAAATAAAAAATTAATTAAAGAAATTACATACTTCGCTAACAATATACGATGCGGTAAAAAGTGATATTATAATAGCACAGCTCAGCGCCTGCGTTCAAAAAGACACGATGAAGGATCTTGAAACTGGTACCGCGCCACTTCCGGTTCTACGGTCTCAGTGTATAAGCACGTGCATGAAAGTTATCGACATTGGCTCGGACTTTTAGTATTGCAACGTATAAATTTCGCAGCCGAAAGTGTTAAATAATAATAATAATAATAATTATAATAAAATTGCATATCTCGATAACAATGTACGTAGCGATGAAAAACGATATTATATAAGATCGAACGGCGATGATAGGAATGGGCGCGTTAATAACGTTGCCGATGGAAGTCCCAGAATCTCAAGGAAACATCGAGGCGAGACAGCAACACCGCAGTGAGGACGGTGAACGTTCCGCAAAAAGGGAGGCTCGCTTCCACGAAGATATATTCATCCCCCTCCGCTCCCTCCCTACCTCCCGCCCCCCCTACTCCCTCGATTCTTCTGCATGACGATTGTCGTCGTCGTCACGTGCGAATTCCACAATTTCTAGCCGGAGAGATAAAGATGCATACTCGCTCGTGGCGTCACGAGTTCTCGGCTCTTGCGTCATCGATAGCCTCTCTCGTGGAGTCTTCGGCACGTTTCGATCACCGAGAAATGACCCATCCTCCTCTCCCTATCTCGCCTCGTATCTTCCAAGCTAATATTAACGTCCACGAGTGTAATCGAGCGAGGCCCACACGGCAAAAAAGGTTTGCACTTTTTCGCAATGTTTTTTTATTTTTTAATTAACCATTTACTTAATAACAACATTTTTTTTTGATCATTTTACATTTTTTTTTGTTAAGTAAAAGTAAGTAAGTTTAGTTTAGTAAGTTTAAATTTAACTAAATTTAAACTTACTAAACTAATCGTATTTACTTTTACTTGACAAAAAAATATATAAAAAAAGTAAAAAATGTCAAAAAAAGTTTGGTAAGTTTAAGTTTAGGAAAATTAGTAGGAAAAAAATGGTAGAACCTTGTGGACAAGAAGTGTTTGTTAAACGTAGGAGCATTTTATACTGTGTACAGTGCAAATCCATTATACCGACAACGCATACCAATTCGTAGAAAAAACGAACAGAGACTACGGATTGTTAATTTATGTATTGAGATAAGAATGCGCGTCGATGACGGAGCATCTGACCAGTGTGGATCTCTCATTTCGTTAATTCCACGTAACAGTTTATTCGTCACGATGAATGGTTGGTGATTTAGCTCGTTATTCAGGTAAGGGTTATGTGCGACGACGAAGCTACAATGATGTCTTGAATACGAAACACGCTACACACTATACTGTACACGAGTATACAGCACTCTCTTCGTAATAGGTTTATCCGCTAACATCTGACGTAAGGATTAATCGATTCTATGAATAACATGTGGAAAGAGCGTCTTCATGCTAGCGCAGATATGTAGATATTTTTATTTATTTTTCGATGTCAACGAAAAAAAAAATGTATTCTTTCTGTCGTTTGATAGTTTTTTTTTAAATTTAATATTGACCCACATTGCCCCAATATAATTTTCAGCCCCGCGGGGGTTCTCGCGGCTGCCACGGATTCGACGTTGGCACCGACAGAGGAAACAATGTATTTTGCATCGGCTAAAGGTCCTTCCACCGTCTCGAGGAAGGATCTCCACGGACTCGATCGCTTGTATGATGTACCACGCGATGAGCTGCTGGCCACGCGGTGAACGTCCTGAGAAAAGGTCGTCACCGTATGCGCATCGAGAGTCTTTAACTATTCATACGTGCAGTTTGTATTATGCTCGAGCTTATTATCTACGATCGCTCGCGTCTGCCTCAAACCCGACTCTTGTAATTTTACTTCAAACCCGCACTTTACACGGACCTATGTAACCCTTTACAGCATCGACACGGCTTGTTTACGCATTCGCAGATATACTTCTGCTTATTCTCCCACGTGCGTGTGCATATGTTTTCTCCGGTATGAGCCCAGACATCGAAGAATAATTCGACTCGACTTGCAACTGGCGCTGCAAACTTACCTGTAATGTTACCGGTGATTTATCAAATTACGTTCAAGCCCATTTCGATTTAAGAAGACATGGCAGTGCGATAATACTTCGGAACAGTACTGCAAGAAAATAATGACAATTTTTGGGCGAAATCCATGGTAGTTTTTTTTTTTACACCAAAATTTAATATTTATAAATGTACTATTTATTTTACGAATAAATGGCCATCGGTAAGATATCATTTTTAGCCGAGGTTAATTAACTGGTCGCGCACCGGATTTTTCTCGATGATCGAACAGCTTCGGATATGCCGGGCGATCGATCGCGCTGATAATCGTCGAGAGTGATGGGCGAGACTCGCGGATATGTCCACTCGCTTTATCGCACCGTCGGTCACGTGCGAGTCTGCACCTTCCTCTTTATAAATCGATTCACGATTTATTGGACAACTTTGTTGCTAAAAACTTCACGGCAATATTTTATTTTTATTTTTTCCCGAGGAAAATTAATTGAGTTATTTGACGCTTGACATTTTTCCCAGCATAGTCTTCTATTTTTCTTCGCATGCACGACTAATTGGCCGTTTGCCATTGGACTCGATTGCAGTGCAATACGTTCGAGTAACCGTCATTTCATTTATAAAATTGATTGATCAATCGCTAAGAAATAATACCGTGTCCATTATGTCACACGATTATCCGCTCGGTCAAGATGCAACAGGTTGGATTATTATTATTATTATTATTATTATTATTATTATTATTATTATTATTATTATTATTATTATTATTATTATTATTATTATTATTATTATTATTATTATTATTATTATTATTATTATTATTATTATTATTATTATTATTATTATTATTATTATTATTATTATTATTTTCATTTATTAGTTTGGATTCTCAGCATGAATGAGCGTGGCTCGCGCGCGCCTGCACCCGATGACGAAACGGGTAGGATTCTTAGTCTCTCGGAGATTCCTCGTCATTATGATAAAATATGCTGGACCTTCACTCGTTAAATCGCGTCATGTTGTTAATTTTATTCGCTACCGTTGCCCATCTCGTACATTTATCTCGAAGTTTGTGCGGACAAGCGTCGGAGATTCTTCGAAGAAACCGTACCAAACCCGAAGTCCGTATTTTAATGAGAAACTGACAAATGGTCGAGGACCTTAGGTTTATCCCCCGTGCGTAGTTTTTTGTGTTCCAAACGACGTTAGGTATAGATAAGCGCTCCGAGAAACCCGCGATTCAGACCCGGATCCGGATTTTCCATGGGTCGTTCCTTATTTTTTTTTACTTTTTGTTTAGTTCAAAAAATTTTTTGGAGCAAATCTTTTATCTTAGTTTTTTTAAGGGGTTCAATTGTTTTTTTTTTTTGCATGCATGACTTTAGGTATAGATAGGTATACTGAAAAATGCGCAGCCCGGATGCTGAAGAACTTTTTGGTCGTTTTTTTTTGGCAAAAAAAAATTCATCTCTTCACAAGCCGAATCGTATTTTTTTTATCCCGCGTAGGTTTATCCCGCGTGCGCAGTCTTTTGTGTTCTACGCAACGTTAGGTACGGATAAGCGTTCCGAGAAACGCACGACTCAGACCCGGATACGGATGTCCCCCCCGGTTGTTTTTTCATTTTTTATTTATTTTTGTTATCTTTTTGGAGCAAAGTTTTGTCTTTTAACTAGTCGAAGTGTACTTTTTGTCATGCATAACTTTAGTTATAGATAGGTATGCTGAGAAGTGCCTTCTATTATTGCTTATTTTTGTGTTTGTTTTATTTTTTACCTTTTTAGAGCAAAGTTTTATCTCTTAAATGGTCGAATTGTTTTTTTGAAATGCATAATTTTAGGTATAGATATGTATACCAAGGAATGCGCGACCCGTATGAGGATGCACTTTTTTTTGTGTGTGTGCGTGTGTTTTTTTTTTGCAAGAAAAATCATCTCTTTACGCGTCGAATTGTAATTTTTTGTTGTGCCAATGGCGACATTTTATCGTTCAATCCGGGTAGGCAGACAGGAGGCACGAATATTGTATCCGGGAGCGATCGGAGATTAAATTGCTGCTCGTGTCGTGCCAGAGGAATTCGACTGGCTCTATAAATTTGTATAGTACCCATTATATCATAAAAACTCGTTTTCATGGATCAAATATTCAAAAATCTTCGTCCTTCTCGGCCAATTTTTTTTCGTTTCGATGGTTTTGAACAAATGTCACGTAGAAACTAAAATAATTTCGAACGAAAAAAATAAAATAAACTATAGTCGTTATTTTTCTTATGCCTTCCGCAGAGGCCTCCCTTAAGCCTTTCAAGCCTAATGCAGTATCATATTCGCTAAATATGTAAAAAAGCTAGTTAAAAAAACATCTTCGATTTTGATTTCTTAATTTCTGTAAAAAATTTATGAACACTGTAAAAAAGAAAAATTCGCATAGAATTGAATGGTACCGGAAGTTTTTATGCATAAACTAGTGTATTGAATTTCATGTACAATTGTCATGAAAAATTAACGTACAGTATATTATATGTACGATAAAAGTACTTTAAATCCAATAATCTACTTTAATTTGTTTGTAAAAGTCCATTACATTTTTCATCGCAAGTGTACATTAAATTAAATTTAATGTATCAGTTTTTGCGTAAAAACTGTCAATCCGCTGCATTAGATTTACAATTTATTTTTAACAGTGAAGAAAAATGTTTCGAATACTTCGACTGATTTTCTTTTTTCAACAGTTACGACGCTTCTTTCTTCAAGGCTTAATGCAAAACCGATCGGGGCGCCCGGATCGTTCAATAAAAGAAATTCAAATTTTTGTCCTCCGCGACTCGGAACCGAATAATCAATTAGCTTTAGCGCGAGAAAATTATCAAGCGGATAGGATCGATCGGTTGTTTCTCGATGTGATGCGCTCGCGAGTTCTCTCCCGCGCGTGTAAAGTTCCCCCCTCACCCGAACGGTGTATAGACACGAGTTAGCTATAGTTTGCTTCTCCTCGCTCTATGACGAAATCTCCGCACCTCGTGATCGCCCACACGGATGTGGCGCGGAGATCTCTCGCGGTAGCGGCTCGGCACAAGTTATGCCTCGTCTGCCTTTGCCGGTTGCCGGTTTGCAATCCGAGGACGAAGAAGAAGTCGACGGGTCGGCCGTTTTTTCCACGTAGGCCGACGACGACGACGACAACGACAACAACGACGACTACGAGGACGATACGAGCGCATAAAATTGACACACTCGAGACCATGACCCACCTCGAGGAATGGTTCGCGCTTGAAGGCGAAGAGGTGCGCGCCATAGACTCTTGCACCTCTCGTCGACTTCTTCCACTAAAGATCTATCGTAATTTTTTTTTCGTCTTTTTTTTCGCTTCTATAATGAAGGAACGACGCTGTCCTTGCGGAAGATTCTTTCTATGGCGAATACCCTGAGGTTGATGGTTTTTTTTTCGATTCAGAATTGTCGACTTTAAGATGACTTATGGTTACACGAATCCGAGATGTTAACGACTACTTTACACGAGTTGATACTAAAAAAACAAATAGATCTGAAAAAACGTGGTGTAAAGTTGAAAAATGAAAGAGGTAAGTCGTTAGAGATTTTTCTTGGTCCAAGGCGAAATTGTATAAGTGTGACGAATTGCCACAGCATTTTTTTTTTTTTTTTTTTGTTAATGCATACATTTTCAAGGTCGCAAACAAAATTACGTTATGCAAATCTGATTAATTAGCGGAGGCCAGAAACACGTACAAAAATAAAAGATTTGGCAGGAACAAATTGGAAAAAATAGTTCGTTTTTCCCGGGTGTTTCATTTTGCCCCGCACTTCCTCCAATCAGGAAGAAAAGAAAATTCAACAAGTGTCTCGATAAAGGATGCCCAACTTCCTGGACGGCGATCGGGAGACACCGGTATATTTGTCGTCGAGCAAACGAGGAAGACGAGGAAAACGAAGAAATCAGTCGCTTAGTTGATCGACGGGCTTCTCGATTCGGAGAAAGCACGAGTGGGTTCTCGGACGAGTCTGGCAATCGACTGACAGACGGAGAGACGGAGGGAGATACATAATGAACGACGAGGATAAAGCTAAGGTGAGACGAATGGACGCGATCTGAAAAAGGCTGAAAGGGAAGAAAAAAAAAAAACTAGGAGAACGACCTCGCGACACGAAGTCAGGAAAGAGTTGTGATTAGCGGCCGGACGAGCGATCCGGTTAACTCACGCGGCGATGACGCGCTCTCCACTCTTTTGCTCTCGAAGCTCCGAATCCACAATCTCTTTGCAGCGGTTGCCGTGCATCATCGATTCTGGCGATGCGCGACACCCGCTCACCGATGTAAAATTACCGGCACCGTCAATTACCGTCGAATAACCGTAATATAAGACTGTACAAAAATTTGGTTTGGAAATTAATTAACAGTATTTCGGACAAAAGATTCCTATTTTTAATGTCTGGCATTTTTATTTTACGAAAAATTACATTAATGTTCAGTTAATGTAAGTAATGTAAGCCAATTTCAAGTTCCAGTACATTAATTTGAATATTTATTGTTAGTGCCCGGCCCTGCGAATTTATTGTACGTTTGTATAAATGAAAGATTATTATGTTTTTTATTTATAATTTTATTATTATTATTATTGTAGTGAAAAGAAGTTATCCTATTGTTATTGTTATTATTAATATTGATGCTGTTTATATTCAAACGTTTCTTTACGTTGCTCGTTACGTATCGGCTCTTCAATCGCCATTCTCTTCGGAGACGTGTAAGTATTATTGTTGTTATTTTTTTTGTAATTTTTTTTTACTGTTCGTTTTTAATTTTTGACCGTCCCTCTGATCGTCTTCTGCACCTGCGTTATCGACGAGAAGATTCGATTCTCGCGACTTCCGCTGCCATCGTCCTAATAACGATAATGACCGGTCGCCCGGACTTCTGTCAGAGAAGGGGGTGGTCAGGGGAAGTGTGTAGAATCGGTAGAATCCTTTCATTTCGCGAAACGACTTTTCGCAATTGCGAGCGACCCGTCCAGAGAGTTTTCTAATTTTCATGCAGTCGTTTGGTGGAAGGAGGAAGAAGGAAAATGGCGAAACATAATTACACACGAAATCGTGTAACAGCAAATAGTAAGGAGCGAGGTTGAACTGTCCTCGAGGGCAAAAAAAAAAAAAAAATCGGAAAATAACGAAATTGGCGAAGACCTCGAGGGTGCGAGAATTAAAAATGGTCGCGAGACCTCGTGTAATCCGCGGTAGCTAATGGAGGTCGGCACACTCGGGATGGCGCGCCATTCGTGTAATACGAGGTACAATCTACGGTAAACATCGGGATGGACGGAATATGTATATGCGCACACGGTTTTTACACACGGTGTAATTGCCGGGAGTACGAGGAGTATCAAGCCCGACGATAAACCGCAGAGAAACAAGGTGGTAGTAGCTGGACCGAAACTGTAGTATACGCGAGAAGAGTCGCGTTCCCGCGATCGCCGGGAGACCGGAAGCGGAATGACCGTCGCGCATCCGACGGTGAGGAAAGAACATAAGCGGGACAAAAATGGCCGATGACCTCGCCGAGACTCTGCAGCTCGTCACCGCTGCGCACTCCTGTGCACGACTCGATATAACCGTATGTAAAATTGAATCTGCGCACGTACCTTGAGAAAACAATGATGCTCGTGTACTCGCTGCGTGTAGTCTCTCATTATTCTTCGTAACTTTTTTTTTCTTCTTTTTCTGTTTATGTCCGTTTACGCGATCCCCCAACTACGCCTTACTCACGGTCTCGTGCACTCCAATAGCCATCAGGAAGGAAACATTCACCGATTTCCTGAAAAACAAAGAAGAAGAGAAGTCGTTGATAGAAATTTATCGAAATAATCGAAAGTACATTGTCGTGGATTTCTATTTGTTAGTGAGAGACTGAGAGCTGAATGGTATTTGTGATGGGGCGAGGCAAAACGGACCCCGGGGAAACATTGAGCTCCATTCGAGCTCCATTCGAGAATCGACTTTGCTTTGATTCGTGTCGGGTAATAAAAAGATTGGTGACCAAAGATCGGTGACCAAAGATCGGTGACCAAAGGTCGGTGACCAAAGATCGGTGACCAAAGATCGGTGACCAAAGATCGATGACCAAAGATCGGTGACCAAAGATCGGTGACCAAAGATCGGTGACCAAAGATCGATGACCAAAGATCGGTGACCAAAGATCGGTGACCAAAGATCGGTGACCAAAGATCAGTGACCAAAGATCGGTGACCAAAGATCGGTGACCAAAGATCAGTGACCAAAGATCGGTGACCAAAGATCGGTGACCAAAGATCGGTGACCAAAGATCGGTGACCAAAGATCGGTGACCAAAGATTGTTGATTAAAATTGGTAAAAATGATTAAACATTGACAAATCGATGAAAAATAGTCCATTATGCCCCAGTCTCTCCACAAAATATGTCCTACGACGAGTCACTGTCTTATTATTCTCCACCCTAAACAATGCACACAACTATCAACTAACGAAAAAAAAAAACACAAAATTCATTAATCGAATAAATTTCAAAAGACTGTCTAAAGTTTCCACAAAGTTGATACCCAGGGCAGTGAATGAGGTTTGCGTAACACGTTGATCCTCTCAGCGTCGCTTTCTACCTCTCTGCCACTCCAAACTTTTTACATTGTTTCTAAGCTGCGGTTTAGACAATTTATCCGGACAGGAGGGCCAGAGCGCTGTGTACCCATATTCATCCAGCATGGAAAAATAACTATTGCAGCGCCCGGGCCGGTGGCCGCTGACGGTCTGGATGCTGGCTCCATTAATGCGGCATCGAGAGGAAGAGAAGCTACCCGGTGCATCGCTGTTTTCTGCCTTCGCTGCCGCTGCTGGTAGTTCAACGGAGAAGAACTACCAGCAGGAGAACCTCGCCGGTTGTGCGAGCCCGGTTGCGTTATGAAACAAGGATGTCTGAAGGCGGAAAGCGGGTCAGTGCACGGCTCGTTTATCTCCTATGCACCGCGGCGAGTCGGCTGGCTTGGGGGGGGGGGGGGGGGGGGGGGGAATATACAGATAAATCCAACGGGCACACGTTAAGTTGTGTTTCTGGATCGTTTTCTACAACGACGATCCTCCCGCTCCTGCCGCGAACGCTCCCTTCGACCCCCCTTCGATTCCCTTCCCCGTTCGGCAACGCGCCGGGCCTGCAGTTATAATCAACTACGTACTCAATATCCCGTACACGCTTCGACTATCTCACCTTACACCTTCGCGTATAATCGTTACCGAGCTAATTGTAGCGGGTGCGTCCGTACACGCAACAACCACGTGCAGAACCAAGCTCGTCTCCGTATCCTCGGTTAATTCGATGGTTCGCTGGAGCCGCGCTAAATCGGCGCGGGGGCGGGGGTAGGGATTACCGATTGGTTGCGTAACGGGGAAAGGTGAGTTTAGATGCAGATGCAATTTTTATTTACTACAATTTTTTTTTTTTTTTTTGCTTCGGGATGCGAAAGACGAACGAACTTGTATATATTGTTGGTTCGAAGATAACTTGTGTTGGATAATTGATGGGTTGATGGATCGGTTACCGGAGCGACGGATTTGCGGCGCGGACTACAAAGAGGCGCTTCCGAAAGGAGACGATGAAAACGAGAAGGCGAGCACGAGTGAATCGCTCGGGTGGGCCTTGAACCGATTTCGATCGGACTCGTGACTAGCCATCGACAAGTGGGTGACACACCGTATTCGTGCATCCTCCTCCTTAACGTCCTCGTAAGTATTCTCGATGGATTCCACGACCGCTCGAACCTTGCCCGCATACGTATACACGCTAATCAATGCCGGAGCGCTGTAATTATTCGATCGATCCGGATCACTGAATGTGGATGTGCTCTGAATAAGATTCTTTATTTTTTATTTTTTTCATATGTTGACGTTACGCAGCAACAAATAGTTTCGTAAAAACGGGATACGAAGTTTCGTAAAAATAATCTTGTTAAATGAGTGACAAACTCTTTTGTTCGGGTTTGAATATTACAAACCTGCCCTTTTATTTCTCGTGTAATTTACAATTTTAGTTTTTACTTTTGCTTGCAAAACTAGAAAATTAACAAATAAAAAATTGTGGACGTTTGTGGACAATAAGTTTTTGTAAAAAGTACAAACTTTTTATACTGTGTACTATTCGGGTGTTGGTAAAATGTTGATTCTACGAGATAATCATTTCAGTGCTTGGATAAATTTATCATCGATCCTAAAGAACCCGGTAATGAAGGCTTTCACATTTTTTTTGAAAATTGTAAGCTTCACAATTTTTGTTTCTTGTTATTTTTGCAACTTGTTGTGTGTATTTTTTTTTCAATCAACGAACCATATTTTTAACCCTTTCACGGTCACTTGCAAGAAGCCATACATTTTGATACTATAAAAACGGAACATTGGTATTTCATGTCAATAAATTAGTTCAAAAGTATTAAACCGAGCGAATGAAGTTGGGACACCCAATGTCCCTCTGTGACGCAGAGGGTTAAAGAGTTAACTAAGAAAATTGTACAATTAACAAGAATAAAAATAAAATTCTGCGGACAAGCAATTTTCTCTAATTAAAAAGAAATGTCTGCCTTGTTATATTGTATTTAGTTCTGCTGGTGAATCCCGACGATCGTTCGGTCCTTTGAGCAGAGCTCGGAACGATCGGCAGCCGGGGTAAAGACGTGAAGCTATGTGGTATTACATAGGCTGCATAGTTTCATAGACATCGTATATTTTGTATATATATATATATATATATAGATTCTTAAGGTTGAGTAATCGTTGGACACGACTGAAGAGGCGAGTGTCGCGACTCTCGCTGCACATACTGGTACACTCGACACACTGACACATATTTCGTATCGATTAACATCAATCGATAGCCCCCCCCCCCCCCCCCCGCCCTCCCCCTCGCTTCTTCGCGCCTGGTGCACAAAACCGCTCTCGAAATTCTCGCGGACCCGTAGAAATCTTCGACTGACTGACAAGAGACTCCACATTCGGCCATACCCTCCAAGTCGAAGAATGAACGAGCTACTTTCACCGGAAAGCATCAAACTGCAGATATCAAAATAAATACATCAATAAATAAATAATTGAATAAATAATTAAATAAACCATCAAATAAATAATTAGGTTAGATAGATAATTTTATTATGAATATATGCGAATGCAAGGATTAAAAATATCGAATTTTTTTTTTCCCCATCACAAAGCTTCCTCTATGAGGAAGCAAAATGCAGAAAAAATCGGGTTAATAAAAAATTGGTAACTTACGCATATATCAGCCATGGAAGCCGTGTATTTACTTATTATTATGAAGCTCGCTTAGGTGTCGCTCAGAGAAGCTCTGAGCCTGAAACAGCCGGCCAAATATAATAATTAAGTAATTAAATAAATAAATGAATGAATGAATAAATAAATAAATAAATCATTTAAAAACGGCAGGTGGTCGAAATTTTTTGATTACGCTCTCTTTAACGCAATAAACAAATAAATGAATAATCGATAAACATTTACCGTAACCGGATATGCTGAAAGCGTTCGACTTTTTTAATCTATTTAGGTTCGATGACATAATACGTGTGCATATAACTGCCCCTACGGCGTATGAATATTATATCGATCACTCGAGGACAGCTATCGTTATAACGTTCGGAATATTAATTTTTTTATTTTTTCCCCTCAATTTTATCGTATCCCCGGGCAATTTTCACGAGGATCTCGTGCATCGATCAGCACGAAAGGAATTTGTAGAGATCGAAGAAAGTTTTCGACGCATGCTGGTAGAGACCGGCGAAGGGGGATAATTGCCGTGGTCGTAAACGATGACGTCAGAAACACACGCACACTAATGGTATTTAACGTACGATCGTTATCCCTTCGCTCGAAACGGTCCCGAGAACGAAGGTATCGATACGGGCCGATATTATAAACACGCTGGCGCCCCAGGGGCCCGTTAAAAATGTGGGCGCGGGCGCGAAGTGTCGTCGATCGCGAGAGGACGGAATTCGCACGATCGTGTAACGTAACCCAGATACCATCGTCGTGGTCGCGGTTTTTTTTTTTTTTTTTTTTTTCTTTACTGCATCAAGTTATATGTTCAGTTTTCAGAACGTTAAAAAAATCATCGCTCCATTGACTTATGCGGGCATAGATAATATTTACACGGTAAAATAGATACCAACTTTTCTTATCCCCAAACGTCGACAATTGTTTTTGTGTTCATTTTGCAAAAAAAAAATCTTGTCCATTTTACAAAAATATCTGTTAATTTTACGGATGTTCGTTATAAAATTTAAAAGAAAATAATTGTCGAGTTTTGTGGAGCAAAAAAAGTTTGTTAAATGTACAAATATTTTTTACTGTGTACGAGACTCACTTTCGATACATTGTGGACGGGTGCTGTTAGACTCTAACGTATGAATTACTACAGCGATCCCGCATGTCGACAAGAACATGTAAAAAAAAAAGCATTAAAAACGAATCACTCTTGCCAAGTGATGGCATTCTTATCAGGGTGAGATAATTTTTTTATAATAAAAAAAGAATGGAGTGAAACAATACAAATCCATATGCAGGTAAAGAAAAAGTGACACATTCCCCATCTCCAAAGCGCTAAAACGGAAACGTATTATTTTTAAGCAATAAAAAAATTGTAGACAAGTTTCCTTCAATATCCAGACCTTTTATTAACCGGAAGCGATAATTG
The DNA here is from genome assembly GCA_958510785.1 of Exephanes ischioxanthus. Taxonomy (NCBI): domain Eukaryota; kingdom Metazoa; phylum Arthropoda; class Insecta; order Hymenoptera; family Ichneumonidae; genus Exephanes; species Exephanes ischioxanthus. The sequence continues at coordinate 14,813,126 of OY294020.1, read as the reverse complement.
TGAATGTGAAAGAAACCTGCCGAGAAACTCCCGATTAATATAACAAATAAATAATTCTCCCGGAAGCGAACCAGTTTTGCCAGCAAAATCAATTCAAGACCGTAGCAGTGGTAGTGGCCGAATGGAAATGTTCGTACTATCTTATGGATGTATGGTTTGAAGGCATTCTTATCAGGGTAAGATAAATAAAAACAAAATTAAATTAAATTAAATCGTAGACAAGTTTTCTTAAATGTCCAGACGGTTTTTCTTTAACCGGAAGCGGTATTTGCGACTGAAAAAAAATCCTGCCATCCGTACTTCCGATTAACATAATAAATAAACAATTCTCCCTAAAGCGGACCAGTTTTGCCAGCGCAATTAATTCAAGACCGTAGCCAGTGGTAGTGGCCGAATAACGTTCGCACTATCTTCCGGATTTTACAGTTTGCAGGCATTCTTATCAGGCTGAGATACATTTTTAAAAATAAAACAAAATTGTAGACAAGTTTTCTTAAATAACCAGATCTTTTCTCTTTAACCGGAAGCGACAATTGAGACTGAAAAAAAAAATCCTGCCATCCGTACTTCCGATTAACATAATAAATAAACAATTCTCCCTAAAGCGGACCAGTTTTGCCAGCAAAATTAATTCAAGACCGCATTCGGCCACTACCGTAGCAGTGGTAGTGGCCGAATAACGTTCGCACTATCTTCCGGATTTTACAGTTTGCAGGCATTCTTATCAGGCTGAGATAATTTTTTTTAAATAAAACAAAATTGTAGACAAGTTTTCTTAAATAACCAGATCTTTTCTCTTTAACCGGAAGCGACAATTGAGACTGAACAAAAAAAATCCTGCCATCCGTACTTCCGATTATCATAATAAATATCAAATTCTCCCTAAAGCGAACCAGTTTTGCCAGCGAAATTAATTCAAGATAGTAGCAGTGGTAGCTTAATGTAAATTTCCGTACTACCTCATGTATCAACACTTTGCCCGAAGAAACTCTACAGTTACTTCTGTTGAGCATAATCACAGGTCAATATTCGTGTCCCCGGGTATTACAATCGGCTCTCGGGCTCTCCCGTTGCATACAATGTAGGATACGGAGGATGGAGTGTAAAGCGAGAGTAAGGTGTGTTCCCGCGTGCTTGCATACAACGCGAGGATGCAAAGAGAGAAGCAACGGGACGACGAGTAAAGTAACGTTCTCGAGGCTGCTTGCGTCGCGCGTTCTCTGCCGGTGCTGCCGGTTTTCTGCCGCGCGGCCGCAACGACGGTTGGGCCGCTGACGTAGTCGGAGGAAGAAAGAGAAAGAGCCAGGCCTGGCCTTCCTCCGTCTCCCTCCGACACTTTCACTGAGACCCGTGACTTCGGAGTCCCGTGACTTCCTCTCCCCTTTCGGCACGCTTCACCGCTGACCCCCTAAGTCCCTCCTTGCCGGTAACGGACGCGCGGCGGCGGGGGAGGGGGGAGGAAACACGAATCGTGAAAGTATTGTCCGTTATTAACGCTAACGAGACACCGATGGAACTCGAGGACCGAGCTTCAATTATTAATCGCTCGGCGAAACCGTTGCCGGCGGAATGAGGAAAAATCGCTATTCGAACCCGCGTACGTTTTCAAGATCACGTTACCCGCGTGAATCTCCCACGCGCCTTACGCACACAAGTATTTTTATTTCTATTTATTTTTTTTAAATCACTTCTATCTGCGATTCTTTCCCAGAGGATGAGTCACTGTTTGGTTGTGAAAATGAAATTAATAAAAATCGTTTCGTCATGCGATTATCGGTATTCGTGTTTCTTGTTTTTTTTTTTATTTTATTTTTTTAGATTGTGCGATTAAACCGGAGGCAGCTTCGATTAAGCGGCAGCGTGGGCCGGTGATGGAGAGTCGCGCGTATAAATTCGTGGAACGATAATTTTTATATCGCTGCTGTCCTGACCCCCGAGTCGAGATTATCTCCACTGGTCGCCCTTTTCCCCGACGAGCAGTTTGTATTAAATCTTCCGTTGTTCGTGCGTAATCAACGGTACGGCGAGGAACAAAATTATTTTCTCGGAGGGGTTTAATAAACCCGACTATTAGGCTGACTAATCGCCGAGAACCCGGGCACTTTCATTTTCCCAAGATTTTTCTTATCCGCGTGCACGCTCCTCTCGAACTTTTTCCTTAATATTTGTAATTGTATATATACACGGGCATATATATATTTTATTTTTTATTTTTCTTTAATCTCCAAGACACGAACGGGACTAATTGTTTCAGGAAATTTTACCGACGATTACCCTGACGAGGATGTTACGTGTACCGAATCTATGTACGTACGATCCTCGTTATACGTCGATGTGCACGTTATATACGTGGGTTGTACGGGCCGCCATATTACGCCAGCAGCCAGGTGAATCCTCTGCGGGTCTGACCAAACAAACCGTGACTACTGGAGCTCTGTCGCAAGCTCGCCGAAGCCCGCACCACTTCCGGGACGCTTATCTCCTCCGTTTAATTCGGTCAACGGAAACTGCGGAAGACTCTCAGCTTCATTCTTCCTACTTCATTGTTTCTGTCGGTTGCGTCATCGATCGCAGAATCCACCGAACGCTTTTATCACTTCCGGGGAGTAGAATTAATCGCGGCTGTGTTGAGTGCTCAACTATCGAGTAAATGGCCAGTTGCGGTCAATTTTCACAGACAATGGCCGATGTAACGTATTTGGCTGCATTAGTGAAATTTTTTTTTTTTAATATATCTTCTCCAATTTTAGTCGAGAAATTCAGGAAACATTTGACGAACAATATAGGATCATTCTTGACAAAGTTTTTTCGATCGTAATTTCGTACATTTTTTTATTTAGGTGTAATATTGAAAAAGCCATTTTTTCTCACCCGTCGATGTGTCATATTTGGCTACGTCAGTGAAATTACTATTTTTTTTTACAAATATCTTCTCCAATTTTAGTCGAGAAATTATGGAAAAATTTGACAAACAATGTAGATTCTTCCTAGACAAACCTTTTGCTTCCCCATAGAGTAAGCTTTTAATCATAATTTCATACATTTTTTAATTCAGGTCCAAAATTGAAAAAACATATTTAAAATGTAAAATTACTATTTTTTTTTTTAATGTCTTCTCCAATATTAGTCAGAAAATTCAAGAAAAATAACGAACAATATCGGTTCATCCTAGACGAAGTTTTTTCGACCATAATATCATACATCTTTGAAAATTTAGGTATAGAATTGATAGTGCAAATTTTTCACTCGCAAATCTATCATATTTTGAAGTACAAACTGAAGTATTGAAATAAAATGACTGAAAGTTTTTTCGACACATTTTTTTCTACGGACAAAAATGTACAAAATTTCCTAAATTGTACGCTATATAGTTTAGCTCTGCCACAGCCAAAGGTAAGGTATCGCGTCGAACCGTTTGATCGAATGTTTCCCAATCCCCGATGAGGACTGAGCAAATCGATAAATGTCATTCGGGTCACGCGGTTTGCGAGAGTAGTCGTATAAACTGTCGCTCGTGGAGTTCAAAGCACTCCTAAGAAGCAGGAAGCGTTCTGAAGCTGTTCCTACTAGTCGACAGATATGTATACACACCGGTCGACTGCATTGAGGGGCCCCGAGGCAGACACTTACCTTGGTCTTAGAATTCTCGTGAGCGACCAACGAGTACAATTATATCCGTGTCTGCCTCGCTATCGTTTTTCGCTCGGGGGCGAACGCGTTCTGTTCAGACACATCGAGAACTCGCGCTCGCACTCTATTGTACCTCATTCGCCATGAGTCTTCGTATTCTATGTCGCGAGAATTTTTTTCTCCGACCTTAAAAAAAAAGAGAGACAAAGGTATACAATTTTTGTGTTGTTAATTTGATTAAAAAAATTAATAATTAAGCAAAAATAATTTTTATATTGACAACTAATATGAGGACCAATTTGCTGTACGAAAAACGGGTCTTTGTTGGAACTATAATTTTTAAATGTAAAAATGAAAATAAAAGTTCAAAAAATAAATAAAATATGAAACGCTGAAGAGCCTCTTAATAATCGTGGCTGAAGGACTTCGGTCGATGGCCGTCAAATGCGGTACAAGCTAAGCTAAGGAAATGGAACAACAAATAATAGTTATTTACGATACTAGTGCGATAAAACTTTTTCTGACGAGTGTGACTGCAGCAAGAGCCGAAAGCGAGTGTTGCAATCACACGAGTTCAGAAAAAGTTTTTCGCATGAGTATCGACCCAATTTTACTTCGTGAGGTGTGAAGACAGGTGTTTTGCGCACCTGTTTTCTTCATGAGGTGTGAAAAGTGCAATTTTCGCATCCCGTGTAATAAATATAAAAAAAAATATATGTATATATTCAACGCTGAAAAGCTAGGAATAAGATTTAAGTTAGTTAGGTATGAAAAACAGTTACGTGTTACGTATTGTTAATTATCTCACGACTATTATTAACATAAATATTCATATAAAATACATGCAACACTGAAAAGTTAGGAATACGATTTAAGTACGTTAGGTATAAAAAAACTGTTACCTGTTATGTATTGTCAATTAAATCGGTACTATTATTAACATAAATGTTCATATAAAATACATGAAACGATGAAAAGCCTCCTAATAATCATTAAGGGACGAAAAATGTAATGTATAGATGTAAAATAGAATAGAACCAAAAATGTAATTAATAGATCGACGCACGGATGCGACAATTCAAAGTAAATTCACCGTTAGCATAAAAAAATGCGTCCAGCTTAAGTAATCCATGTAAAATCGTCAGCGACAGAATATAAAAGACTCAATAAAGTATAAAATATTAATATTTGCAACGAAGAAGAGTCTCAAATTCGTCATGCCAGTTTCGACGAAGGACTCTCGTTGCCATAGTCCGGATGTCAAGGGCGCCGATTTACGCTTCGGGAATTCCCTTTCGCAATGTCTCTTGCTTTTCTAAGCCCATTTCATACGCTTCATTTTTATTTTTATGTTCACATTAAAAAGGCGGTCTCGAGGGAAGCAAAGCTGGTAGGAAGATACGTTACATCGATGCGTCCAAGTGGAAGGAGAATTCCCCGTGGTCTTTTCCTCAGCACGTGACTATTCTCTCCCGGCGAGAGACGCTTAAAACGGCCCGCGTTGTGCCGGCGGTCGGGAGAAGGTGACTCGCGCGTAAATACGAGAGTCGCGAACGCGTGGAGCGCAAAGTCGACGTGGTCTCCGGCCGGTTCGCGTTTCTTCCGCCTTTTTTCTCGCCATAGAAGACGAACCATATAAAAAAAAAAAGTAAAAAAGAAAAGTTCGACATAAAAAATAATAATTATATCCAACCTTGAACGAGATCGGTAAAAAAAAATCGGAAGAGAAACGTAAAATAAAGTTTGAATTAAAAAAAAAAGTAAAAATTTAATTCTAACCTTGAATCGAATCGGTTAAAAAAGAAGATCGGTAAAAATTATTTTTTCCACTTGGGACTCTCGATCTCACTCCGCAAGCTCGGCGGAATATTCGACTGGAACAGTCGTTAAGGTTTTGCCGGCAAGTGTATGCAGACTCGGACCTCAGAGCCGTTAGAAAAAGAGAGTGGATATTTTTGCCGCCGCTCGGTCATACATCGATATATATATACCTTCCTCGGAACGAAAAACCCGTGGAACACTACACCGTCGTCCCACTCCCGGTGAGTGTTTCGGAGACCGGCAACGCCGAGTCGATACGTTCTCGTAACGCCGGGGGCCCCCAGCTAACCGTTCATCAGGAGCAGAAGGAGAGCCGCGAGTGACTCGTGGAACTGAGAGCTCCTTTCGCGAGTTCAGTACCGATCGCGGGAGGCACGAGGCTCGATGTTGTCGTTGCGCGCGAGGCACGACAGGTGTGCATAGACATCAGAGACTGAGATACATATATATCTTTTTCTTAATTAAATAAAATAAAAATAAAAAATAAAGAAGGATTTCGTGACTAAAGAATAAATAAATTTAAAGACTCGTTCGATTTTACATTCACGCTGAATCGGTAAAGAAATTCGAGGGGCGAAGTTCCATCGAGGAGAAGAATAATCGATCCGAACGACAATGAAGAGAATCGGTTTATTCCGGTGAGTTTTCTTTTTTTTTTCTTCGTAGTTGTTTTTTTTTTATCGATCTATTTGTAAGATAAACGGTCGTGGCAGTGAAATCGTAATTTCGGGCGTACGTGCCTCGTGGCCGGTGGGAAAAACGAAAGTTCGTCATTTGCGACACCTCCGGCCGACGTATCGGCGACTCGAACGATGGGGAAATAAAAGAGAAAAAAAAAAGCACGATTGCTGTACCACGTGCGTGGAAAATCGCGAGAGAAGCGGAAGCCACGACGAGAGTAGAATAACGATGCGGGCGCCGAGCCGGGGTATTATTACGCGGAGTCCTCCGGCGCTCGTCTGACGAGACCGGAATCGGAGCAAACGCCAGTGAAAAGCTTCCGTTTCAGTCAGACGCCCTTCCTGCGCCCGCGAACTCCCGTACGAAACTCTCGTTCCGCAATTCCGTTGCTTTATCTCCGAGTCTTGCGCAATCTTAACGACGCGAGTACACTGTACATTTTTTTTTCTTTTTTTTTACTCCACATTTTAGCTCGCGGTGGAACTCCGGGGATAATTGGCTGGTAATAATCGAATTAACGGCTATTCCTTTGCGACACGCGAACTTTTGCTGACATGAATAAAAAAAATAAAAAAAAATAAAATAGAACCGGCTGTACATTTTGTCACGCGTTAAAGACAAGCCATAAAAGAATGATAAACGATACCAGACCGAGGGTTACTGAAATTATCTCTTTATCTCCCGTTCTCAAAAAAAAAAAATTATCTGAGTAGACGGCGTTGACCATAGACACCTGCAGCACATTTTGTACCCTGGCCACCGTGAAATCTGCTCGATAACTTACGGGGCAATTCGAGATGAGCGAATGAGCAAGATTTTAAAAAAAATGCAAGAAAAGATTATGTCGACATTCGTCCGTTTTCAGCGAAAAAAAAAATTCGGGTACACGACGTTTACTATACAGATCTGTAGTACATTTCGTACCTTCATCAAGGGGAAATCTGTTGGCTGATTCGCTGGACAATTCGAGATGGGCAAATGAGCAAGATTTTTGAAAAATGCAAAATGAGATTTTCTCGATATTCCTCCGTCCTTAAAAAAAATAATAATAATCCGAGTACACGAAATTTACTATAGAGACCTGTAGCACATTTCGTACTTTTATCAAGGTGAAATCTGTTGGCTGATTCGCTGGACAATTCGAGATGGGCGAGTGAGCAAGATTTGTTGAAAACGCAAAATGAGATTTTCTCGATATTCTCCCGTCCTTAAAAAAAAAAAAAAATCCGAGTACACGACATTTACCATAGAGACCTGTAGCATATTTCATACCTTCATCGAGGTGAAATCTATTGGCTGATTCGCTGGACAATTCGAGATGGGCAAATGAGCAAGATTTTTTAAAAATCCAAAATGAGATTTTCTCGATATTCCTCCGTCCTTAAAAATAATAATAATAATAATCCGAGTACACGACATTTACTATAGAGACCTGTAGCATATTTCATACCTTCATCAAGGTGAAATCTGTTGGCTAATTCGCTGGACAATTCGCGATGAGGGAATGATAAAAATGTTATAATAAAAAAAACTTTAAAATGCAAAACGAGAATCGATAGCCTGTGATTAACATACCCGATTTCCCGTCGGTCGTAACTCTCCCTCGAGTTCTCATAAATAACATCATAAATCATAATTTTCTGAAGATTTTCGAGTTTAAAAGTTTATCGTTATTTTTTTTTTCTCCCCCTGATTAATGGCATCCTCGACATTCGCTTAATCAATTATTGTTACCCAGATATTTTTTTTTTCCTCGATACGTAATTGCCGCTCCGAGCCGCGTTTGTTGGGACATTGTTACCGGTAAATGCATTGCGAGGCGATAAACACGAGTTAAGCTAGGTCAGGATAACACACTTTTCGTCCTGCAGTTAAGAACGATCGTTACCGTTAACTTCGCTAACGGTGACGTTGAACAAGGTGTACGCCTCGTTTAGCGTCAATTCGACTAATAGGCCTCTCGCTTTCACGATTCCCTCGGCCCGCGCGCGCACGTCGGCGCTTCGCAGTGTGACCTGAACACAAGCTCGACAGTCACGCGGGATTTATGCCAGTCAAGGAGAACCACATTCGCATCATATTATGTTCTTCTCCGCCGTGCATGCTCATCCTTCCATCATCGACGAAAACACCCACTCCGACCGATGATAACTTAAAGGGCCTAACTCCCATGTTAAACTACACCACTTACGCCCTTTCGACTCCCACCCGTCGTTATCCCTTCATGGCGCATAGATGCGTCTGCGGAGCGTCTACGAGTAAAATCATAATAATAGTTGTAATGAAAATAATAGTTTTAATAGTAATAAATAAATTAACAAAATAATATTTTTTATATTTAATATCCTATCCGCATACGTACTCGACAAAGTAACTTTTCAGACATTTTTTTTTAATGTTACAAATAGTTGTATGTTAAGAGCTTTTATTCAAAACGTTTAGGACAAAAAAAACCACTTGTCGTTTTATTTGATAAGACAAAGAGAGGAAAAAAATTAAAATAAACCTACGCATATGTAACCCCCGCCCCTTGAGAATGGGGATTTGTATCCATGGAAATAGCAATAAAGCATACAATAAATAAATAAATAATGAAATAATTAGATTAGATAGATAGATATTTTGATTATGCATGTGTGCAAATACAAGAATTTAAAATGCAGGGAGATCTGCTTAATACAAAATTTTATAACAAAATTAGTAACTTACCCATACATAAGCTATGAAAGCCGTCATTTACGTATTATTATGAGGCTCGCTCAGGTGTCGCTCAGAAAAGCTCTGAGCCTGAAACAGCCGGTCAAATATATTAATTAAATAATTAAATAAATAAATAAATAAATAATTTCAAAACGGCACGTAATCGAAAGAATTTTGTACAAGCGTTTACGCTCTCTCCTACGCAGGGGCGGGGGGGTCAGGGTTGCGAGTGTCGTGTAACGACCTTCGATTAGTCGAGAAACGAGTGTTGGTGAACGAATAACGTAGGAGAGGCGAATAGCATCAGGTACGTTTATAGCGCAATAACCGTCACACACAGAGCGTGGTGGAGAGGCACGTAGCCGATACAGGATGGCTCGTAGCGTAGCCGCTGGCGAGCAAAAGTGAGTTGATGCAGCAACAAGCAAGCAGGGCAAAAGTGGTCGGGAGTCACGGGTTCTCTCTCGGCAGTAGCGCACACGCACACGCACACAGGAAGAACCCGCCGAGAGAGACCACTTTCACCCGAGAGAAGCGCGCGCGCGCGCGCGCACACTAGCGAGTTTACTTCCTCGGAGCGTTCCCGTGGACTCGTGCTCTATAGCGGCCCGTCGGCGCGGCCTTTCCTATATGCGCGCGGTGTACCCGTTGCCCTCTGGAATTCGATTGCCAACCGTACTCGACGACGCCTCTGTTCATTCATGCTTCGTACGATGTTTCTTTTTTTTTAGTTTCCTATATTTCAATTTCGATTTCTGATTGAAAATAAAGGACGGTGGGGTTAATTTGACCTGGGATGACTTCCGGTTAACTCAGACTTGACCTTTTCATTCCTCCGGCCGACTCTCTTCGACCGAAGGGTAATTAAGCACTGAGCAAAAATATAGGGAACAATATAGTGGCAAATATGACGGACAATGATCCGTGGACTGGACCATATTGACAACTTTTACCTTATGGTTAGATCAACGAACATTTTGATGGATTGTTTCGAATACGTTATCTGGTTGGTAGAACGACATTTTTCGTTGCCTCGAATATAAGCGAGAATTTTTTTCTTTTTAATCCTGATCCTTTCATTTTTAAATGGTCCATTTTTCATCGGCTCGAATAATTTATGGCAAATCCACATTTGGAGCCATCTGCCTGGGCCTTGGTTATTGCGACCAAATCTATATCAATATATATTTATATATATAAAAATTGTTTAAGTTTCCTATATTTCAATTTCAATTTCTGATTTAAAGTAAAGCTGGGTGAAGTTAAATTAACCAGAGATGACTTCCAGCGAACTCGAACTTGACCTTTTTATTCCTCTAGCCGACTCTATTCGATCAAAGAATAATTAAGCATTGAAGAACAATATAGAGTAAATAGTGGTAAATATGATGGACTATGATAAATGGACTGGATTGACCACTTTTATGGATTAACGGAAATTGTTGTAATTTCGAATGGGTTATCTGGTTGGTAGAACGAAATTTTACATTGCCTCCAATATAACCGAGATTTAAAAAAAAATTAAACCCAGGCTTTTCTTTTTAAAAATAGTCCGTTTCTCATCGACGGGAATAATTGTTGGCAAATGGCACGTTCGAAGCCATCTGCCTGGCCCTTGGTTAATCCGACCGTGCATACATATCTTTATATTTTTTTCCCCTGCGGTAAATGAGAGTTTGGGAGGGGGCGATTGAATCCGATCGAAACGCCAATAAATCGCGATCTCCCGGGCCCAAAAAAGTTACGACGGTACCGAACGGAGATCTTGCGATACCGGAATTCGCATGGGTCCCCCCTGAAAAGAAACGCGAAATACGACGACGACACGATCGTCTCGGAAACGGTTCGAGCTCTCGCACGAAGAAGGAGAAAGATTTCTCTTTACCTCTCCGAGGCACCGTCGTACACGCGAGTTGACCCACTGACACTGAATTATTGCTCGGGAGAAGTATTAAAAAAAAAAAAAAAAAACGAAAAGATCTTCGAGTGTGGCGTATCAATTTGCATAGAAATATTTATAATTTTTTTCGTCCAACATTACCGCAATAGGAGGGCCGGTGTTTGTACAGCGAAGAGTGTACTTACCTTGTATCTCTGGACAACACACAGGCACATCTCTGTTTGCTCCCGAAGACCGGTGAAAGAGAAAAAGAAAATTACGACTCCGACTCCGCTTACCGATATTATTTATCGCGGCGAAGACTTTACGATATTCCTTAAATTTACAGTTAATACCCGCGAGAGAAAGAAAAATATACCATCGAACTTGAACGATTACTATTATTTGTCGCGATTATCGTATTTATTTATCGTCATCGCGTCGAACGAGAACGGCTCGCACGCTTCGCTCTCGTATTTCCATTTTTATGACACGTTTCTATTTTTTTTTTTTATTATTTTTTTTTTTTATTTTTTTTTAAATCTCTCCATCCTCGCTAACACCGATATTATTCGTTTTCCGTCGTTATATTCCTGATACGCTGAACTCGGTCAGTTTATTGGATTTTCTCCTCGCATGGCCGTGTATGTACAGGCCATTTCAATTATCCCGCGAGCATATGTAACTTTTTTTTTTTTTTTTACTAATTCCCGCTCTCGTTACACAGCGCGAGCGCACTCGAGTTTCATGAATACATTGCAGACCCGAGGAACACGTCTCCACGCCCCGCCTCAATTTACCCAATTGTTACATACGTTTAACACGACATAGAGAAAATAACTGTTATTATTTATTTTTTTTCTGGCTTGAGCTACTTTTATCTCGTTTCCCGGAAGTTTCAAAGTTCACAGTCTATTATTCTGTCTCACAATTAATTAATAGTAGAAACACCCACACGACCCGTGTTACCTTTCTCTCTCGTGCCTAATTGAACAGTAAAGTTAAGTTACAAAAAATCAATGAACAATTTATGAAAGCGGGTGAGGATGAGCTGTCATGGAAATTCCTTTTCGAATTTACCGCGAGCTACGTGTTAACCCGATGCGCACATGTGTGGATGGATGGAACAGCGAGATTCGGGCTGAAGAAAATCCGGAGCGTAATTTAGGCGATTATTATCTGCGTTTAACTGGACACAGAGGAAATATTTTGATTTTTCGGCTTAACTCCTTCTAGCTCATTTCCGGAAGTTCCAAAATTCATAGTTTATTCTTCCGCTTGATAATTAATTGATCGTAGAGACAACTCGGACGATACGTGTTACCTCTATCTCTAAAATCCCTTTAAAATCTCCAATTCGGCCTCAATATTCATAAAAACTTTACTAGTGTACCAAATTTCAAACAGCTATTTCAAACCGTTTCTCAGTTATAGTCATTTTAAACAGTGCAAGTCTGTCACATTGACAAAAAATATCAATGACTCAAGTAAAATTCGTTTGCGGGCTGCCGAAGAAAAAAAATGTTATTTCAATTCTACTTTCAACTCCATACGGCATTGAAACGATAATATGTCACCTTGACAGTCTTGCTGTCGTCCTTTCAATATAATATGGAATTGAAGAATTGAAAGTAGAATTAAAAAAAAAAAAAAAATTGTCAATCCGCAAGCGATGCCAGATAAAAATCGCATTTCTCGACGTTTCGGAATATTTTAAGAGCTCCGATACTAAAATCCCGAATTATTTTTTTTTTTTTTTACGAAAACAACTTCATCTATGAGGAAGCAATAATTGAAAGCAATGATGAAAGCGGGAGAGGATGAGCTCCCATCGAAATTCCTTTTCGAATTTGCTGGGAGTTGCGCGTTAACCCGATGCGCACGTGTTCGGATGGATAGAACAGCGAGATTCGGGCCGAAGAAACTTCGGAGCGTAATGTTCCGGATTGTTAGCAGAATGTGTTAGCCCGAGGAGGTCCGATTGGAGTAAGAAAGGAAAGAGAGAGCGAAGAGTCGCCGCTGCCAAGACGGCGGACGACTCGCCGGGCCTTCGGGGAACCCGTGGACTTGCTCTCGACTAAGAGCCTCCCCCCCCCCCCCCCTCCCCCGACTCCTTCTCGTTCGCGTACTCACTTACGAACTCTCGTCTCCTCCGTGAGATTCGATTCGCCTGGGGCTCCCGCGCGGCTACGTGAGACCGAACACCGGCACCTTTACCTCCGTACCCGAGTCACCTACGTATCGGACGTCGAAAGCCGCGACTCTTCTGCTCGCTGACAGCGGCTCTCAAACAATTTTTTACCAACTTTTTTTTTGCCCCGATTTGTAGAAATAAGATCGAAGCGAAAAAAAAATTCTTAACACTTTGAAGCAAAGTTTCTCGTAGGCTCAGAAATTTGTTTCTTAGAGGTTGATTTAAATGTTTATTTTAATTAAATCAATGTTTGTGAAATAAACACATATATTTATATGTATAAATATTAATTATTTACACACGGGGATTTACACGAATAAATACTTTTTTAAAAGAGCTTGCCTCTGAATGGCTGTATGCTACAATCATCCAAATATTAGCCTATCAGAAGTAATATTTTTTAAAAGTAATTACCTGTGCCGATCTATGTTTATAAATATATATATATTTATATATATTTATATATATGTATTTAAATTAATTTTTTTAAATTTTTGTCTATTTTTTGCCTGTTTTTTTTTTGTGTCAAGAATTAATGAATAACGGTAGATAATGAATAGTCAAGAATTAATGAATAACGTCGCCATGTTGCACTGGCGACGAGAGCTGGTTGGATGAGACGATTCCAAAGTGCAGGGCTTATCGTGACTGGACTGTGGCGCGGGTAACATCGGTCATTGCGCGATTATCATTAGTCATTGCGATACTCGCTGCTCAACGGACGACGAAAAAAATAAATAAAAAAAAGTAATGAAAAATCATAGCCTATTGTCAATGAACTCTTGCGGCGACGTCCTTGTCTCCGGGACCGTTCGCCGAGAGTGACAATAATTCCTAGTGACCCTAGTCGAGCGTCGAGAAATTGCTCGACCGCGACGAGAATACCCGCGATACGTGTAATTACATTTTTTTTTTAAATAAAAAAAATAGGAGGAAAGAAAGAGTTAAAATTTTGGTTCAAGGCTAATTTCACCGTCATCTCCGGAGGAGTAGGATGACTCGTCGGAAATTGCCAAACTGCGAAGGTCGCTTCGACGCAACTATATGGTGTCCGGTTCAAGGTCGAGAGTGTCCTCGATTTTTTAAATATATATATATATTTTTTTTTACCCGACGCGTTTTCTTTTCCTCCCGTCCTCCGCCTTAATCTCGTGTTCACTTGCGATGACCCACTGGCCGAAATACCTTTCGGGCCCAATGGTCCTTTATCGCACGGATGTGGAACTTCGGGTCTCGAGCGTGGCTGTACAGTGTAAATTAAATTCAACGTAAAGACACACCCGGAGGGTCTCGACGATTTCTTTTTTGTACTTTTTTATTTTTATTAGAGTTCTTGCACAGTGGCAAAGAAACGATTATCGAGATTCTCTTATTTTCTTTAACCCCGTTCGGTTCTCCCTGTGTGTGTGTGTGTGTGTGTGTGTGTGTGTGTGGACTTACGAGCTTCTTCCTTTCTCGCCTGTTTTTTTCCTTTCTTTTTCTTCTTCCTTTCTCGCTCGACTCTCATCAGCGCTCCCCTCGGAGAAAGTAAAACGCGAGCGATGACCAGGCGGGTGAAATGCCGCATACCGAACACACACACACACACACACACTGTATTCGTGGCCACGTATTACAACCCGTGGCAAACGCGGAAAGATTTCGACAAGGCTGTACGTGAGTGTGGACAGGTTTTTCGACTCGCGAAACGGACGATCAGTCGTGTCTGAAAATTTACGGAAAGACTGATACACTTGTGCAGGGGAGAGGGGGCGGAGGCAAAACGGCCCATTTTTGTTGTTGTTAATTTTTTTATTTTCATTTAAAAAAATCATTCCATCTCTTTTGCCCCACTTTCGACGAGGCTGTACGTGGGTGTGGACAGGTTCATTGACTCGCGAAAAGTACGATCATTCGTATCTGAACAGTTACGGAAATAATGATACACCTGTGCGGGGGGGGGGGGGGGGGCAAAACGGAACATTGGGGCAAAACGGACTTTCTTTGTCAATTTTTTGAGGAACATAAAAAACAATTTGTTTACAAGGGAGAACATCCATTTTGCCCCACTGTCACCTTCTCCTCGAACAGCTCCTCCATTATTAAAATCGTCTAGCAACGAAAACTTCCATTTCATTCGGTGTGTTCTCGATGTGATCGCACCTGAGCTACTGTTTCTTTTTCATCAATTGGGTTATGGATTGATAATAATTATTATTGTTTTTTTTCATTTCAGAACGGGCCTCTGCTTGCTATCCGCAGTTCTCGTCGCGGCTGCACTTTCCCCGACGATCCAACAGTTCGATTTGTCAGGTGATTACTCGTTTACATTTAAATAGTATACACACACATATATATATATATATATATATATATATATATATATCTTAATTAAAGATCCATTAAAATCGATGCCGAATCACGATAAATCCGACGTTCGAGCCTTCGATGTTTCACGATTTTACGATGAACGAATGAGGCACCGAGGGTTCCCATGGAACCCTCGGCCGGCGAGCAAGTAGTGCAAACCTTGTTCGGTCGGACGTTCCACGACTATCGTCAGCTTATCGAAAGAATCGACGTACTACGCTTACGTTTCAACGAAAAATGTTCCCACCGCGATTACGCATGGTTATTCGATTAATTAAATCGGTTGCGCTTTCGTAACGGCTGTTTATTATTACGTTCCACCGAGGAACGAACAAATCGGTCGGGTACGTGCGAAACGTAACGAGCTACTCTATATACACGCGTTACGCTTTGGTTACGCGTTGAGTGTGTTGCTTTTACTTTTTCTATTTTACTCCTCAATCGGCGGTACTCTCGTTCGCAACGCTTCCCATACCCAATGATATCCTGCGCTATAATGACTGTTATTACTGTTATTAACATTTTTATTATTGTACTAGAGGCCCGTTTGTCCGAGATAATGTGGGGAGAGCGTGCGTCGGATAAGTGAAATCTCGGATAAGACGGATAACATACTCAATTCAAACTTGTAGTACTATTATTATACTTAAAAAAAATAACAGTCCACTTGATATAAACATTATCTTTATTAGTTACTTTAGTTATTTATTAAATATAATTGTAATTTAGTTAATTGCCATTAACTTTATATAAACATAAAGCATGGATTCTAGAATCGGAATTGTTGTAATTGCAGCGAGCGATATAAAGAGGCAGCAGACTAGGGGCGAGCGGGGCGAAATGAGACAGTGGGGCAACACGGGACAGTGGGGAAAAAATCGTTGTTTTTTCAATCATTTTTGGATGCCCCATTTTGTCCCAATGATACATTCCGGATTTTCAACCCCGTTTTGCCCCACTTACCACCAGCACAACCATCCAAAAGTTATTGAAAAAATTGCATTTTGCCCACTTACCCCGTTTAGCCACAGTGTCCCATTTTGCCCCGTTCTCCCCTGCTTTATCAGTTTTATCCGAATTTTTCATATTACTCGAGTCTAAACCTCGGTTCACGCGGAGGCCCGGTTGATCGAAGGGCGAATAAGCGAGGTTCTACTGTATCATCAACGACGCCTAAAAAATTATTGAGTCTTTACTTTTATTGCTTTCTTTACTGCGTTATTTTTTTACACTTTTTTTTCTCATTTATTTAATTACGGTCGCGGGCGACAGTGACTCAAGTTCTCGGACTTCCGGCTATTCGAGGCTCGCGCAGTCCGCTCTAATGACGATTCATTATGAACGGCTCATTAAGCGGATCGCCGTGACGACGCCCGCCGGGACAACACCCGCCGGGACAACACTGAGAACCTATTTTATAATAGAGAACAAGTAATATACTTCTCGACCGCTATCTGTGCTACTGGACTACGCGATATCCTTTCATTTAACGCTCGGTTGGCGTCGAAAACGAGACACATTATCTCACCGAACTCGCGCTTCGACGCTCATTGATCTATGAACTCTTCCGCATTGAACGCACCCGGACTGAAGCTGCGGAGTCATTGGCCGGTTAAGCAGACGGTTATAGAAGTTATTATCGAACAGCGCATTTTTTTTTTTTTTTTTTTTATAATGACGATAATTTTTTTTCGCTAATTTCGTTCCTGTATTTTTGACGTCGAATTCTAATGGAATTTTTTTATGTTGTTATTCATGTAGAATACGTGTACGGCGTGGATCACGATCTCCAGGCGAGAGCGCGAGCCGCCGTCGAGGCCGAGAGGCACGCAGTTCAATCGAGATCCTGGTAAGTCAATAGTAATAATAATCATAATAAAAGTAATAATAATGTCAATGATCTCTCACTTTACATCGTCCTTAGAATCACGTGCGGATTACCCTGTTCGGTGTACGTACTAGAGGAGCGAGTTCGTCGGCCGAAGGTCATTCACTCCGTTCGATCGATTAGCGAGTCCGACGAACCGGTGCAGTCATTGGCACGGGGTCGTCTTTCGATCAATACGTTTTCCCAAGCCCCTCGATACATTCTGGCCAATCACCGACGACTGCCGATAGCTGCAGCGAGTTTAGATTCGTGGCCATTAAATTTGTGTTTTTTTTACAGCCGCAAAAATTGTACCTCCGCGTCGAAGTGTCTGAATAATACATCGAAAGGGGGGGGGGGGAGGGCAAATTATTCTAATGAGACTGGTCCGGTAAAAAAATTGATGTATGGTCGCAAAATTTAAATTGCCTTGACTGTCACGAAGGTTCCCATTTTGCTCGATGATTTTTGTTTTTTCTTAACCCTTCAATGGCATGAAAATAAAGTTAACTAACTATTGAAAGATAAAAAATGAAAATAGCAAACATTTTTTTTCATTTCTTTGTATAAAAAAAAGAACGCGAAGAGCTCGCGAAGAAAGTGGTGCTTAGTTCGCCGGTACGATAAAGACCAGTCGAGTTACTTTGACGACTTAACATTTTAGTTGTCTGGCTATCACGAACGTTCTAATTGTGCTCGTTGGGTTTTGTCTTTTCTTAAGCCTTCATGAAAATAAAATTTTAATTTCATAACAAGAAAGTAAGATTAACTAACAATTTAAAGATAAAAAATAAAACTGGCAAACATTTTTCTCTTCCTTTCTGTATATAAAAAAAGAACGTAAAGAGCTCGCGAAGAAAGTGGTGCGATTAGTTCGCCGGTACGGTAAAAACCAGTCGAGTTACTTCGACGACTATAACTGCACTCCGCACGATCGCTTGACCGTGCGGCTTGCGACCGAGAATTTTCCCTTTCAAGGGTGACCGCGACTCGGCTCGTCGAGAGCACACCAGGAAGGAGGAAACGTCGCGTGCGACAATGACGGGTTCCCCTGGAGAGCGTCGTCGAGCCGGTAAAAGGCTTAGCGGATCTTGCCATTCACCCGAGGGCTCGTTGCACTCGATTCGTTCTTTTATTTCTCGTTGTTTAGCCGCTCGTCTTTCAACGTCCGATCCGACGGGTTTATAGCTTCTCTCGAAAAACATCGCTCGTGCCGACAATCGCCAATCAAGTTCTCCCGGTGAGAAACCAGAAATCATTGCCGTCCCTTGATCTCTTCGATCAATCCCCCCACCCCTCACCCTCCCTCCACTTATCGTCCGAGAATCACCGGTAATACCGGCTAGACAGCACCGAGGAATCTTTCCATGAGTCGCGACAATCTCTGGTCGGAGACCGTGAAAGTAAAAGTCATCGCGAACTCTCCGACCACTCGGCCGCCACTCGCGATAAAAGTACGCGAACAAAAAGTAAGAATAATAATAATAAATATTTTAAAAAGATAATAATTCCAAATGAAAATCATAACAATTAATAAAAAATAATCATAATTGAAAAAAGTAATAATAATAAAGATAATTTTCTTCAAACAAATAATAGTGAAAATACATATTAGTAAGTTAGCTGCGGCAACAGTAAAAATATTTCTTTAATGGCTCAAGGACTTGGGTCGATGGCCAATTGGCAATGTATATATGTGTTCTCACGTCAACCTACGTTGATTGGCATATTTATTGGCATATTCCTAATAAATCCACTATTACTACTACACAGAGAAAAAAAAATTGTCGGCACAGCAAGAATTTTGTTACCATAACTCATTTAACATAGGGACAATAAGTTATTTTTCTGTAGCAGCAAATATTTTGCTGTAGTAGCCAAATATTTTTGCTGCCATAATAATAAATTATTAACGATCTACATTTTGTTAGAGAAACAGAAATATTTTTCTCCGTTTACTACTATTTTTTAAAAGATATAATAAAAATTATTTTTTCAAATAAATAATAAAAATTATTTGTTTTACAAATAATAATAATGAAATGATTCGTCTACGTGAATGCCACTCGAATTTATGGTTCGTCGAATATTGCATTTCGAGTGAATGTACTCTTCGAGAATTGGGAAGATAGCGGGGGTCGGGGTTGGTCGAGAAAGGGGTGGGGCGGATAGAGAGACGGAAGCAGGAAACGTGACAGAAGGAACGCGAGAAGGAACTTGGCAACTGGAGCTGTACAGCAACAGCCGCAGTGGCGAAAGTTTTATGAAAAAAATAATGCGGAAGTCACGTGGAACTCGGGTTCGTATTGGCATCGGAGTCTCCGCCGCAGTGCCAGGGAATATCGATTGCAAGGAATACGATCGAGTTACCGTTTCGCGGAACGGTGTGATGCAAACTGGGTGCGTCTGTTACGGGGTTGCGTTATCGAGAAATTGAATAATGAGAGCGCGCTAATATATCGCACGGTAGATGTTATCTATTTTATCTAGATAAATTCATTTCCATGTAGGGTAAAGGATCCAGTGAGCGGACAGGCGCCCGTGCATTAAGACTTTCCGTTAAAGAATGTGCATAAGAAAAAAGTTCCATCGTGGGCTCGACTGTTCATTTATCGGTCACGTCATACCGATAGGATATCTTTAAGTACCGAGTTAATAGATACCTCTATTGCATTCGAATAAATTCGTTCAGATAATAAAAAGAATTTTCGTTGGTAGAAATGAACTATTTGATCAAAATACATTTACTTTAATGTCATAGGATATATTTTAATATCGTCCTAACAGACATCCATTGCGTTCAAATAAATTTATTTAAATACAAAAAAAAATTCTCTGGTAGAAATAAACGATTTGATCTAAATGATTTTTATTTTATTTTATAGGATGTCTTTTAATATCAAATAAATTTATTTATATCATATAAAAATATAGTCCGTTGTGAAGGATCTATTTTTCCTCGAATTATAATGTACATCAATCTATTTAGATTAAACGGGTAACTGCAACCGACGTGAAAATTCGCAGTGTGTGCAATAATTTTGAGAAAGCTGTTTGACCGAGGCCAAAGCCAATTTCACTCCCGATGAGCCCCCCCCTCCAGCCGTCGCCCCGAGGTCGTTTAGTTGCAACAGATTATTAGACGCTCGCTGGAAATTCATTTCATCCGCCCTGCATGTGTCACGTACGTGCATTTCGACAATAATCAATGTTATTAAAACGTTTCCTTTTTTTTTGTTGCAATTTCAGGCTGCAGAACAGACTGGGCTCGGACGGTGTGCAATGCAGACCGATTCCGGAGAGACCGTGTCCCCCGAGCAAGTACAGAACACCCTCGGGCGCCTGCAACAACATAAGACACGCGGCGTGGGGCGCCAGAGGGTCGCCTTTCCTCAGATTCATCGCGCCTGCTTACGTGGACGGTAATATTCCTCACCTATTAAATTTAACGCCGGAAACGTCTTTTGAAAAAAAAAAGAATTAAAAAAAATTCCTAAGTCATCCCGCGCAAAAAAAGTATTAAAAAAGTATTTAAAAAATATAAAAAATGGAAGCATTAAAAGTATGTCGTATTGGACTCAATAATACTCAAATTATACTCCTCTAATCTATAACTGAAAAGCATTAAGTGTGAATATGATATACGTTGTAATATATGAGTATCAAGTATGAAGCTTGCATAAAAATTGAGATTCGAGCTTCATACTTGATATTCGAACCTCAATTGATATTCTAATTTAATATTTAATAGATGTATGTGATTGTGACCGATATTCTTTAACGATGTGTGTGTTTGTTTCGGCAATGGTAATACTTCGGCAATACTTCAGCAATGGTAATGGTAACTTAATACTTAATGCTCGAATATTCTTGGGTATACTAGCTTGATACTTGCAACTTGAATATTCTTAAATATACCAGGTTCATACCTGATACTTGAATATTCTTGGGTTATATACTAGCTTCATACTTGATACTCAAATATATTAAAACGTATATCAGATTCATGCTTAATACTCTTCAGCGATAGATTAAAGGAGCATAATTTGAGTATTATTGAGTCCAATACGGCATACGTTTAATAGTTCCATGTTTTATATTTTTTTAATACTTCTTCAATACTTTTTCTTTCGCGCGGGATAACAGTGTTAAGAAAATTGTAATTGCTAAACACAAAAGAGTGTTTAAAAAAAACATTTCTTAACTGCCAAACTCAAAACAGTGTGTTTAAAAAAAAAAAAAAATTACCCCGTTGCAAATCTCTGATTAGCTCCAACATTTTTATGTCTCCGTGCGCTAACAACGTGACGAGTGGGTTTCAGAAAGAAAATAAAAATTACCGTCAAAAGTATCGCGCAACCGAGATGTAAGATGTTTAATTTCCAAGTACAGACGTGTCGTCACAGGTGACGAAAATCCTTGTGCGTGACGCCCGTGATGTTTTTTCCCCGAGCAAAACGGGCGTCCCAGATCTAAAAACCTCGGGAGCGTCGTGCGACCGATTTTTTACGCCAGCCCTGTTTTCATTCCGTCGGACAAGCACGCATGCCTGTCTCGGTTCTCAGGAGTGTCCCCGGCTCGGAGTGGCCCGCGAGAGCGATTAGAAAATAGGGATTAGCATGCAGAAGGAGGCCCGCTCGGTCAGCGCGTTGAAATAGAGAGTCGCCGGTTGCGCCATCGCACTTTTTTCCCGGCGCGCCCCGCCGCTATCGCTTGTAAATAATAAAATAGGCGTCTCCAACTGCAATACGGAGCGCAGCTGAGGCTTGCAAGGCACGCGCGAGTTGTTCCTTCTTTTGTTGTTACACATTATCTGAGCGCGGAGCGTGGACGTTACGTGCGTTTAACTCGCGAGCGTAACTCGAAGACCACACGCGAGGCGGTTCGCAGAAGTCCTCTTCTTGCAGGCGCGCGGAAAAACTCTTTCTCTGCCAACTACCGCGAGCGCGCACGCACGGCGCAGATCCATAAATTTCGACGTTTCCGTCGGACGGGTTAACGCTATCCATTCTTATCTGTACAAACATCTTCGCAGACGCATAACTCATGATTTAAGGCGCTCGGCCGTTGTCCCGGAGGGGAATGTCGGCGGCGCGGAGCTTTTCGGGGGCGAAGACAGACGCGGATGGGAAAAAAGATTCTTAACGGGACGCGCCGGTCTACACCCAGAAAGAATAACGCCGCTCGCCTAGACTCTATACGTGTAGATATTGTAATATATATGAACTTGGAAAGGAAAAATATGAAAGTGAGAGAAGATCGAGGAGCGAAGAAAGTGAGGCCGTTCTCCGCAGAGGTTCTCAATTATCCCCTTTGACCCTCGAAAAGAAAGAACAAAATAAGATATTTGATTTTTTTTAAGTTGATGCTAAGAATTCCTCTCTGTTGACCGAATGAAGAAGTCTCCTATGTAAAAAGAATCCGATTTACGAAAAATCTTGAAAAATCCGAAACGGAAACAATGTTCAATATATATATATATATATATTTTTTTTTTGAATCTGCAATGTCCGGCCTTAGTTCGTGACAAGACGATCAGATTCAGCGATAAAATTCTAAGATTTTGTGGAATCCGCTTTTACGAAAAAAAAAAACCAAAATCTCGCAAGAACCAATCCCCAATAATTTTTTCAAATGTTCCATTTCCCATCGAAAAAATGTTCGCGATCTCTAACCGATTTTTATCTTCACTCTCCTCCCGCAGGTATTTCAAGTCCGAGGCAGTCGGTGAGCAGCCACGCCTTGCCGTCCTCGACGGAGTCGATCGTGAGATTGCTGTCCGAGCGATCGAAGCCCCAGAATCACGAGGGCCTGACGAGTTTCACGGGTCTCTGGTCGGAGCTTCTTCTGCGGGACATCGGAATGCCGGTGCGTCCGGCGTTGCGCGGCGACCGTTGCTGCGACGCGGGCGTCAAGCACCAGGAGTGTTACCCGAGCGAGGATGAGTCGGGAATCTGCAGATCTTACTACAGAACGGTCCCGACGCTGAGCGCCCACAGTTGCAAGTTCGAGAGCCGCGAGCAGATGAACGGAGCCTCCGGTTACCTGGACGGATCCGACATCTACGGGAACACCGACGAGAAGCTGCACCAGGTGCGCACATACGCCGAGGGCCGCGTCAACCCTGCGGCGTGCGAGCTCTGCAACCGTACCGGTTCGCCGATCGGTCAGATCTACCGATCGATCCTGCGCGAGCACAACCGGATCGCCACTAGCCTCGCCGAGTTCAACGGCCACTGGGACGACTCGAGGATCTTTCTCGAGGCGCGCCGAGCGGTCGTCGCGCAGCTGCAGCACGTGACGATGAACGAGTTCGTGCCGATCGTTCTCGGCGAGGCGGCGATCGTCGATCCGGAGATCCGCCCTGTAACCCGAGGTTTCCACACCGGTTACTCGTCGGACAACCGCGCCGGAGCCTACGACGCGGTCGCCCTGGCGGCTCTCCAGGCGCTGACGTCGCTGAGCCGCGGGAACACGGACGGCTTCGTCGATCTCGAGGACCACCTGACGAAACCCGCGAGAAACGTGAGTCTCGATCTCGGCGGTTCTTCCCTGAGTCCCGAGTGGAGCAAGGCCGCGCTTCTCGTCCACACGGCCAGGGACCATGGAGTTCCGAGCTACGCCGCTTTCCTCAGTTACTGCAACAACGGTCGTCTCTACGACAATTTCACTCTCCTCGATCGGTTCATGCATCCTCGAGACGCCAGAGCGCTCGAGAGGATCTACGGAAGGATCGAGGACGTCGATCTCCTGATCGGCGGTTCTCTCGAGCTGCCCGCCGAGGGCGCAGCTGTGGGGCCGACTTTCGCGTGTCTCCTTAAGAAGCAGTTCATCAAGCTCCGGAACTCCGATCGCTTCTGGTACGAGAACGATTTGCCTCCGTCGAGCTTGAGCCTCGAGCAAGTGTCCGCTGTGAGGCGCGTCTCCCTCAGCGGAATGATCTGCGCCCACGCCGCTATTCCCAGGATCCAACCTAAGTCCTTCATCCAGCAGGACGCCTACTTGAACGCCAAGATAAGCTGCGACAGATCGAACCTACTCGATCTATCGGCCTGGAAGGAGGAGCAGCTTCCGGTAACGCTGCCGATCCTCGAGAACGAGATGACGACTACTCAGACCTCAGATCTCATCTCCGAACTGAGTCCGGAGGTGATAGCCGCGGCTGTGAAGAAGGCCGAGCAGGACCTCATCGAGAGGAAGCAACTCGAGTACAACGCCTGGCTCGAGCAGAGATACGCCGATCCCAAGTCACCCGCGGGCACGGCAGCGAGCTTCTCCAAAGCCAACAAGGACGCTCTCCTCCTGGCGAACTCGTCGATACTCTACGAGCTCATCACCAACGAGATCGTCAACGGCGTTCACGGCCTGAGGCGGCGCAAGAGGCAGGTCTTCGACTCGGGCGACAACATTCTCGGCTTTCCCAGCAGCGACTTCTCGGACATTCTTCAGAACGTCGACATAAGCGGATTTCTCGGTAACAACAAAGCCACCAATCACGAGGAGATCGACTGCCCGGTCGAGGAGGGTCCCTGCGACCCGACGACCCCCTACAGAACCCTCACCGGTCACTGCAACAACCTCAGAAACCCGAGCCTCGGTAAATCATTGACGACATTCGCCAGGCTTCTCCCGCCCGTATACGAAGACGGTGTCTCAAAACCCAGGGTCTCATCCGTCACGGGAGCGCCATTGCCCAATCCTCGCGTCGTCTCCACCGTAATTCATCCCGACATATCGAATCTCCACAATCGCTACACCCTGATGGTCATGCAGTTTGCCCAATTCCTCGATCACGATCTGACGATGACCCCCATACACAAGGGTTTCGCCGAATCTATACCGAGCTGCAGACCGTGCGACTCCGCCAGGACCGTTCATCCCGAGTGCAATCCCTTCCCGGTACCGCCGAGAGATCACTTTTATCCGGAGATAAACGAGACGAGCGGTGCGAGACTGTGCTTCCCATCGATGAGATCCCTGCCGGGTCATCAGCATCTCGGTCCTCGAGAGCAGGTGAATCAGAACACCGGTTTCCTCGACGCCTCTGTGATCTACGGTGAGAACAACTGCATCGCCAATGTTCTTCGAGGACTGACCGGTAAGATGAACACGACGAGTCATCCAAACCGGGGAAAGGATCTTCTTCCCCAGTCGGGCACCCTCTCGGAGTGCAAAGCCGCATCGGGCTACTGCTTCATCGGCGGCGACGGGAGAGCCTCCGAGCAGCCCGCCCTGACGGTCATGCACACCATGTGGGTGCGCGAGCACAACAGGATAATGGAGGGTCTCCGGCAGGTCAATCCTCACTGGGACAGCGAGAAGCTATACCAGCAGGGTCGAAGGATCGTCAGCGCTATGCTTCAGCACATAACTTACAACGAGTTCCTGCCGAGGATACTCGGCTGGAACGCCGTCAGCCTTTACGGACTGAAGCTTCTTCCTCAGGGTTACTACAAGGATTACTCGCCCACTTGCAATCCCAGTGTCCTCAACGAATTCGCCACCGCCGCTTACAGAATCGGTCACTCACTGCTCAGACCCCATCTGCCGAGGATGGATCGCAACTACCAACCGGTCGATCCGCCCATACTCCTGCGCGATGGATTCTTCAATCCGGACATGCTCTATCAGCAGACGATGATCGACGAGATGATTCGCGGCCTCGTCGCCACACCCATGGAGACCATGGATCAATTTATCACCGGTGAGGTGACCAATCATCTCTTCGAGCAGCGCAAGATACCGCACTCCGGTATCGATCTCATAGCTCTGAACGTTCATCGGGCGAGGGACCATGGAATACCGGCTTACAACAACTATCGGGCACTGTGCAATCTCAAGAGGGCGACGACATTCGAGGATCTGTCGAGGGAAATGGCACCGGAAGTGATCGCGAGGATGAAGAGGATATACGCCTCGGTGGACGACATCGATCTCTTTCCCGGGGGAATGAGCGAGAGGCCTCTTCAGGGTGGTCTCGTCGGGCCGACCTTCGCCTGCATCATCGCCATACAATTCAGGCAGTCGAGAAAGTGCGATAGATTCTGGTACGAGACCGATGACCCCAACATAAGATTCACCGAGCACCAGCTCGCTGAGATCAGGAAGAACACTTTGTCCAAGGTTATATGCGAGAATATGGACTCCACCGTCGAGATGCAGAGAGCCGCTTTCGATCTGCCGAGCAATTTCTTGAACCCGAGGGTACCGTGCGGCTCGATGCCGCACATGGACTTCTCAGCGTGGAGGGAAACGAGACACGGCTGCCAGATCGGGGGAAGAAACGTCGCAGTCGGGGAATCCGGATTCCCGTCGCCCTGCACCAGTTGCGTTTGCACTGCCGAAGGGGTAAGTTAAAAAAATAAATACAATGTTTGAGTTTTTTT